>ML682005.1:16673065-16689057 GCA_007922195.1 Podocnemis expansa
TCCTTTTTATGCTTTAGCTCAGTGCAGAGTTCTCTGTTAAGCCACACTGGGCGCCTTCCACATTTGCTGTTCTTCCTGCTCACTGGAATGAGACCCAACCACCCCTGTTTAAAAGTAATATAAGGTCTGGTCTACACTAAAAAGTAATGTCGACCAAGCTACAGTCCTAAGGGATATACAAAATTCATACACCTGAGTGACATAGTTAGACATAGTTAGACCAACCTAACCCCCTGCTTCTGTTGACATAGCAACTGCCTCTCGGAGAGTTATCTTACATATGGATGGTAGAATCTCTCCCGTTGGCATAAGTAGTGTTATAAGTAATATCTACAATGCTGCACTACAGTAGCACAGCTGTGGCTGTATTGTTGTAGCATTTCAAATGTAGAGAAAGCTCACAGAGTAGAGGTATGCCATACCATGGTTGGCTAAGCATCTGACGGATGCACATACACAGGCTACATGGTTTCACCTCAAAAGAGAGATTCTCTCTCTCTCACATGCACACACGCACATAAAGCAATAGTGACAAGCACAACTGCAACTGAAAATTTCCCATCTCCACTTTTTGTTCTCATGTATCTTTAATATAAACACAGATACTGACTAAAATCTACCTTCCACCAATGCCTTTTGTGTCTCAGCTTTTTAAAAAAAAAAATTAACTATTTCTCTGTAGTCTTATTGTCTCGATCTTTTTTCATCTTTTACTGTTAATAACTTTCAGTTTCCCAAACCTTTTGTGAAAAGTCAAACTTTTGGGGATATGAAATGAGTTGCTGAAAACTGTTGCACAAATTGTCATGAAACTCTTTTTTATCCTTTTCATTGTCATTTACATCCAGGACTTAATAGACTATGACATTGTTTTCTAAGAATCAGAGGTTGAAGGTATTTACTTGCACAGAGCTGTAACCATGAGTTCATGGTTCTTTCCTCCAAGTACCATACTGCAGCTCACGTAACACTGCTTCTAAATCATAGTAATAAATCTACACTTTCATTTCAAAACACCCATGTTTGGGTGGGCCTCAGGACAGTGTACTCCTACCCCAAAGTAATGACAAGAGAATTGCAGCCTTCTTGATGAGGAGGAAAAGCGTTTATACTCATCCTAAATGGAAAATGAGCTGGTGAAAACCATATCAAAGGAGAAGGTAAAAAATGTCATTAATCATGGCACTAGAGATATTCTAGGCCAGAGGCTTTATAATAAATTGAGGGGGAAAGCTCCCGACCCCTACCTATACCTGGGCAGATATGAAGTACTAAGATTAAGTGTTTGAGAGGGGTGAAAATATCCAACACCAATCAGGGAGGCAAGCTCCTGACTAATGATTTCATTTGTTTCAGCATGAGCTTCCTAGGTTTTATAAATTTGCTCATAGACTTATCTCATGCTCTAGAATCCCATGTCAGTAGGTGGTGGTTTCTTCTGTGGAAAACCTGAAGATGGAAGATTTGCTGAAGATTACCAGACACAACAATGGAGTCAATCTTATTTTATGTTTATGTTTTTTATGAATTGTTTTGAATAATTTAAATAGTTTAAAAGCATTGTGATAGTGTTTCTATAATAGTAATGGTGCAGCTTACAACAGCTTCATAGTGGAGCTCCCCTGTGGGGATCAAACTTTGCAGACCTCAAAGTAACGAGCTTCAGAGGCTTGGAGGTATAAATAGGAGACAAATGCATTCAAAACCTCTGTTCTGTGATGGAAGCAAGACTACACCTCACTAAGTCAAAAATGAGAATAACCAAAATGGCATTGCCTTTACTGAAGCTTTGTTTAAGTTTCCTCCATGAGTACACTAAGAGTACAAGCCTTAGGATGCCTAAGGATGGCTGGATGGATGCCTAACTCTCTTAGTCCCAAAACATTAGCAAAAATGTGAGATCCATGGTTACATTTTTCTTCTGTCACTGGAACATAAACATGATCCTCAACATGTACATTAAATTTGCCTTAGATGTACCTTTATAATGTATTTTATTCTTTAAAAATCTCTTTCAATATATTTCAGAGACTTAAACTTTATAAAAATACTTTGTTTGGTAGTTTGCAAAGAACATTTTAATCTGGTGCTTGGAAGGAGCCTGGGAATAGTAATTTATTTCAAGTAAGTCAAATACTTTAGTATTTAGTGTAAACATATGGCACTTCATAAAAGTTTAATTAATGAAAGATTTCCTTGGTAGACTCCAAATGTCTGGTTTATTGTAATAGTAACCATAAAAATTAGCTTTATATTCAACTAAAATATTTGGTCTTTAGGTGATTGGAAAATACAGAGCAGGGACAGTAAAAGTTCAATGCAGCTTTTTCAATTACTGCTGTCTCTGTCCAAAATTTATATATACTGCACATAGTCCTAACATTACAAAGTTTGTTTGTTTTATTTCACACTTGATTTCTTTACCCAGGAATAAAACACACAGGCTGCTATGGTCTTCCCACCTGTGCCAGTTTTACATTTTTAAAACCTTCAGATTTTTACCTGGAAGCCAGCAGGTAAGTAAACTTTGCTTGCCTGGGAAATCTGACCAATTTTGTCTACTCTGTGCATCTGATGGAGGAGTGCTGATATCTTTGTACTACTTTAATAGTCACAGAATTCTAGCAGCAGTGCATATGTACCATATTCCAGGGTTTACAATGATTGGTGGCCCTTTATTTGACAGAATATAGACTTAAGCTCCAAATGTTCTCAGTTAAGTAACAACATTTAGACTCTACCTCCATCCTCGAGAAATCTGCTTGATATGTAGGGGCCAACTCAAAAACTCGGATGCCCTAGGTATCTGGCAGAGAAATAGCCTCCCACTTCTGCAAAGCCACTGTGGCCACAGTTCCTTTTGATGGCAAATGCCTCCTGCCACTGAAAAAAAAGCTGCTGCTGGAAGCTCTTTTGGTGTGGCATGGGGAAGAGAGAAAGACAGCAGAGCTCTTCCTTTCCAGCTGTGGCGCCTCTCCCCCAGCGGCCACCACCACTCCACCTCAGTCCCGCAATAAGAGCTGCCAGCAGTGTCTTTTGTTCAGTGGCTGAGGAGGGGAGGTTTCTTTAGTGAACTGCATTCCCTGCCAAAATTAACCCCCTTCCCTGCCACTGTGGAAAAAAAAAAGCTGCTGTCAGCAGCTCTTTTGGTAGCAGTGGGGGTGGAGAAGAGGGACAGGCAGTGGCACTGGAGAGGGAGAGCACTGCTGTCTCTCCCTCTTTCCTCTGTGCCATGCCACCAAAAGAGCTGCTGGCAGCCACTTTTTTTTTCCTGCAGCAGGAGCCCAGCACGCTCTCTGTGGTAGAAATGGCCCTTTGCCCCACTGTTTTTAAGCACCAGGGGCAAAGTTCTGCATGAGGACTAGTAGAGGGCCGCATGAGGACTAGTACATTAGCCCGAGGGCCACACCACTGAAACCTTTTCATACAATGATTTGCAAATATCAGTAATGATTGTGTCATTGTGGGCTGCAGGAAATAGCTTTAGGGGCCGCATGTGGCCCGCGTGTTTCAGCCCCCTGGCCTAGGATTTGTCGAGCCTGCTCCACCTCCACAAACTACCACTTCGTAAACATCAAATAAGAGGGAATGCTGTACAGAGACCTAAATGTTTTTTTGGTTGTAGTTTTTCAAAACCAGTGTTTTATTTTTGCTTAGGAAAAAAAGATTTCAACTTTACTGGTTTCATTAACAATTTTTGTGGGATTTGTTGGGGGGGGGACTCATTTGCATTTTGAATAATAAATTTCAGCTAGAAGTTGTATTTAAAACATAAAATAAAACACTCAAACTTAAGTTTTGCTTTATCTGGTTTCTCTGGCCTTGTGGAAAAGACTAGTTTGCATAAGTGTTCAATGACGGATGAGATGACCAGATATTTTTATGGGGTGAGTCCAGAACTATGCAGTCAAGGTCATAGTGGTACAGATAAACATAAGGGGTCAGCGAGTTCTAGTGTCTGGGATGAAGCAGTTTTTCTTGGCAACCTCAACAAAAGAACACTCAGGCTGCTGAAACCTTTTGCTGTATTTACTGGGTATGCTAACCGTAGCTGTGTGCAGATCTTAGCCTGACTTCCACTTGAAAAAGGTCACTGAGAACTGTGCCAGGCTCACTTTTACGGGGTCTGGGATCAGTTCCCAGAGTGTTGTGCCCTGCTCAGATCTGACTCGTGCTGGCTTATTTCATGAACTGCACCCAGCAGAAACTATGCTTTGAAAGTAGCTGAGCAGATAACATAGTTAGTAGTTTTCCTGTTTATGACTGCAGAAAAGAATAAAGCACACCTGTAACCATGCCCCAATTTATTGATTTATTTAATCACTCTACAGTGTACATTACAAATGAGAAACCAGAAGGTGTTCTGCCCTTTAAATATCTGTATGTATTTGTATGAGGCCATCTGTTTGTGGGTTACACTCATGCAGCTGCATAACAGCTAATTTAGCAGAACAGAATCTGGTTCATTGTACATGAACTTCTTTTAAAATATGTCTTTACAGTGTGTTTCCCAAACTCAGGTCTCATATTTTTCTTCACAAGTAAATATTTTACCTCAGATTTGGAAGTATGCACACACAAAGGGTGGATAGTGTTAGGGCTTGTCTACACTTGAAATTTCTTGCAGGTTAATTTGTTATTTTGCATTAATGTACCTAGTATTCACAAACTACTTTTTTTCATTGTGAATCATGGGTTTTTAATACATGTTATTAAACCCATTTGAAAAGTGGATCAGTGAGATGTGCATTTACACTCGGCAAACTAGTTGTGGCTACATCCTTATTTGGAAACATTACGTGTCTGCCATATCCTTCCAGTGGTATCCTACACAGCTTTGATGGATATCTGTGTGTTGTCTACTGCTGCAGGGCCATCCTGTGCAGGGCTGTTTTAATGTAGTATACAGCCAAACTCTTTTGTGATTACAGCTGCTGCAGGGTTCACAGACTTGTCATGGTCTACTCATAATCATTAAACAGTTGTACCTCGTTCTTCATTATGGTCTTGTGCTGAGGTCCCAGATTTTATTGCCTTCCGGGAAGAAGACCACATATAGGCCTACCTAAATACTAGCCATCTCAAAGGACAAATATACAAACAACTGTTTGAAAAAACAAATGAAGGTAAGAGGGGACAACTGGAACGCAAGCTAACGTTGCAGTAAAGAAGAGGAATTCCAGCTGCGTTACAAGAATGTGGAGGATAATAATAGGAGCTCTGGGAGTGTGTGTAGTGTGTACATGTTCTGTAATGACTGAATGTTTGCAAGAGATCTAATGCATTTTGTGAATGCCACTAATAGTATGAACCAGGAAGACTGTGATGATGAAATCTCAGATCTAATTGACCTAGTGAACTAAGAGACACAGTTACATAAACACTGCTCAAAAGAAAGTTATGTTAAGACACTTGAAGGGTTTCAACTCCTCTCCTTCCTCCATTTGGTCTATTTCCTTGGACTGGGATGTCATTCTTGTGATCTGTGATGCAGAATTTGCAAAGAAAGAGGCTTAAAAATTGTAAGTACCATTACATTGTTATCTGCTAAGTAATGAAGATCTTTGGAGATACATTCATGACATTGTGACATGCAACCAATTGATCAGTTTTATTGTTTCATGTGCTATAAGGATGTGATCCTGAGGCTTGCAGTTCCTATTGAAGTATTAAGAGTTGCACAGAGTAGGGACTAGTTAAACTGTTCTATTGCCCATCTAGTTGTCCAGTAAAAAAAGGTCTTTGTAAGCTAGGGAAGAAGGTCAGCTGGATCTCCCAGAATGACTGGAGGAATGGCACCACCACCAATGCCCACAGATGCCAGGGGACTAAAAAGTCAATTTTTCATTCCACAAGAGAGTCCAGCATTTATAAAGATCCTGGAATCAAGGATCTCTCCAGACTACTCTACTCTATGTGAAGATTAGTGGACCATCCACAGTACTCAAACAGACCTTGCAGCAGCATGGGGAAATGTTTCTGAACTCTAATGCCTGGCATGGGAATTAAAGATTAGGCACCTAGTTCCCATCAATAACCTTAATATGATTCAGAAATCCCAAGCGTGCAAAACCATTAATAACTTCCTGGGCATTGCCCCACTTGATGACACAGTGGGAAGCACTTTCTTGATTTCCGCAACTACCTTCAGCACAGTTTCTCCAGTGGTAAAGCTACCAAAACCACATTGGCTAGCTCCACTGACCAGTATAGCAAGTGGGGTGGTTTGGTTCAGTTGAGTGCAGCTGCTCCCAGAAAAGATCCAGGAAAGTGTCTGCTTGATTTCAGCCTCTTCCTCCATCTCGGGGGGGGGGGGCATTATTGTCCTAGTTCTGAAGTCATTGCTCAAACAGACTGTATTTATCACCATCAGGGTTATAGTGAACCAGTGCTCTCTCCATGCTGCATGACTGTGCTCTGAAAAGGGCACTGAACTGCAAAACTTAAATGGATGGTGGCATGGAAGGAGAGGAGTCATGGGAATTATTTCGGTTGACTCCAAGCTGAGTCTTGGAGTTAAGTTGCCTTCTGATAGGTGTTGCACGTTCACACTGCAAAAAAAGTCTCACAATGCATAGAGCACAGTAGCAGAGCTGACAAGAATGCAGAGTGCTTGTTTTGAAACATCACTGCGCTGTGCGGCAGCAATGATATGTGGCAAAATTACCTTAATTGTATGAAAACAATATGGTCTTTATGTATTGATTGGACAGTGCTTGTTTGTGGCTCGCTTAACATGGAAGCAAAAACCCTCAGCAAGTTTCAAGTGTAATCAAGCCCTTATTGAAGATAATGGGATTTTACTGCTATCTTCAGCACAGCTAGGATTTCACTCAGAGAAGGTGGGAAAACATGAAATAATGCATGTGTGTGAAGAACTCTTTCTTTTAGCACTTCATGTCTATGAATATGTATTCAAATGTTAAAACTTATCTGGTTTTAAAATCAGATCATTGTAATTAGCTAAACCTCTTTTATTAGTTTGGACTGAGTCTAGCTGTACAATGGTTGAATTGGTTACCATTATATTTGGTTAACTGCTGTAAAGCAAGTTTCTAACAATAGATTCCTGCACTTAAATAGCACTGTAGAGCACTGGTGCCCTATCAATCATTCAGATCTTTCCCTCCTGCTGTCAGATCTGATAGACAGTTCTGCTGATGTGGATACTTGGGAAGAAGGGATCAGGAAGAGGGGATGATGGATAAAGACAATCTCCTGTCTCAAGAGGAAATCAGAAAAACCCTTTCTATGACTATCAAGGACCTTTTGTCAAGGTGTCAGAAGATTAATTATGCCCATGTGAGAACAATATTGTTTTAAAATTTTCTTGGACTAGGATGTCATTCTTGTGATCTGTGATGCAGAATTTGCAAAAAAAAAAAAAAAGGGTGGGGGGCTTAAAAATTTGTTATCTGCTAAGTAATCTTCAAGATCTTTGGAGATACTTTTATGACGTGACGTTTAACCAATTGATCAGATTTTTTTATGTTGTTTTTATTTCATGTGCTGCAAGGATGTGATCCTGAGGCTTGCAGTTCATACTGAAGTATTAAGAGTTGCAGGCCTTTGGGGTATCTAAGTATCAGGCTTTAAATGAGCAAAAAATGTAGAAAGCCTTTTTCAAACAATACTCCATTCAGAATCAACATTACTGTGATTTTGAAAATGTATAGAGTCTGCTCCATTTAGTATATAATTCTTAAGCTTTTAATAAAAAACCAAAACCAAAACCAAAAATCATTGTAAGATAAGTGGTGTGGTTTTGGGTTGTGGAGTGTTTTTTACACTGCAGTTGGTAAGACTGCATATTTAATATTTTGTTTTCTACAATATCCTTTCTGGCTTTTTATCAATTGAATTTGAAATATAGTGCTAAAAGTTAAATGAAATAATTTTGAAAAGCATCTTCTTGTAAATGATCAAAAATGAACTTCTGATGTTTCTAACAAGCTAGTTCTAGATAAAAAAAAAAAAGGACAGTAAAAATTAAACACCAAGAATCTTTTTAAAACTAAAATCTGTTTTGTTCCTATGCTGCTCCCATCACTATAAAGTCTTCTGTTGGAAGGTTAAGACTAGAGCTAGTTGAAAATTGTGAAAAAAGTTTGATTGCAATTTGGAAAGGTCAAAAATTATTTGGGGTTTGGGAGGCCCTGCAAAACATTTTTTTCATTGAATTCTATTTTTTTTAAGCAGTATTGTCTTTACTTAAGTTTGTGGAAAAAAAACTTTGAGTCAGCCCTGTAGTAAAGATGTAATGAATAGATGTAATAGATAATTTTTTTGCAGCTTGCTGTCTTTGGGTCATTTCGGTGTTACGTTGTTTTTTGTTTTTTGTTTTTTTTGAAAGGTTTGAAATCTAGTATACTATTTCAGTGGTAACTATGGCGCATTAGATTTAGGCAGGGAGCTATCTTTCTTGTGTGACTTGGTTTGTCTTGACTATGATTTCAGATGGCACTTCTTTCTTTAATGTTTACATTGTTAAACATATATTGATCAATTGCCACCATGAATAATGTAGTGGGTTTTCCGTATTATATGGTGCTTTTAAGGAAATGGTAAAATGCTTTCCAACTGGCTTCATTTTAAGATGTGGTGAACTATGATCACTTATAACTGAGGAATTGAAACAAAACCTGGATGTGCCTGACCTTGAAATGTCTGCTGATAGAGGAGAGTGCTGTTAAATTACCCTTCTTTTCCAAATGCTTTGTGTATACATTCCATATAGGACAAGCTTTTATGTTACAAAGCAACACTTCTTTTACAAGCTTTCTCTTGCAATCTTTTACTCCGATCTCTATATATTCTTTAATGTAACAGTTTCTCAGTCCAATATTTAAATTCATGTTCTCCTTTGTATCTATTCATTGTTCTGATACATCTAGAATAATGAATATGCGCTGTCATATGCTATCTTGCTGCACAGGAAATGTATTTTCAGCTTGAAATTTCATTTTACATAGGTATAAACCTTGAAAGCACTATTAAGTTCATGAAAGAAAAGTATGAGCAACAATTTAATTAGATTGGACACGACATAAAACTTGAAGAGCTACAAAATATTGATTCATAAACCGTAGTATCAGGGCTGTCCCTACAGGGGTGCGGGGCTTGGGGCCAATCAGCCTGTGCAGGCTCTGTCATCCCCTGGGGGTGAGGTGGGCCAGCCCAGAGGCAGGCCGCACACTCCCACCCCTCCCTGAGTCAGCCACTCCACCCCTGGGGGTGGAGCTGGTGAGGCTGGGGGCCGGGCTCTGCTCTCCCACCCAATTTCTGGGCCTACCCATCCTGCCCCACCCCCAGAGAAGAAAAGTCAGCCCCAGGGAAGGGGTGAGAGAGCAGAGGCTGGCCTGCTCTGCCCCTTGGGTGGCTGTTCCCTGTTCTGGGGGCAGGGCAGACCGGCTGAGTGGAGAGGCTGGTTTATTGCTGCCAGCCATACCCCCTTCCCCAGCTGCCTTCTGCTCAGCACCAAAAGCAGCAGGCAGGAGACGGGGGAACAGCATTGCAGTGGGGGATAGTGGTGCAGGCCCCACACTGCCCTGCTCAGGGCAGGACAGCATGGGGCCCACAGAACCGCGGGGTCTGGGGCAATCACTACCCTCCCCCCCACAACGACTCTGCATAGCATCCAGCTGATAACTTGTTTGTGACTAAAAACCATTGCCTGATAATAAATGATGCAGACATCTTCAACTTCAGAAACAGCCTAATAATGACTATTTCCATAGTTAAAGATGCTAAATAAATATTTTCAAAATACTTTTGGAAGCATCTGTTCTATGGATATTTTGGGTAATTGTGGTAGCAGCAGTTATTGGCACCAATGTGCTATTCCAGTTACCCTTCTATTGGTTGAGTATAATTAAGGGCCTTATCCAAAGCCCCCAGGGGTCATTGGGGTTCTTTCCACTTTGGATCAGACTCTAATAATTCTAATGTTGTTTTGGTTTTAAACTCAAAAGTTACACTGCAGAAACAAATGCATACATAATTTCCTACTTTTCATTTGTTGATAAAAGACCCAACTATAGGGTAACACTTGGGAACAAGAGGATACAAAACATGTTTTTAATCAGTCAGCTCCATGTCAACATGAAAGGATACATAATAATGAAGAAAATAATTTGCTAACTACTCCAGAGCCAGTAAAGCCTTTAAGTACATACATAACTCCAAGCTTGTGGACATTAAAGTATCTTAATGGGACATACTTGTATGTTTTGCTGAATTGGACTCTATGACTCAAACAGTCCTCAGATACACTGTCCCACTGAAATCAAGTGAACTACTTGCGTAATAAGGATCATTTCTGTCAGTATACATTTGGTTTGATTGGACCCCCAAGTATTTTAAAAATTAACCTATATCTTTTTTTTTAAACCCAATAATGACTAGAAACAAAGGATCTGTTAGATGCACAAATTCATTTGGAGATAACGTTTGCTTCCTATGTGAACCTTTGCAAGAAGTACTGACAGTTTCTAAAGTAAATTGCCCATCTTCTTTTGTCCAAATTAAATTCTGAGCCTGTCTCTTTGACATCTCCTCTTCATGGATGTTTAGCCATCAGCTCAATCCCAGATCTCTTAATCTCCCCCACCTTCCCCAAACCCCCTCTCAACCTCCTGTTGTTATGATTGTGGCCAATAACAAGATGATGCCTATCACTAAAGCCTGTAATATGGGAAAATAAGCAAGGAGTCCTGTGGCATTTAAGGACTACAAATTTATTCATTGCATGAACTTTTGTGGGAGAAAATCCCTTTTTGTCAGACACTGGCTACCCCTTTGGAACTATGTGATCTGGGTATCATCTTCAACTTGGACCTCTCTCTGTATATTCACTTGCAGGCTATGTCTAATTTTTCAGATTCTTTCCTTGTAACATGTCTGTAAGAAACAACCTTGCCTATCCACCCACACAGCTAAAACTCTCACTCATGCTTTGGTACATTCATGTTTCAGTTATTACAATGTTCTGATTCTGTGATCTTGCCCCACTTAGATCCATTCAGAACATTGCTGCAAAGATCATTATCCAAGAGGGGTCGGCAAGCTTTGCTGATGCCTGTGCTGGCCTCTCTTCCCTGATCCTGAGCTGCTGCATTCACCGCTTCCACCAGTGGAAAAATAAGGCCACTGCCTGAGAATTTGGTGGCAGCTACAGCTGGAGTGTGCAGTGCTGCTGAAAAAAGCCACCTGGAGTGGCTTTTGGTGGCATGAGCAGCAATTTCAGCAGTGCCCTAGAGGGTGCTGCATGCCACTCCGAATTGGCCTGTGTGCCACTCTTGGCACATGTGCGGGGGGTCACTGACTCCTAGCTGTCACTTTGACTCTGTTACCCCATCTTTGCACCCTTCCACTGGCTCCATGCCTGCTTTTACCTTGTCTTTTGCAACAAATGTAAGCAACTTGTCTTCACTATGGAAATATTGTTCTTCGAGCACTGCTCACATCATTTGGTTACAGATGTATACATGCCACAGCACATGGTAGCTCGGAAGGTCTTTTAGCCTTAGCCAGTCAGGTCAGGGCATGCAACCAATGCCCCCTTTGTGCTGCAACTGTGGCTATATAGGTGACCTTGACCCTCCCAGTTCCTTTCTTTCCTCCCTTAGCGATGGTTTTGGAACAGCAAAAACTTACGGAAGCAAGCGTTTGTCATTCCTTCATTTGTAATTAAAGATACTGGGGTTTAAACCATGTCCGTCATGCTGCAAAGCCTTTCTGCTTGATGATCCCCACACGAAATGCCTCGCGTGCCTTGGTGAGTCACATCTTGCAGAGAGCTAACCTATCTGCAAGTCCCTCAAGCACAGGACTCGCAAGGACAGAGAGCGGAGGCTGCGCACCCTCACCGAGGACCACATGTCTCACCCAGTGTCCGATACTCCTCTGTACCAGAACCTGCCTGGCACCTCTCTCTGGCTCAGAATTCAAAGCTGTGATCGGCATCAAATTCAACACCAATATGATGCCGTTCACTTCCGTCCCCACATACCCCCTCTCAAGAGTCAGGACCAGGGCACCTCTCAGTACCATTGATGCCAGAGGCCTTAGTAGCAGTATGAGCCCTGTTCCAAGGCAGCAGATTGGAGGTACCACATCCCCTCTGACAAGTTTGCATTCCTTTTCCAGCACCCTACGCCAGGGTCCCGGGTGGTGGACGTGGTCAACCAAAAGGAAAGGCAGGGCCAGCCGGGCTCTACGCCCAAGAATAAGGAAGCAAGAAAGCTTGACTTATTTGTTAGGAAGGTTTACTCTACCTCAGTGTTACAGCTATGCATTGCTAATCACCAAGTCCTCATGGTGAGGTATGTGTTCAACCTTTGGAGAGCCACGGAGGGCTTCTGTGATACTGTCTCTAAGGACTGCCTCAGAGACTTTGAGATGATGGTAGAGGAAGGGGTCTTGGCTTCTAGAGGCTCCCTGATGTCCACCTGGGATGCATCTGACACAGCTTCACACAACATGGGCTCCGCTGTGGCTATGTGACGCTCGGCCTGGCTTTGATGCTCAGGCCAGTCCCCGCAGATGCAACTCATCATTCAGGACCTACCATGCAAAGGCCCTGATCTCTTCACTGAGGCCATGGACGCAAAGCTGCATGGCATGAAGGACTCCAGGACCACCCTCAGATCCCTGGGCATGTACATGTGGCAACCCGCTTGGCGCTCCTCCAAGCCCCAGCAGCTACTGCAACAGCAATTAAAGGAGCTGAAGCAGCAAGTCCAGATGGAGGGATCTTTCTCCCAGTCCTACCAGTACCCCCAACGCCAATATGGGAGTCTGGATAGGGATAAGAACTACCCAAGTAGAGGCCAAAAATCCCAGGCCTCTCAAACCAGCCGACATGGACAAGGTACTGACCATTTGGTGGGGAACAAGCAGTGCTTTTGAAGGTCAGCAAAAGAGCGGCAGAACCATAGCCTAGACCCAAATCTTTGCCAATCGCCTGCATCGATACATGAACTGCTGGGCCCACATCACAACTGACTGGTGGGTTCTGGAAACACTCACAAAAGGGTATCTCATACAATTTTGGTCAACACCTCGGGACAGAAAACCACCCCCTTGCTTAAATCTCAGGAGCCAGGAGTTAGATAGCATGTTCGAGGAAGAATGTGAAAAACTCTTCTCTCTCGGGGCCATAGAGAGGGTCCCAAAGCTGGAATGGGAAAAAAGGGTTTTACTCCCATTACTTTCTGGTTCCCAAATCAAATGGGGACCTCAGACCCATTCTGGACCTCAGAGCTTTAATCAAATACATAAGGAAAATAAAGTTCCGTATATGTCTCCCTGTCATAGATCATTCCATCTCTGAATCCTGGGGATTGGTTCGCAGCCCTCAATCTAAAAGATGCTTACTTTCACATAGCTGTACGCCCCCACCACAGAAAGTTTCTAAGGTTCATGGTGGGGGGAAAACACTTTCAGTTTGCATCACTCCCCTTCGGGCTCTCCTTGGCCCCCAGGGTGTTCACAAAGTGTGTGGCGGCAGTCGCTGCCTTCCTACGCCAGCAGGGCATAAAGATCTACCCCTACCTAGATGATTGGTTGATAAACGGGGGATCGAGAGCTCAGGTAAAGCACAGCACCAAGGTAGTGGGTCAACTGTGCAGATACTTGGGGCTCTGCATCAATTGAGAAATGTCAAAACTCTGCCCATCCCAAACCATAGAGTTCATAGGAGCCCTTCTGTACTCCTGGAAAGGGAAGGCTTCCCTGCCCGCCTCAAGATTTCAGTCTATCTGCACCATCATTGTGGAGCTGCAGGACTGCCAGGTAACCACCGCCCGATGCTGCCTGCAGCTTCTCGGGCACATGGTGGCCTCCACCTCTGTGATACGGACGACCTGTCTGAGAATGAGACCCTTTCAGATGTGGTTGTCCACAGTGTTCCACCCACAGAGACATCCTCTGTCCAAGGTACTGTCGGTTCCCCAAGACATCCTGGGGACACTAGAGATCTGGAAGGACCCCCTCTTTGCCATGGGAGGAATTCCCTTACAAGCTTCAGTCCCTATGGTGACACTGATCACTGATGCCTCGGATTCAGGGTGAGGGGCTCAAATACTGGGGGGACTTTCCGCCCAAGGACTTTGGCCTCCATCAGACAGCTTCCCTCACATAAACATGAAGGAACCATGGGCCATCCAATTGGCTTGCAAGATCTTTCTGGATAAGCTGAAAGGCAAGCTGGTCCAGGTCCTGATGGACAACACGGTGGCCATGTTCTATATGAACCGACAAGGGGGTGTTCACTTCCCAGCTCTCTGCAGGGAGGCATGCAGACTCTGGGAATTAGCCCTGAGGTACAATTTCACTCCAGTGGCAACTCACCTACTGGGAGTGAACAACGAACTGGCAGATTCACTCAGAAGAAACCCCTTAACCCACCACAAGTGGTCCCTTCACAACTTAGTGTTTTCCCACCTAGTAGATAAGTGGGTAGCGCCCCCAGTGGACCTATTTGGGGCATGACAGAACTGCAAATGTCGGTGCTTCTGCTCTCACAGGGGTCGGGAGGAGGGGTCACTTACGGATGCCTTCCTCCTCAGCTGCTCGGGCCCTCTACTGTATGCCTTCCCACCAGTTTCGTTGAAACACAGGAACCTGTTGAAGGTCAAAACGGATGGAGCAAACATGGTAATGATAGCTCTGGATTGGTCCAGACAACACTAGTACTTGCTCCTACAGGACCTGTCCATAGATGTTCAACTCTGCCTTCCCTTGTGAGTGGACCTTCTGACACAAGACTTGGGGCACCTGTGGCACCCAAATCATGGTCTCCTGCATTTGATGGCCTGGAGACTTCTTGGGTGAGTGAGCAGCAAATACTCTACTTGGAAAGGATCAGGAGGGTACTGGTTGGTAGTAGAAAACCGTGCACCAGGGCCACTTACATAGCCAAATAGAAGCAGTTTTCCCACTGGGCTTGAGGTAAAGGGGTCAAGCCTACACCAGTCCTCTTGGACCTAATCCTTGATTATCTGCTGGACCTTAGAGACAAGGGCCTCTCCCTTTCCTCCCTGAGGGTACATCTAGCAGTGATTTCAGCCCTTCATGAGAAGGTGCACAGTGTCCCTGTTTTCTCCCATCCCACTTCCGCTAGATTTTTGAAGGGTTTTGAAAGCGACTTCCCACAGCCCCATGAACCTATCCCTCAACGGGATCTTAATGTGGTGCGCCGTGGAGTAATGGAGCCTCCTTATGAATCCTTGGACTCATGTACCTTACTGGTCCATGCCTGGAAGTTAGCCTTTTTGGTGGCAATTACCTTGGCTAGAAGGGTCTCCGAACTGAAGGCCCTTTCCTCAGAACCCCCGTATACAAGGTTCTTTCCTGATAAAGTGGTGCTTCGCCTGCACCCATCCTTCATTCTGAAGGTTGTTTCCCCTTTTCAGCTTAATTAGGACATTTGTTTGCCAGTATTCTTTCCAGACCCTCAGGTTACAGAGAACCAGAGGAGGTGGCACACCCTGGATGTAAAGAGGGCGCTCTTGATGTATATTGAGCGCACGTGTCCATTACGCAGGACTTCCCAACTTTTTGTGGTGGTCACAGAATGTAAAAGAGGCCTCCCAGTGTTATCACAGTGCATTTCCAGATGGATAATAAACTGTATCAAAAACTGCTACAGAAGGTCAAATACACCCCTCCTGGGGAGTATCAGGGCTCATTCTACCAGGGCCCAGGCTTCATCAACGGCCTTCCTCGCCAAGGTCCCGATTCAGGAAATCTACAGGGCAGCTACATGGTCGTCGGTGCATACCTTCACGACGCACTACACTATCATCCAACAGGCCAGAAAGGATGTCGCGTTGGGCAGAGTCATATTCAATATAGGCAAGCTGTAACTCTTCGCACCATCCTTGGGTATGGTTAGCAGTCACCTGTACCATTCCAATGAGCAGGAAGAACAGCAAATATGGAAGGCGCCCAGTGTGGCTTAACAGAGAACTCTGCACTGAGCTAAAGCA
>ML682005.1:16689457-17124117 GCA_007922195.1 Podocnemis expansa
TTTGGCAGGGGGCTGGACTAGATGACCTCATGAGGTCCCTTCCAACCATATGATTCTATTATAAATACCTGAGTTCAGTGTCACTTTTTCCTGCGTCTCAGTCAGAGTTTGCCAAACAATGAAATAAATGAAAGTGCACAAGTGGTATATACAAAAGGAAAAAGAACAGTATAAAGTGTTTTCTTCCAGAGAATGTAACTAACATGGATTAGCATAAACTTATTCTGAAAATAAAATCCTAAAGCAACTCCTGAAAAACTGCTTCTTATGATGCACTAAACTGTCAGTGTCATAGTAAAGCAAGCTCAGCAATTTTTAGATCATAGCAATGTAATAGGATTCTAAACCCCTAAACAGTGGTAGAGTACAATATCATCTTGAGATAGAGGTTTATTAGGTTATCCAGTCCATCTCCCTGCCAGGTTTATTTCTTTTGTAAATTACTAGTGATGTGATTCAGAGATGCTGCTATTTCATAAATCTTTCCATTCCATCTGTCCCCTCAGGAAATAAAAAGTAAAGATGTGCAGAATAGAATAGATGGAAACTTGTGTCCTTGTAAGTCAATACTATGCACAGAAATAAGGTTTAAGAAGATTTCTTTCAAAAGAATTGACTAATAAAACATAACTGAACTTTCATAACTGGTATTTAACTATTTGTCCACTATGTATAAGTATTATTGAGTTTTAGTAGTTAAAGCAGATGGATTTTTTTAAATTGATCAAATTGAAAATTCTGTAATTTCTCAAAATAGCATCAAATTACAGCACAGATCCAGAAGGATATATGACTATAAAACCCTTAGCTGGACTGATATTGGACTGATTGTAATTTGAAGTTCAATTCTTACTTTCTCACACCATCCTGTATGTGAAACCTAGTTCAGAAGACTCATTTTTTAAAAGATGTACTAAGTTATACTTAATTGACATATGAACAGTGTTAACTGAATTCAAAACCTATCTAGCCTTTATGATTACTGCCATGTTTCTAAATTCAGAATAGACCAGAGGATCTTCTAGAAATATGTGCCAATGAAACACCAGACTATTGTAGCCTTTCAAACATTTAATTCAAATCCTTGTTATAAATGAGGATTCAAACACTCTCTACTGGGATATTCAAAATGGGTTAAACTCTTTGAAGCTGTAATTTCTAATGGGTGTAAACTAAAATTTGCTTACTACTGTATCACAAACAAAACAGGTTTCAAGGAACAAAGTTTACTCCAGAGCTACTTCTACAGTACAGCTACTCCCTGTGCTACTGTAGGTGAAAATACACCCATCAAGAATGATAAATTCTTAGAAATCTTAGAAGATACAGCTTTAGGCATCACTAGCTTTTTCAGAATCATCACCACCACTTGACTGATGTACAATTTCTTTTAAAAAAAAATCAGGCTTTAGAAAAA
Source organism: Podocnemis expansa (assembly GCA_007922195.1). Lineage (NCBI taxonomy): Eukaryota > Metazoa > Chordata > Testudines > Podocnemididae > Podocnemis > Podocnemis expansa. Next base: position 16,690,875 of record ML682005.1, read on the forward strand.
AGTCATCTGTACATTTGATTTGGAAAACAAACAGTTACACCCATTAAAAAGAAGAGTAGGGCAAAAAGGCTTCAACCTCATCTTCTACTTTAATTCAGCAGTTCAGTTTTTAGATTATTCATGCCTGTTCAGTGCATGCTGTTCTCATCATAACCAACATTTACAGCAATTCTTATCTTCAAGCAGTACATTTTGTTCAGTGCCATTCAAGCACGTAGTCCAAACAGTAAACCACAAACATAAGTAGGTACAGCAGAATGAATTATGATGGTTTATTATGTAGATGTACTACAGAAGTAAAAGGCAACTGTACTATTCCTTTATTATTTCCAGTCTCTCTCTCTGTGAAGAGAACAGCCAGAAGAATATGATCCATTCCTTGCCCTTACCCTTCAGGCTTATTATTGTAAGTTTTGAAGGCTATGTTCTCAATTTATTTATTAAATTAGAATTGCAACATACACATTGATCCAATTCTTGAATTATTTTTCTTCACATTATGTTCTCTCATTACTCAATGCCTGTCAAACTAACAACCACATCCAAGTACAAAATGTAGCCCAATCACCAGCTGTAGTGGCTTCACTGAAAAGACAACATAAATGGACATAATTCTTCTCTCTATAGCACAACATTCTAGTTCAGAAAGCATAGAGTCCTTTACTCCAAAAAGCAGCTCGCTTAAATTTTTTTACATTAGATTCACTTCCAAAGTCCACAAGCCACAGAGACAAAAGTGTGTTTAGCAGTAATAACTGAAAGGAGAGAAGGCAGGGGAAGTTAAGTAATACTTCACTGCAAGATCAAAAACTGTTAATTCTGGGAGGAAACAATTGCACAAACATTGTGCAAATGTGATTTTAGTTTGGAAAAGACTTGTGCATAAATGGCATCATTTTCAGAGTTAAGAGGTATTTGCCACATTTTCTGATAAAGTTGGAGAACAGTTATGTATGAGGTCTTTCAAAGTTTGATTCCATCTTATGCCTTGTGTGGGAAATGGGTGATATGAAATATTTTTCACCTATCCATGTTCATAGGCTGTAGTAAATATGCCACATAAGATTATTTAACTATATTTTACAAAGACACAGGAGAAATGGAAACATTATAGACTTGCAAATCTGAGGAATTTATACTTGACTGCTTTCTTTACAGTATGGTTTTAAACTACAACCCCTCTGTAAGTACATAACAATAAGACAGGAAGTAGCAAAGTCATAATCAGTAACCTTAGATCTTTTTGAAGTGCAAAGAAGCAAAGTGACAACGTGATGAGTAAAACTAACATCACACCTCTAGACAGTAGATAAGTGATAAGAGAAAATCATTAATAGCTATTCTATTGTACAGTAAGAATTTCAAAACCAATTACAAGTTCTCTCAGATACATTTACACTTTATAAGTAGATTGACTGAATATACTTATTTCATCATTCATTTCAGTTTTTGAAAAAGTAAAAAGGTAATATTGCTGTTGGTATCCTAAAGATTTAAACAATACTGTATGGAATTATTCATTTTTCTTCACCATATATGAGAATTTATCCAGGTCAATTTAAAAAAAAGGATGCTGCATTTATTTAAAAAAAAAAAGCCAATATCAGCACGGAAATGTTAGACAACAAAGTCAAAATGGCACTGATGAACTTGCTTGTGTAATTAAAAGAGGAATTCCCTCAAATTCAAATGCTAAGATTTAAAGAAAAGTAAACTTCCATTTGTATAATTGTTCAATTAATCTATACATGGTAAAAGATATGTATGCAAACCTTACACAGTCAGTAGAAGGACTGCAGTTTAGTTCTAATTTAAATTGAAATCAACTCACTTCCTTTTTAAAAGGGACACTGTCAGCTTAAAATCTAGTCAGTATTTTCTAAAGTAATTTCAAGAATTAAACCTGTCCTGGCCAATGTGCGATTTTGGAAACAAATTGTTTCATATAGCAACAATGAAAGAGAAAGACCCCCATGAACAACAGGGGAAACTGACTGACTACACGGGTCAATGTTACAGATTAACAGCAAGAAGAGAGCAGGAAAAAAAACTCTGTCCTCTCATTGTGGATATTTTTTTGGAACAATAGGAGCTTAAAACCACCCCCCAGAATGGAATCAGATAGCAGTGTAATTATTTTTTAGGTTTGTGTCCCTTTAAAAATCATACACCAGCCACCAGAGCGCAACTCTTCAACAAACAGCAGTGCAACTCCATTCAGTGTGCCAGACATTTGTGACAATACGGAAAAGGTGGATATTGTAATATTAATACAGTGTTTCCCAACCGGTGTGCCACGGCACACAGGGGTGCTATCAGGCTTTATCAGGTGTGCCAAGGAATTTTTTGAAAACCTGCTCAGAGAGTTCTGGATTTGGGTCATGAATATTCATGAGCTCATTTGGAAATGATATGATAGTGTGCATCAAAATAATTAAAGGTATCAAGGTGTGCCATGACAGAGAAGAGGTTGGGAACCACCATATTAATATCACAATATCCACCTCGTCAATTTTTTTTTTCAAAGACTGACACAGTAACAGATATTCAGAGTATGCTGAAGAGCAGCCTCTACAGGGATGAAATCTTAACTACCCTCCCAGGCAAAGAACAGGGGATGCACATGATAAATAAGGTAATGAAAAATGCTCTTGGTTACATGGAGCCTTAGAGAGCAATTAAGTGCTGCCGAAGACTATGTCACAAGTTTTCCTTTGCTACTGCAGACACTGTATTATCATGAATTTATACTATGGTGAAATTACAGCAACTTCACGTTTACCTTCAAATCTTCCCACTCTGTTGTTTTTGGTCAAATAGTAGGAATTCACTGAGGAAATGTCATTTGAATTGAGCCATTTACCATGCACCAAAAAGAGCAAGTAATCCATAAACTGCAGTGGCCTGTTTCCTATTAGCATTACATAACAGAAAACATCATCATCTACATTAACAATTTTTACCACCTCTGTAGGTAATGGGGTTAAGGTGAGAAAGTGATTTATTTTTTGTCTGCTATAAAATGTTGATTATTCGTAGACAGGAAACTTTTTTTCTGTTTTAAAAGGAAGCTCCAAAGTTAAAACTTTGATGTACCAATAAATAGTTTGCAAGAGGAGGGAGGAAGGGAAAGAGAGAGAAGAGCAAAGTTCCCACCCTACTCTATTATTTTGCAACTGCCTAGTTCAGGTAAATCAAATTAAATATTTTGTAAATATTAATTTCAGTCTACAGAACCTGATTTTTTCTATTAATAAAGGTAGGGGAAGCTCACTATCATATTACATGATCGTCATAACAAAGAAAGAGGTGCAGTTGGTGAGGCAATATCTTTAGTACCACCACAATCATGACAAAGAGCATTTTCCTGCAATTTAGGGAGTAAGGCAGAAAGAACAAAGAATTTGAGCCTTGATATTATATGGTACAAGTGGTCAGATCTAGCCTGAAAATCTATTAATATAAATTGCAACCATTTAAAAAAAAAAACCCACCTCATCAAATATGTTGGGTGGAAGCCAAGGGAATAAGAACCTGGAAGATTAAAAAGGTATACACATAGCTAAGCACCAGTCTTGTGAGACGAGTGAAGACTGAAAGTTATTCTTTCAGTCATTCAGATATAATGTACAATTATTTGCACAAAGCTATTTGTTGTTTTGTTTTTTTAATGTCTCTCAAGTAACTATATTGTATGGAACCAAACTACATGCTTTTCAAGTTTACCTTATGCCCTAGAGATACTTACTTTAGCAAATGGAAGATATGCAATCTAACAGTACGCTGGTATATTTCAGAGATAAGTTCAGTCACCACCTATTTCTTTCAACGATGCTCAGTGAGACACTCCAGCACTGACCCCAGAATTTAACAAAAGCAACTACTTCAAACAGTAATCAAGTATTGAGCAATCCCAGTTGCTAAAAGATTAGCAAGTCACTACAGAGCATGTGCACAGTGCAATTTTTCAAAGCTTACGTCTTGGACAAATTGGGTAAATTTTCAAAATGATGCAAAAATGCATGTCCCTAACTCAAAAAGCCAGCCAGCCACCAACCCACCCACCACATTTCAAGTCTCTGCTCCAAATAATGGGGCCCTATAGCATTTCAAAAAAAAAAAAAGTCCCCAGAAAAATATAACACGGACGAAACCTTTTTTGCTAGCATCTCTTCTGGAAGCTGAATTATTTTGGTTGAAATTTTTCAAACAGATGCAAGCAGGGGCAGTCAACCAACATGGAACATTTCAGCCCAAAACAGTTAAAGCTTCACAAAATTACAAGCAACTGAAAACAGGGTCTTGTAATGGATAGTGTCAGGCAACCTTAATAGTAGGTAGTGATGTCAGCTCTGTGGATAATTAAATATAAAACACTTTGTACAATAAAAAAATTCTTATTCCCACTTCTTTGTTTATATGAGTCACTCCCCTTTGACTGCCTATTGTAACCTGGGCTGCTTTTCTCCCCATATCACCTAAAAGGGTCAACATGAAGACTTTTATTTTCAGCAGTTTGATGGATGCAGTTGAGCTGGCTTTAGACCAATTTTTCTACTAAAATGAATTACCATTTGCAGTTTCTATTATAAATTCTATTTTATAGAATAATTTTCCAAACAATTTCCAATCTCTTTTGGAAGAAGAATTCTCCTCTTGCTATAAAGTGAAATAATACTGTAATTAGTTTATTTTGGGTGAACATAAAAGAGAACTAAATAGAACAATGCATTTGTAAAGTAAATACAGGTCATTTCTAACACCATATCTACAGAAGCATTCATAGTTGATGAACATTAAAAATCTACCAGACAGACTCAAATTTATGGTCTCCTAAATATTATTAATGACCTTTTCACTGAAGAAAGAAAGACTGCCAAGAGCTATCCTAACAAAAGCTGCTAGGTTTTCTATTTTCTAGAGAAATAAAACCTCAATAGCAGATACTGAATAAGGATGAGTAAGAGGTATTAGGTCATCTAGTCCATCTTGTAATTTCTGGATTGTTGCAAATATATATGTTTAGTGTTGTGTCTAGCCGAGCTTTGGCTCAGTGATGGGACTCCCACTCTCACTTCCACAGTCAAATACAGCAGTTCTGAGAGCATGGTCTATGCTGGAGAACTCTTTGATCACAGACTGCTGGCTTTTTTCTTTTTTTTTTTTCATTTCTGCCTTTTAAACCACTTTAAAGGCCAGCCAAAATACAGATTTTCAGAAAATAAAATAAAATTGCAGATTTTCAGTAAAACTCAACATCCAAGAAATCCCATTTAGGTACATAAAATAACTCAAAAGCCAGCAGCTCCATTATTTACTATTTTGGCTATCTGCCCAGATTCCTGTTTTTCCAAGTTGTGAGTGTGGAACACTTAGGAAAATACTTAAGGCCAGATTTTCACATTCCTGATTTTCAGCATAAGCAATCATTCACAAAAGGTGGAGGTAGTTGGTCCGCGCAACTACAAATGGAAGGTAAACGGTCCACAAAGCACTATTAAAAGATGATGTATGCAATGTTTGAGAATCCCTGTCAGATTTAAGAAGCCTGACTTGATAGTCACCTTAAATCATCTTAATTTCCCCATATTGCTGACAGTATCTTGTAGCACTATGAACAAGCCTGCTCCTCCCCAATGTTTACATATTGCTACTACTTAGGAAACAGAAATGTTTCCACCCATTGGTTAACTAACTACATATGTTTTTATTCTTCTCCTAAAAGACAGGCCCATTTCTTCTCTGAATGCCCTTTAAAATTTGTCTACATGATTAGTGAATCCCACATGGTGTGATATCAGCAAGAGTACTAAGTGAGTCTACCACTACTTTTTTGATGTGCCTGAATATGAGATTTCCCCAACCACATCATCCTCAGTGGATGAAGTATGTATTTGTCACATGTAAGCTCTTCTTGCTTATTTTCAGTACTGTTTACCAGCCCACCTCATAAAAAGTTCATTACTCTCTCACCCTCTCACTTTTATTAAAAAAAAGAAGTCACTAGTTGATAGAAAGCTGCACTTTGCAACTTCTGCAAATGTGTACTGCCAATTTAGGACCTGAAATTTGCACTTAAAAAATATAGTGCCAACTTTTCCCTGCCAGTATCAAAATTAGACTTGTTGTTAAATTTTTTAGTAACCTATAGTCATAAAAGGAAATAATGAATTAACAATGATGAACACCAACTGTTAAAACATTAACTAGTTTCCAGAGCAGGTAACTGATCCCAGAATTTCCATTTTTAGTTTTTACTCCCAGAATTTCTCAGCATGCTGAGTAACAGAATAAGCTTCTGATTCCATATTAAAGAGTAAGAAATTTAGAAAATGAAAGTCACTTAACCTCACAGCTGAAAAAATATTTTTCTGTTTTCACGGCGGAATAGACTTGGAAATACTGTTCCCTTTCGGGGGGGGGGGGGGTGTAAAAAATTAAATATAGGAATCTTCATATATTTCCAAAACCAGATGTCATGTCTATAGTTTCAATTTAACTGGGTGAAGGGTTAGCTATGTTCAAATTCTATGAAACAGCATGAACAAGTCACTTGAAAAGCTTAGTAAAACATGCATTTCATTAGAATCTCTCTCTCACACACACACACAAACACACACACAACGAAGGTGTCTATTCTGTATTTGACATCAGAATCAAGGGATGGGCTTTAAACATGCACTGTATGATGTGTCATAGATTTTAATGAAACTCATAATTTTACTAAACTTTTCAGTGACTCATCTACATAACAGAAAATTAGAAAGTTATAATGTAAAAATTAAGATAACTACAGAATTTTGGACAACGTGAAAAAAAAATGATGATGAATCATTACATAGACATTTTTACTCAACCTATCTTGCAGTCCAGAGCATGCATCACTATATGTATTAATACCCTGGTGCCAGGTTCAGTCCAAAATGTTCAACTATTTGTGAGAGCTTTTGGCTGCTTTACCTACCAAGTTTTCCTAGATCTATTTGTCCAGTTTTACACACTTTATTTTTCCAGAAAATACACTATGGTGCCAATAGTCAAGACACAAACAAGCACTTCACAGTGCTGAAAAAAGTATTCATGGTCTTTCAAGTACAAAACAACTGACAAGTACAAGCTGTACATTAGAAAGAAAAGAATATGGCTCCGAGCACAAAAATCTCACAAGGAACATTATATTTTTTTTCCCCTATTACATGGTAATGGGAATAAAATATAAACAAGTAAAGCTAAGGAACGATATGCTCATGCCATCTTATTTTCCATAATCCTCAAAATTTCTAAGGCCAAAATTCACATAAAACATTCGCATTGCACAAAAGCCAAACAGTTGTGTAGAAACCATCAGCATCATCTAGGCAGGGAAAATAAGTCAATAAACTGATCTTTTAAGATAAGTCTAGTTCAGTAATTGTCAGTAGGCAGCTGGTATTAAATAAAGGAGTCATGATCATGACCTTTGCATTTATACAAACATTAGGTATTGTCACGAGGAAGACCTCCTTGGCCTCATAATTCAGACGCTGTTAACAACCAGCAAGAACACAGCATGTTGTGTCAGTAAGCATCTAAAGTAAGAAAAATTAGGCACCACACGCACACACTCACACATTTCCTCAAGTGCCCAAAACCCCTCAAACTGCATTTCTTGCATATACAGTTTTAGCAAGTTCAAATAAATCTATCCATCTTTTCAACAGTGATTAAAATTTTTGCTTTTTCTACATTTGGATTTTATCTGTCTGCTTACAAGCCAAAAAAAGGAAAACCGCATAAACTGCACATTGTCGAGCACTGTACAAAAATTATTTTGTTGGTTCATGGTATTCTACAGTATCCATCTATCCATCTCCCATTTCAAGTTTTCATGAAAAAAACAAACAAACAAACAAAAACCCACAAATAAGGAGTCCTGTGGCACTTTTAAAGACTAAGAAATGTAATTATCACATGAGCTTTCATAGGTATAATCCCACTTCATTAGATGCACAGGAAACCACAGTATGTTAGGTGAATATCTACGTGTCATGCAGAGAAGGGTAAGTTACAAGGTCAATTCAATAAGGGCAGTATTATGGCTTTATAAGCCACAGATGGGATGCATGAAAAAGCGTATCACACTGACAGAAGTTCCTGGAAGCATTCTGCCCATAAAGAAATAAAGGAGATACAATCTCTCTGGGTTAGCATACTAATGAGTGGTTCCTACACTTCCTTTAGTGAAAGGCGCTATGCACGCAGGGCCAGCCCAAGGTTTTTTGGTGCCCTAGGCAAACTATAACTTTGACAGCACCCCCTAAAGCCTGATGTCCTAGGTGACCACCTAGTTCACCTGTATGGTTGGTCTATACCTGTGTGCATACCCCTCTATGCTAGACCTAGTCTGCCAGTCAATGACAAAGAGGATGTGATCATGGCCAACTAAGACATCTAGCATCTGCTCAGTTTGTCCTGAAGGAAAACAAGGCACAGGGTTAGGGCTATGCCTTGAGCAGGTGACCTCCTCTCATTGGAGCAGCATTAGGAAGGAAACGGAATCTGATCATAAAACACAAGTCACCCCAGATTCTCTCAAACCTCAGTATAGGTTAACGGAATCACTTATGAACCTCAACAAACTTTTGAGTGAACCTGACCTGAAGTTGATAAAAAAAAAAGTTATATTTTACTTATTTGCATTGCCCCTTTGATCCCAAACCAGGCATTTTCACCTGATATTAGGCTTCATTATGGATGTTTCACAAAGTGGTACTGAGAGATGTAAATATGAAAACATATCTCAAATCCTAAAACAATTCCTCACCTAGACATATGATAAACGCTTGGTTTAAAACTTCCTGCTGTTTTTATTCTACTCCACATTTCAATTCTAATCCGAGAAAACCATAAGCAGCAAAGGAGATAAACACAATGTTTTAACCCTCAGTCAATCATAGAATCATAGGGTTGGAAGGGACCTCACAGGTCATCTAGTCCAACGCCCTGCCAGAGGCAGGACCACTTCCACCAAACCGTCCCAGTCATGGTTTTGTCCAGCTGGGCCTTAAACACCTCCAAAGATGGAGATTCTACCACCTCCCTAGGCAGCTCATTCCAATGCTTCACCACTCGCCTAGTAAAAAAGTTTTTCCTAATATCCAGCCTCGACCTCCCTAACTGTAACTTGAGACCAGGGGCGTTGCTGGGGTGGGGAGGGACCCAGGGCACAGGCCCAGCCACCGCCCCCAGCCAGAAGGCCACGCCCCCTGGCCAGGGATAGGGCCAGGGGGAGGCTGCGCCGCCACAGGCAGCTAGGCTGCGGCATGGCCTGGCCCAGCCCAGCCAGAAGCAGCCGCTGGAGGCCAGGGCCACATAGGCAGCCCCGGATCCCCGGCGGTGGATCGGGGGCCTCGCCAGCTGCGGCCATGGCCGCAGGCCTGGCCTCCAGCAGCCGCTTCCAGCCCGGCCCCGCCGCAGCCTAGCTACCTGCAGCAGCACGGCCTCCCCCTGGCCCTATTCTGGGCCAGGGGCGGGGCCTGCCGGGCTGCCAGCCAGGCCCTGGATCCCTGGCTGGGGATGGGGCCGCCGCGGCCGGCTTGGGATTGAGCCCCGGATTCCCAGGGATCCGGGGCACTGGCGTTGGGACTCGGGGCACGTGCCCCGGTACGCCCAATGCCAGCGACGCCACTGCTTGAGACCATTGCTCCTCGTTCTGTCCTCCGTTACTACCGAGAATAGTCGAGCTCCATCCTCCCTGAAGCATCCCTTCAAGTAGTTGAAGGCTGCTATCAAATCCCCCCCTCAATCTTCTCTTCTGCAGACTAAATAAGCCTAATGCTTTCAGTCTTTCCTCATAGGGCTTGTGCTCCAGCCCTTTAATCATTTTGGTTACCCTCCGCTGAACTCTCTCTAGCATGTCCCTGTCCTTTTTGTAGTGGGGAGCCCAAAACTGAACACAGTATTCTAGATGTGGCCTCACCAGTGCAGAATAGAGGGGAATGATCACATCCCTTGATCTGCTGGTAACACTTCTTTTGATGCAACCCAGTATGCCATTGGCCTTTTTGGCAGCAAGAGCATATGGGTGACTAATATCCAGCTTCCCATCCACCATGACCCCCAGGTCCTTTTCTACACTGCTGCTACTTAGCTGAAAGTTCCCCATCCTGTAGCTGTGCATGGGTTTGTTCCGTCCCAAGTGCAGGATTTTACACTTGTCCTTACTGAACCTCATAAGATTTCTATTGGCCACTGTTCCAATTTATCTTGGTCTCCCTGAATCCTGACCTTGCCCTCCAACGTGTCTACTGTTCCCCCCAGCTTGGTGTCATCTGCAAACTTACTGAGAGTGCAGTCTATTCCATCATCCAGATCATTGATGAAAATGCTGAACAGAACCGGCCCCAGGACTGACCCCCCTGGGGCACACCACTCGTGACTGGTTGCCAGCTAGACATGGATCCATTCACGCTGAAACCGTTGATCTAGCCAGTTTTCTATCCACCCTATAGTCCACCTATCCAACCCATACTTCCTTAATTTGCCAGTGAGAATGCTGGGGGGAACTGTATCAAAAGCCTTGCTAAAATCAAGGTATATCACATCAACGGTTCTTCCTGCATCCAGAAAACCAGTCATCTGATCATAGAAGGAAATGAGATTGTGTTTTGAACCTCTGCTGCTTATGTTTTCTCATACTAGAATTGAAATGCAGAGTAAAATAAATAATTGAAAGTGAAGTTCATTTTGTGTACCTCTTAGGGTATACTGCTAAATGCTGAACAGTCAGCAGAAATTCCATACAGAAAAACCAGCTGAGTGTACATTAATTTATTATTTTATTTGATTTTTAAGGTAAACTCTGGCAAAGATCAGTGAAATTAAAGATTGTGTCAGGCAAGCAGTTTGGCCATTAAAGCTATGTTATCATTACACTCAAGATAAAGGGCAAGGCTCTCTTTTCTTTAGTTTTTCTGCATCTCCTTGCCTCTTCAACTCAGACAATAACTCCCTAAGCCTCTTCAGTCATAATTTTTATAGTCTGCTATAAACAGACTTTCCACAATAAGCACCATGCAATCTTCCATGCATGATTAGTTCTGATATAGAATGCAACACCTCTATCACTTTTGGCTACAGCCACTGCCCAGGTAGTTACACAGTACTCCCAGAAGAGCCTACATAGTCACCCAAAATACACATACATACATACAATGATATCCATTTGAAGGCTCCAGTATTTTATCCTTTGATTCCCAATCCTCACAGGACTTTACAAGAATAATACAATAACCATCAAGGGCAAAGTCAGTTATACTGAAAACATTCATTGCACAGACAGGTAGAACCATTCCTAAATGCCAAGAAGAGTCAAATGAACCGTCTAACTACTCTAATAGAAGTACATCATTACCAAGAAAGACATCCATGCTTACTGCTTGTAGGAGCACTACGGAAACAACACATTCAGATCACACTTACTGTCCGGTCCTCTCAAACACAGTTTATGGTCAGCTCCAGAGTGCCCATTACATTGCTCCATTGGGGCCATGTTCAGCATTCCTTGGTCCAGTGGAACTGCAACTGCTAGAACTATAGGAAGATTTTTTTCCTTTCTTTGTAAGTAAGCTAAAGTTACCTTGTCATAGAACAAATGTACTCTCTCGGTGCTTTAAGGATGCATGTACTGCCATCTGAAGACCCATATTTAGTTTCTGATCTCATTTCCTGTAGCTGGGAATGCTAGTATAAAGGCAGTATAGTTGCTTATGAAAAGGGAGGGAAGAAAGAACATTAATACCTTGAACTGTTCACTAATGACCCTCTGATTGGTTTTGAAGGGATTCCCAGTGTCATCCAGTCACTCATCAAGTTGGAAGGATTGTGTCCCCTTTGTGCAGAGTGGATGAAAATCAAAGATTTTTTTTTTTAAATGTATGTTTAAAATTAAAGCTAAATTCTAGTTTATTTAAAAAATAAACTTATTTAAAATTAAATTTGACATTAAACTCAAACAATTGAACTGGTAGATATCACCGGCTAGGCAGAGCTTATTAAAATGCTAAACCAGTTTCTAACAGTAATAGTCTCTTCCACAGATGCAGAGGACAATATTTTCTTCGCTTGAATTTATTCAGCTCATTTAGTTCACTGACTTTTTCATTCAAGTTGAGATACTGACTGGGAACTTAAAAACAAACAAAACAACCCCCCCCCCCCCAAAACCGCCACACAAACCAAAATGGGAATGCTTCTTTTCCTCTTCCAGTAAATAAATTTGCACATGTGAGGAGAGATGTACTAGTTCTGAAATCCTAAAGGATATGGTGACTAGAATCAATCAGTTCAATTAATTAACTACACATAAAACACTTGGTTTAATAACTCCATTAGTTCTAAATGCAAAACTTGGTTTGATAAAAACTTTTAAAAAAAAATTAAATGCACCCAACACTTTCAAAATAGTTTTAATAAAAACACCAGAAAATGTGTTTTTGTATATTTAATTGAATCTGAATGTCTATTCAAAAAAGCTTGATGCAAATCACAAGTAAATTGTTCAGCTAGTAAGTGAGAAATGCACAATTCACCCTTTTCTAACATAATAAAATGTTTAAGTTAAAAATATGAATTTAAGTTATACTCTCTTAAATAAAGATATATAGATATAGTATATCCTCCTGTTTAACAAAAAGATACACCAAATTTAGTGTGAAGACTACATTTAGTTGCAAATCAACATGCTTTAATGGTGACCAGCCAATGAGAAACAATCTTCTTTAGAAAAAAACTAACTAAAGAACAAAATGAATTATTTAAAATCAAGGTTTTCTGCTTGCTAATGTAAAATCATGATTAAAATAGGTTATTTACACCTCTTTGATGTGCATGTTCCTTCAAAAGAAAATGTAGAGAAAAACTTTGTGGTTGCCTAATACCTGGCTCAACCTCCTCTCCTCACAAAAAACACACCACACAGAAATAAAAGAAAAAATACTTTCACCAAAACTACAAGATCCCCACCCCTTCCATCCCTCTGTCTGCTTCAGACAGGAGGAAAATGAACAAATACTAAACTTATCTATTTGTCAGTGAAATACAGTACTAGGAATGCCTTTTAAAGGTTCACTGGTGCACCAACACTGGTTATAGACTGATCCTGCAAACTTGTACACTGGTAAGTAGTCTCTTTCATGCAAAAAGTCACACACGCTGTCTGAAGTCTCAGTCTTACAACCTTTACTCAGCAGAGCAGTCTCATTCAAATCAATAGGTCTAATCTCAAGTGTAAATACCATTAATAAGAATTTTTTTTCTCAGTCTGGGATTCAGGCTGCTTATATTACTTCTTTAAATATGAAAAATGCACAGATGACCAATTTTAACTCTGTGTCTGCTAAAATGTTAGTGTATTTCTCCCACTGAATAAAAATGATTCCCAGGATAAATGCTGTGGACAGGAATAATTAGGAGAAATGAAGACTAAAAAAATTCTGATTTTAATTTAATTTGTCATAAAATTTGTGGGTGACTAAATATAATTAAAGCCAAATGATTCTTCCAATTAAAAGCTATGAAATGTTGAGCAGCGTGTTGACAAAACAGACAAATTGGCTGTGCAACAGATGGCATGCTTGCAGAATTCATGCTGAGCAGTGCTGGTAAACAAAGTTTAGCAATATATAGTTGGCTCAAATGGCAGCACACGGACTGCATAGGGAGCTATCTATATTAAGACTCAAATACATCCCATTGGGTAGTTTTTAGAACAATGCACAGAAATTCTTGTGCTGAGATATACAGATGTGATTTATCCTAAGGAACTAAAGTAATTACAAAATAAATAAGGTCTGAAAGGCCAAGAGCAAAGATATTCCATCAGCAGCCAAACTATGAGAAGAAGCTTGAGGCAATCCAGACTTGCCATTAGAATGCCATACAAATCCCACTGCCATCTATAGCGTAAAATCATCTCCAAGTTAGTGTCTGGATCTTTTTGTGGGCAATCACATTTTACCCAAACTGATAGGTGTTGTAGAGTCTTACCTCTTAAAAACGTGTGGAGAGAAGCGGGGAAGAAATCCTTATGACTTAGCGGCTGATAAGTGTTAGAACTTCAAATTCAAAACGATTTTGGAAGACATTCTAACAGAAACATTATTGCAAACTGACAAAGTTCTACTCAGATCGACTCACCAGGGGAACTGATCTGCTTGTTTCTAAGCTAGATAAGGCAAACATTTAGTGGTCATCTCCTCCCTTCCCAATCCAACATTTTTGGAAAAGGAGGGAGAGTACATTAAATGCCTGGCCTGGTACATTTTCATTATCACTCTGGTTGAATTAAAAAGAAATACTTAAATACTTGGAAAATGTGCATTTGTGTTTGGAAGAAGATAATTAATTCTGCAGTTGTGCTGAACTGCACATCAGGTGGTTAACTGGAGTTTTACAAAAATATATATTCCTTTAAAAAGATACATATCAAAGATAAATATTCTTAACACCCTTAAAGTGGGTATCCTGGAAAAGTTAAGTTTTCAGGTGGTTTTAAATTAGCAGACACTGATAGCTTAATTACATTAGGAAGAGCATTCCATATATTGGGTGCATCATTCCTACTGTTATTTACTGATCCACTAGAAGAAGAAGAATCTACTTCTATTTTTCCCACAAAGACAAGGATAGTTTTCCTCGTGATTATACAATAGTGTTATTTTATCTATCACTGAATGACAGCAAAACCAAACCAACTAAGATTTCTTTTTAAAAAGTCCAATTACACATTTTCTGTAAATAAATCTAATAAATTACAGATTTTAAGCTGATATCTTTGCTTTATGGTAAACTCTGTTAGTAAAATTATATTACCATGCAACTGGCTAGTGTGATTCCACAAAAGATCTGTGCTGTTGCCTAGGAAGTACTTTAGTTCCATTATTCAGTTTCAAATTCCCAGTAAATTTCTAAATAATAATTGCAAAAACAGGACCAGCTAAAGCAATCTGGAGTGTGGGTGTGGAGAGAGACAGAAGCCACATTATTCAACCACATAGAATATCTATACCCACATCTAGATTTTTTTGGCTTGAGTTAGGGGACTTCAGTGAAAAGGCTGGGAGTTATTAGGCAATCTGAGAGGAACAGCATGGAAAAAGAAGAAATGGGATTAAGAAACCAGAGAGGAACTTCATTACTTCAGTTTGGTACCATAAACAAGTTGCATAGGTAAGTCCATTAAAACAAGATGTGGTACTACAAAAAAAAAAAAAAAGACATGATGACCAACTTCATTGAAGACAGTCAACCCTGGACAATAAGCATACTAGCCTCCACGGGGTGGAGAAAACCTGGCAAACAGAGAGTCAGGCCATCAGGCAGTGATCCCTGCCAATCAATACCTAGTTTAACACTCTAAAATTTGAAAGGGGGAGAGGAGTTTATAGTGTTGAAGCTCTGTGCAGATGGGGGAGGAGGAGATAATTTGGTGACCCTCCAGAATACCATCAGCAGCCGCTTTGCTCCCTCTTAGATCTAGAGCTGTGGCTTTCAAACTTTTTTCCTCAGGACCCACTTAAAAGAAAAGCATTTATGCCTGTGACCCAGCAACTGCATCTTTCAGAAATGCATTCCAGTCATTCAACAGCAGCAGCAGAGGGCTCTGCAACTCAGCACCTGAGGGTTCGTGACCCAGTATTCGATCCTGACTGTAGGTTTAAAACCACTGTTCTAGAGGGTGCAACAGCAGAACAATTCTCAGCAGAAGTGAAAGAAAATGTGCATACCATGAGGAAGGCAGTTTTAGGGATAAAGATGTATCCGAAAGGGAAAGACTGGTTATCACAAGAGACTGAAAATCTATTAAGAAGAAAAAAAAGGAAGTGCATCAAAAACATCTGAAAATGGAAGATTGCACTGAGTGGAAACACAGATACAGGTAGTTCATTAACAACCCAAAAAGAATGGTTAAAAAGCTCTGAAAGACTGACTTGAGGGAAGCCAAAGAACTTCAATAACACTTGGGGAACAAAAGTAGTGCCACATGTTTTTATTTCTGCCAAAGAATTTAATATCTGTAACAAGGGAGTGGAGGGAGAGCCAGGGCCTCCCTTTACCCCATCACCAGTCCTTTACAATATTCTTCCCACAAGTTCATAGCATGAGGTATTTCTCTGAAAAAACAGACAAAAGGAGCAGAAAAGCGGGGGGGGGGGTGGACTAGGTGAAACCAAAGACAGACAAAAGTGACCCATCTCTCAGGCAATCTTTCTGGATTCAGCTCTTTCAGCTCGGTCAATTGGGTTCTATTGTACCTTAGTGGAGTCTACTTCAAGTGCCTCCCTTTTGGGCTTTACTGCTTTCCAGCTGGTCAGCGCACCAGTGAGGCCTGCAACTGCCTCCCACAGAGCTGACAGGTCTGTCTCTGTGGTGAAGCTGCTTCCTCCTGTTCACCACCCCTTCCTTATACTGTGGCAATTTTTTCCCTTTTTAAGCTCCATCCCCCACATCTCCAGGCAGGGCAAGCCTTGAGATGCACCCTGCTAGTGCTCAGCAGGCCCAGAGGAGTGTCTTAGTCTCATCTCCACCACCATAAGGGTGTGTCTCTTTCTCAAGTCAACTATGGGATGCTCAGGTGATCTGTACAGCAGATAAAGATCCAAAGTTTAAAAGATGAAAAGAGCATTTCCATCAGCTATTGAACTTGAATATTCAAGTTGTCCCATCTGACCTTGGGACTATCAACTGCAAAGGCAATAACAAAGAACACATATTGCAAATAGAATTTGAAGCCACAATGAGGTCCCTGAAAAATAGTAAGGCACTTGGTTGAGAAAGCATATTGCATGAAGTGCTAAAACATGACAGAAGAAGCTTGGTCATGCTCCTTTACAAACTATTTTACCTCATTTGGAAGAAAAGTGAATTCCCTGAAGACTGGCAACATTCAATTATTGTACCTTTATTTAAGAAAGATGATCAGGCAGATTGTGTCAAATACAGAGGAATAACTCTTATAAGAATTCGTGGCAAAGTGTTCTGTAGAGTAATTCTCAGCTGAATGAAGAGTAAAGGAAATCTTTTCTGAGTCACCAGCTGGCTTTAGACCTGGGCGTTCCACCATAGATAAGATATTTGTTTGTAGTCAAATCTTAGAGAGATACAAAGCTCAACAAAACCCATTTTGCCCATTTGTTGACTTTAAGACTTTGTTAACAGAGAGGCCCTGTATAAAGTACCCAAGTGGTATGGTTTTAGCAGCAAGTTGGATCGAATTCTGCCTAGTCTGTAAAGCATAGCTTGGAGCACAGCATTAGTCACAGGGACCTGACAGAACAGCTTGCAATGAAAAGTGTACTCAAGTAGGGATGCATACTCAATCCAAACCTTTTCTCTCTCTACTTAGGAAACATCTTGTCCAACTCCTTTAGTAACACTGGTGGAGGCAGTGGGATATCAGGACAAATTATCAGTCACTGACTTTGCAGATGACATAATAATGGCAATTTCTATGAATAACGACAACAAAACAGCTACTAACTTGTACACAACAACCAGAGAATGAGTAGAAATGAATGAACAACAGGCCAAACTAATGGTGGCAGTTAAATAAATAAATAAATAAATAAATAAATACGTAATGGGCTAAAAACTGTCTAACTGTTCAGACATTGAGTAAATAAACTGTGTTTTATTTGGGTTCCATAACATGTCAATTCTATAATGACTGTCATCAGCAAGTGACATCAAATTCAACAAAATGATGACATTAATGGAAGACTGAAAGTGCAGCACGTGACCACAGTCATCAACAGGCACCAGCCAATGTGGTTTAGCCATAGCGGTCTCATTGGGTGGGCAGTGCGGGCAGCTGGCCAGGGCCACCCCCTGGAGGAAGAGAGAACCCACACCACTGGCACTTTAAGTCTCACAGGCTTTAACTATCTTGGTTGCATGCACATTCCACATGTGTGCTAGCCAGGGGAGCAGCAGAGAGCCGATGAGTGGCCAGCAGCTGGGTGCTGGATAGCTTGGAGGCAGGGGGCAGCAGCAGCGAGGCTGCAAGGGGTGGGTGAATGCCAGAGGGACTGGGGGGAGACCACAGGCGCCATGGGAGTGGTGGAGAGGCCACAAGGGGGAAAAGGAGCCAAGGGGCGGCTGCAGGGGCTGGGGCAGAGCAGTGGGGGGACTGTGGGGGCTTTAGGGGCAGGGGAGGCTATGGGGGGGAAGTGGGAGCTGGGAGGGAGCTGAGAAACCCCAGTGGGGGACCTATGAGGCCAGAACGGAGTCAAAAGTCAAGGATGGGGCCCCACACATGACATGGGGGGCCTCATCCTTGACTTCTGCCCCAGGACCCAGAATCCCTAAGACTGCTCCTGTGCTTAGCCATGTTTCTTGAATGATTCCATGCAAACTGCCTACACTACTCTCGTTGGAAGAGTGCATGGAGAGAGAGAAATAGACAGACCATGGATGTCCAAAGACACAGTGGTATACCATGGTACACGATGCCATCCAGCAATACGCCGAAAGGCTCAGATAATGGCTCAAAACAGATGGGGATAGAATCTGCTCACAGCCTCAGCCTTACTCAAACTTGTCATTGGAAAAGGAGATTGATGATGAATATCTTGAAAATTATAGACATTTAATATATTATCTTATCAATGGACCATGTAAGAACTTGTCAGACTGCACTCTGTGGATTGCAACATATCAGGCATGGGGTCAGCAGAGGGTATGTGTGGGTTGTGAGGCCACAGCATGCAGTGCTAAGTCAGACAACAGGTCCCCAAGGCTTAACAACCCCTACTCCCTTTTCATTTCCTGCAAGGCTGCAAAGTTCATGCTACGTCCCTAAAACAGCAGTTCCCAGCTGTTTCCTTTATGTGGACCATAGAATCATAGAATCATAGGGTTGGAAGGGACCCCACAAGACCACTACATTGCCATCGAAAGCTTTTGTGGACAACCACCTAAGCAAGCCATTTCAAACACTTCTAACACAGAATGTGGCCAATAGGAGTCAAGGTGTATTAAATTATTAGGCTCACTCAAAAACATACTGCACTTGTCACAGTACATTTATCTGCAGTAATTATCATGTTTTTCCTCTCCACAGGCCACCTGTAGTATCCTTGTGGACCACCAGTGGTCCACAGACCACAGGTTGGGAACCATTGCTCTAAAAGATACAACACAGAACCTCACCCAATATTAATTATTTTATCTCAAGGGGAAAAAAGCAATTCTGGAAGATGCAGATGATGTCAAAAGTTGTTACTCTGACAAACGCCAGAGTTTGGCAGGGGAGGAGGAGTTTGTTTGATTTGTTGGTTTTTTTTTTTCTTTTTTGTTGTTGTTGAAGGAATTCAATTTGTACTAGATTTTTTTTGTTTGACCTCCTTCAGTTTCTAATTTAAAATGCAACCAGATTTCCCTATTTTATCTGATCATTAGTGTAGTTTCTATTATATTAATTAATTTGTCTTCCAGTGGTTTACATTTAATAGAAGATTCAATTAGTTTCTCTATATGGGCCAGCATTTTGTTTATGGCCACTGTTCTAAGTATGGTAATTTGGTAATATTTTAAATTTCAATCTATTAAATGCAAAGTAATCTGCCTCCACTGTATATGCTGAGCTAGGTCCATATGCTGTTCACATCCCCTGTAGGTGGACCTGGAACTGTTAAAGGTAAAGCTGCAGTTGCAAAAAAAAGTCCAGCTCCTGATGTGATTCTGTGTGCTCAGAGGTTTCTCCTTCAAGACAGAAATTTTAAAGAGTTAGAGCAAAATATCTAGGCCACTTTTGAACTATAAGACATTTAAAACAATACACTTTTACTGCAAAAAAAAAAAAAGATTCTGCTGACTTTAAAAAAAACAGAGATGATGATAAAAAATTGCTGATGTTTGAAAATTGGCATTGACGCAGGGCTCAATGAACACAAGACACATGCTGCCAAGCAGAGGAGTAAGTATGATGATGCCATTCTGAGATCTGCCTTTACTTCAGGGAATCCTTGTGATCTAGGGAGCTTAGCTGGTTGCCCTGTGCCCCTACAACAGCTCCTCAGTGTCCTGCCCACCCTAAGTCCACTGGAAGGACTCTCCTGTCTGTACCGATCTCTCTAAAACACTCATCTCTTCCCCTGCCCAGAAGGTTACTATGGAATGAAGGGGATTTAATAAATCCCCAGGCTTTACTAAATTTCAAAGGTTGTCAATGGCTTGGTGACAGAATGCTGTGCATACACCAGTTCACGTGGTATCCTCTGCAGATCTGGGAATCATAAATACAGTACTTCAGTTACTGCTTTTTGAGCTAGGGAATTTACAGGGTCCACTGGCAAAACTGACATCTGCTAACTGCTAAACACTGGTAAACTGTGGCTTACAAATTCCTCAGCCATTATAGATGAGGATTTTCTCTTCTTTTCCTGTTGGGATTGGTTCTACTTTGAGGAGGCTGGACTACATGGCCTCCTGAGGTCCCCTCCATCCCTAATCCTCTGTTATTCCTCCCTTCTTTATACAACATTCAGGAAATCAAATAAAAAACAACACATGGAAGTGTGACATTGAGATTACACAGCTAAGAGAAACCAGAAAAGAAAATTACATTTTCACCACAATATTAATTCTGCAAAAGATACAAGATGTACAACCACCAATTTGACACTAGGGTTGGAATCTCACAGAAACTTAAACCTTTCCTGCATTTATTATTTAATATTGTGTTTATATCTGCATACACAATGCAAGTGCCCGTAATGGGGTCTTCAGTGGTTCAAGGAGCTTAGCAATTAGCATCCACTCAGTCATGCGGCCGTGGTAGGGAAGCCTAGACCTGTCTACTCCACTGGGCTCTGATCCAGGGCCCTAGGAAGGTCATCAGCTTTTCGACTCTGGAAAGTGCCCTCTAAGCTACCTTTCCTAGGTCACTTCCTACATTGCTTCCTTCTCACAGCTTCTGGTCCAAGGGGTAAAGAAAAAGAAAATCAAAATTGCCAGCCCCATTTGGGCTCCACATGCAGTCCTGTTCCTTCAGCCAGACTTCTCCAGCCTCTTTCAGCAGAATCCCTCAGGACGGGTCTGCCCTACATCTCAGCCTCCCACCACTCTGAGCTTGGTCAGATCTGGACACTTTTCAACCCTGTCTCCAGTTGGAGCATGCTTTGCAGGGTTGGAGGGGAAGGTCTAGCTGGGGCCTGTAGAGTCCTTTAGCCCCTTCTATCCCAGTATGAAGTTTATGTACTCTAAATGCCACTGTGATTGATTGTGCTATAAATATACACGTACACAGATTCATTATGGGTCTGAGCTAAACAAACAAATCAGCAAATTCAGAAAAGCTGACAATCCACTTCCTCTGGATTTTATTTACACATACTTTCTAAAAGTTTTTATTTATGTAAAATGGTTAGTGAGCAACTTCCGTATCCTTGATTGCAGAGAGTAATTCAGCCTGCATTCTTCATCCTGACTCAACCAGTCATTGTTTTGCTAGTATTATTTGCAATGTAGTCACATTACTTGCTAACCAACCACATAAACTTGGGCTATACCAAGAAAGTCACCCATTGCTGACAGTGGGTAGCAGGCTACAGCAAACTGATACAACTGACCATGGTTTGATTGTAAGCATACCAAGAGCATATTGTGTTCGGTATCATTTATGATACTGGTAAAATGGTGCTCCACAAAATTTGTTCTGGTCAAACCAAATCTGACATTAGTTCATTTGCACCTATTAACAGCAATAAATAATTTTCCTAGCATAGCCTATCTTTATAGTAAACATATTTTGAAGGTACATACTTAAGGTAAAATTCTGGCTCCAATGAAGCTAATAGGAATTTTGCCATAAAACTTGATGGAGTCAGGTTTTTATCCACAATTCATATCTGCCCATGGGTCTCTCCAATATTCCCTGTAGGCTGCGCAGGCAAGTGGGCACTTAGCCCCCATCACTTACCCATGCAAGGAACACTGCCAGCCATGTCACGGCCCCTATCCAGCCAGGAGACACAGTCTTCCAGTTGACAGGGAACTGCCTTGCCCCAGGCTGGGAGTTTTTAAAGCTCCTGTCTTGAGCATGCCCCAAGGGGGGAGCCCAGCCTGTGGCGTGGCTGCTCCAGCAGCCAGATAAGTGGGCCTTGGGTGGGGGGTGTAAGGTCGCGGATGGGAAGCCACCAAGGAAAGGGGGGGGGGGGCCTCCGGGGGGAAAAGCAGGGGCCCGTGGCAGGATGAGTGAGAGTTAGGAAACGGCCCCAGGGGCCTCCGGGGACCCAGCAGCCCGGGGGGGGGGAAGGTTGGGGAAAGGTGGGGGCCCCCCGGGGGGACCATGGTCCCTAGCCAGAAACATGTGGTCCTCCTAAAAGAACTGCACAATCCTGATCCTACTGAAGGAAATGGCTCAACTCCCAATGACTTCACTAGAAGATGGACCCTTAAAAATGCATTTGAAGCTCTAAGAATACACCAGTGGGACAGCTGATCAAAATGAGTAGTTTCTGTATAGACAATATGTGTTTGAAAGAATTGTGAAAGAATCAGTCACTGGATTCTGATTTTCTTTTGTTTAATGCTCATCAGACTGTTTTTCAGTATTTTTCCACTTTTAGACCTGACTCTTTGACTGCACAGCCTGTCAAACCTACCTAACTACATGTTTTTTGGTTTTTTCCAGCCCCTTCTAATTATGTTAAAAGATTAACTTCAGGGAGGGGCTGTTGATGGGATGTCCATCTTGGGGGGGGGAAGGGGGGAAATAAATGAATGATCACAGTACATTCTTCTTTTCTGATGTGAAGTTTTTCCAAGGAAAAAGTTAGTTTTGTCAACAATAAAATTTTTAAAAAATTGGCACTTGGAAATCATAGGAAAATTCACACTTTCATTGTTTTCCTCTCCACTCCCTCTCCCCATACTTTTTTTCCTGCCATAGGTAAAGTCTGAAAAAAGTTTTAAGATTTTTTTTTAAGTTAAAGTGCTCTTTTCTCTTTTTAAACTTCACATCTCTTCCTGTCTCTCATTCTTCTAGTTGTTCCTTTCTGCTTGAAGCTCACTTTTAAATTCCCTCCCCCCGCCCTTTTTCACCGGAAAAAAAAGAGGGAGGGTGGAGCAAAGTACAAAGTAAGAGAAATGGGAGAATAAACCCCCCAAAAACCCTTCAAAATATTTTTGTTTGAAAAGTTAAAATAAAATGTAAAGCTTTATATATTCTTTTGAAAATTCTCACAACTCTCTCTCCCTCCCAATTTGCCCTCAAGTCCCCACCCCTCTCCATTACCAGCTCTCCAGCAAGAACTAGTGGATCATTCTGCAGGAACCTTCTCTGACAAACTGACAAAGCCGACTCCTTTGCTTTACCTTAATAGCATTTTACATGGATTTTTTTTTTTTTTTTTTTTTTTTACTGGAGCTTCCCTGTATTCTCTGATCTTCACATTACCACCAGTTCTTACATTTCCCTGCTAAGTTATTTCAGAGATCTCAGATACCTGTTCACAAAAATTGGCTGCCTTAATTAAAGTGAGATCCACTCCATATTCTAACAGGGAATGAAGGAAAGTGCTTTCTCATTGAGAGAAGACTTGTATCTTAACCTAACTCCAAGGCTTTCCCAGGTGCTGCAAGATGTGCAAGAAAATCTTGTGTTTGCAAATGACTGAAGCAATGTTCCCTCTAAGCTGATGATGCAACTGAGCAAGTTATGAGTGCACTTGTGGAGCCAACAGGCAGCAGGGAAGGGGCCTTGTGGGGGTCAGAGAACCAGTGAGGAACTTGCTCAGCTGCATCATCAGCTCAGAGGGAACAATGGATCTGTCCAATATATTGTACATGGTTATAGGTGGACCATTTACTCTGGGGACTTAGCCCTAGTCTATACTTAGGGCTTTTTTGCAGCAGTCGACCGCTGTTTACACAAGGAACGTAGAATTCCTTGCATAAACAGCAGCAACTTTGTAAACCGCTATTACACGTTAGGGGAAAGCCGAGTGCAAATCACTTGTGGTCGGCTTTCCCCTATGCCCTCAGAACCCCCAGACTTCTGGGTTCAGCTTCCAGGAATGGCATAGCAAATTCATACTCACTGCAATCCGCACCCAGAAGCCTGAACTGACATCAGTGATTTTGCCACGATCAGTATAGGCATACCCTTAGCAAGATATTGCATTAGCTTTCGTGTTTTTTCAAAAGTATTCTGGGATCCTTCTGAATGAAACAAGTTGAGTAACTACCAGATAGCTAAAGACTGATTTGTACTACATGCAGAAAGGTGCCATTGCATTGATTTTGTATTTGTTGTGTACATTCAGTTTGAAAATGAACACGGAGTGGATTAAATCACTGATTTTGATTGCTATAGGGAAAATTACAAAAAGCCCTACAAAGCCCCTTTCTGATACTCCGAATTTCAGGAAACATTAATCTTTGGCTGTTGGGGAATGCTTTTGAAGAATTTCATTCTTCTATAGATGAGAGGATACAAAAATATTTCTCATTACAAAATCTGTCTACTTTTTATTTTTAGGAGTAACTACTTTGAAAGACAAGCATGACTTGTAATGATACTATATGAGTAATTTAGCAAAGCTAAATTTAAAAAAAAAAAAAAAAAAAAGAAGGTTCTAAAGTAAAGTAAGAAGAAAGACTTAGTATGCATTGTACCAAACTGCATTAAGATGGATGCAGGGTGAATACATAAACACATACTAAGCTGCACATCTATTTGGTTAAATGATTTAAAAATTCACCTACAGAGGTGGAAAGACATTAGAAATGTAAGTGGTTTAACAGCGCTGGAGCATTAACTTATGAACCATATTCACTTCTAAATTTCCCCAGCTTCTTCAGCTCAGTCTACAGCATTTTTTAAGCTCCATCAGCCACTTAGGTCTGGAGCAAAGAGCTAACAAGCTCTGCTAGTAAAATTCACAGAGCTTTTAAAACCTGCAGGGCTTTTAACCCAAATAGCACCATATTGGTTTCTCCTTTTTCTTAACTTAAATTACAAGGTAATATAAAAAACTATATATATGCAGCATCAATACCTCAAAGTTAATAAAGTAATTGTGGAAGCTAATATTTAACACACAATCATAACTCCAAATGTTAAAAGAGAAACAGTACGCTATTATATAGAATTCAAACCTATATAATAATTTACATATGTAATAATTTCCTTAAGGATAGAAATAAGATTGGGTGTCCAATCCATCCAAGGTTCTCAAAGTACTGTACAAACATTCCCTAGGCTTTACAGCTTATCTTCCAAGCAGGTAGTTAACTGTTATCTACATTTCAAAGAAGAAAAACTACAGCTTAAGAAGTTTAAATGACTTACCTAAGGTCAAACAGCAAGTCACTGGCAGATACGAGATCAGAATGCAGTTACTGAAATACATCACTAGTTTTAAAGCCTTATAGGATCTACAATTTGTACTCTCTTTTTAAATATAATTTTCTTAATTCAGATTGTACAAACTGTGACAATAATCTTCCAAAGTTGCTACAGGTCCAGGAGAAGCCAAATTAATAAAACGAATTTTGTTCTGAACTTTTTGAAGTCTGTTTTCTCAACGCCCAAATTTTTAGCAGCTTCTAATAGATTTTAATAAGAATAAGCAAGTTTCAGATCAGAATAAGCTGGTTTCCAAATAGCAACCATGGCTTTTATGCTGCTACAAGGTTCTGTATTAATTTAAAATAAAACAAATG
The DNA here is from genome assembly GCA_007922195.1 of Podocnemis expansa. NCBI lineage: Eukaryota > Metazoa > Chordata > Testudines > Podocnemididae > Podocnemis > Podocnemis expansa. The sequence continues at coordinate 16,716,582 of ML682005.1, forward strand.
TAGAAAAAATATGAAATAATCATTAATAAAAAGCAATTTCCCCTCCAGAAATAATATACATGTCCTGTGACTAACAAGCTCCAGGTAACTGTATAATAATTAGAAATCAATCTGAGACAACATTCAGATACAGATCCAATTTCAAACTCCCCCAAAGTTCTTTTGCTTGGTAAGGGTAGGAATTTCAGATGTACTGCTCTGGCTCTCTCTGATCTATAAAAATATAACATACCCAATTCCCATGTTAAGAGCCCCAGTAAATCATAACCATAATAGTTAGCAGAAATTACTGGAAGCACTTACAAGTCAGTAGTGCTCTATTCATAAAAATATTTCTTCGATTCAGAACACTAATATTGGGGACATTAATCAAAATGTATTTCCTTATAAAAGTTGACTGACTACTAGTTTCAGTCACTTTCATGATCATACTTCCTAAAATCCTTTATGTGGTTTTTAAAAAAATTATTTGCAATTTTATAGTGATTACTGGGAATAAACATTACTGTGACTGTCAGCAAAAGCACATTTCCAATGTGAAATTGAGAAGATCTTTACAATTAGAACTTTCACACCCTCAAGTTGGTCAACTAAAATATAGTATGAAACAAATATTTGGATCCAGACTCTGAAAAGCAACATTGCAGATTTGAGAGATAGAGCAACTGATTCATGACATCTATTTCCACTATATCCCTTTTTTGTATTTTTAAACCTCCTTTCAAAAGGCATTGTCTGAATTGCCCTAATCTGAAAACAGCAACAATAAGTGTAGCAAATACTTGACAATGAAGATGTAAAGCCTCTAGAAACCTGTTACCTTAGTAACCACGAGAATGTAGATGAATAAGAATACACAGACTGTCAGGACATCATTTCAGATTCCATGGAGTTTGGGTTGAAATACAGTCAGCTTTCATTAGCTTTTTGTTTTTCCCAGTAGGTCCTTGGACTTTGAAACAAAACTTGACTGACAGCTATGAGCAATTCCAGATTCACTCCCGGTTAGCCATGCCAAACAGAACAGCTCTCTCCAGTGTAAATGTCCCAGGCATTTGCACTCAACATGTCCTGAAATAAACATGATTTGAGTTTCTAAGTGAGAAAAAAGACCCCATTCTGTTGGGACCCTCATCGGGTTCACTTTCAACCCTCCTGGGGGAGGAAAAAAAACAGGGGTAGGGGCAGGAATTCCCCAGCAGAATTTTTGCCACCATGGATAGGCTTATTTATAGGCTTTCTATGATGCTAATTCAACTCACAAACATTAATGAATTCAGTCTAAAGTCAGTGAAGTAGTGATATTATCCTCATTTTACAGATGTGTAAACTAAATCACAGATGGTTAAGTGGCTCTTCCAAAGTCACAGAGGAAGTCCATGGCAGGGACAGAAACAGTATATAGATTCTTCCAATTTCTAGCCCCCTGCCTTAACCACAAGACCATCTTCCTTCTGTCTACTGTTGCAAAGAAGTCAGGAAAGCAATCAAGGAGGGAAAAAATAGCAGAAAAAACGTAGGGAAAAAATCAGTAACAAACCCAAAACTATCGGTTACACTATCAGAGGTGTCAGACATACAGCCCACAATCCTCCTCCATCCGGCCCATGCCTATGCTCTGTGGGACCACACTCTCCCTTAACAGCAAAAGAGAGAGAGAAAGGTCATGCATACGCTGCGCTCCACAACACCCTGAAAGTGTCAGGTCTCACAACACCATGGAGCGTTAAGTATGTGAGACTGTGTCCCACAAGACCACACTCATCCTAACAGAGAGGTATTGTGTAGCACAGTTTCGCATACACAGCACGCTGCAATGCTGTGGGAGTGCTCTAGTATTTTGATTTATTGTATGCATAGCCCACTTCAAGCACATTTAAGTCAAATCTGGCCTGCCACAACAAATGAGTTTGACACCCCTGCATGAGATCCAGTTCTGAAAACAAAGAACAGCTTCTTGAACTTTATGCATGCAAGTAATAGTTGCCCCCGAGGGCTATGGAGGAATTTTTGTCCCCCCACCACCCCTGCTTTTTTTTTTTAATTACTACTGCTGAAAACAGACATATATAGGGAAGCCACCATTTGAGAGTCAACTCTGCATGAATGTTTCTAAAATAAGCGTAGGTGAATTACTCAAATACATACACACAACACATATACCTCCCAATAGACATGCAAAACAATTCTCTTTCAATCTAAGCTAAACCTGTATCAAAAAATGACTACATTAAAATAAACACACTTAAAACTAAAATACAGCAGCAGCTGTAAGAAAAATAATACCTTCACCAGAGACATCTACTGGCACAAGGTAACCCATTAGACAATCCTACTGTACCATCATAGGCAATGGAGAAACACTGATGTTAAGGAGCCAATAACAGATCAGCAAAGGTGCTGGATACATCTGCTTCACCTCTTCCTACATTAACCTCAACATCCTCTTCCAGGTGATCTTGGACCTGATTCTTTGCTTACTTACCTTCTGCAGTCTTACACCTGTGCAAAGTTATTACCAAGTGGATATAAAATGCAACCAGATCAATCATTTCCACTCATTGATGGTACCATTTTACACCCACGTTGTACTCTCTAAGCCAGATTCTCCTCTTGCACCAGTTTTATACCAGTATAATCTTACTGACTTCAGTAAAATTAGTCCTAATCTACACTACCAAGCCCATTTTGAATAGACATCAACCTTCATACAACATACAAGGAAGAAGAGAATCCAGATGCTTTCCTATTAGAAGATGTTCTACCAAATAAGCCTGAGCTTTGCAACTTCTGAGTAGAATTGCTACAGGAAGCTATCACCTCTCTCCTACTGCCAATTTTTTCTTATGTAATCAATTAAATGTGGCAGTGGGAAATTCTCCTTGAAGAGTCCATTCACAAACACATTAGGGCTAAAAATAATGAAGTCCTTGTAACGTCAGTTCAGAAGTGTGCTCTTAAGGTGTCGCACCTGCACATGTAGAAGGGGACACTACAGAAAATACAATGTCCAGCCACTATTTTCAAATTCAGTAGATCCGAGCTGAATTTTCAGTCAAGCCATAGACTTAATTAACCTTGAAAAAGTCATGTAAGATCTCTGTTCCTCAGTTCTTGGCCTTTAAAATGAAGGACTAATACTACTTTCCTACATCACAGTGGTGTTATTAGAATAAATCCATAAATTCTTCATAGGTACACAGATAATACAGTGATGAGGACAACATAAGAACCTAGACAGACATGCATATACAAGTTAAATATCAATTTACAAACACAGAATAGCATCCCTGCTTAAAAGATAACCAGACATTTCCATGCATCAAGTTTACAGAAGCTTCCACGCTACAAAATCTGAAACTAAACACACAAGGACTCGTACATATACAAAGATTTGCCTGGGTTTTAGCATGGCAACTCGTGATTTGATAAAAGTTGCCCGAGCCATATTAGCAATGCAGTTTTAAACATGGATGAATAATTGCTTTAAAAAGTTACAGTAACTCAAACTGCCACATTGAAGTATTTAGTAAGATTGAAGTAAAGAACTCAAAGCAAGAGAGACCTGCACCAATATCCAATAAGGTCAATGTGAGTTTTGCCATTGATTTCAGAGGATGCTGAATCAGGACCAAACTTAGAATAGCATTTAAAAAAAAAAAAAATCTGTGGGCCAGATCACTCATACCATGGATAACACTGGGGGGGAAAGAGAAGAAAGGAAAAATTCAAATTTCTTTAAATTATTCCATGATGACAGAAGGGCTTAGAGTTCACTCCCTCACCCCCTTTTCACCTAATAGGAGATAGGAGATCTGCAAGAGGCCAATGCTATCTGCACTAGCCCTGGGGCTTTCTACTAGCTGCTGACTCCTGGATAGAGAGGCCCACTAGAATACTCTAGGAATGGGAGTTTCAATTCACTGGGGAGGCATGAAGCAGTTACTGCATCATGAATCTGCATTATTTTGTTTTGCAATCCCCCAACACACACACACACACACACACACACACACACACAAGCAGGGGTGAGAGAAAAGAGAAGGGAAAAACATGCTCCCTGTTTTCCCCCCTCTAGTGTATTATTAGAGTCAAGAAGCTCCCCCTTGTGAGGTCTTGGAGCAGGTAAGGGCCATGTGGAGAGGGAGGGGACCAATGATAAATAACTCCATTGAGAGGGCTGCATGGGAGCACACACTTGCATCCAGTCTACAGATGCTTCCACACTACAAAATCTGAAACTAAAACACACTGACTCATACATATACAAAGATCCAGCTGGATTTTAGCACTACAACTCCTGATTTGACAGAAGTTGCCTGAGCCTTTCCTTCTCAGCCAGAGTCCCCTGCAGGCACAGCGCTATGGGCACAATCTGGTTCTTTGTGATAAAAAGAAGATATTTTTAAAATAACCTTATCAGTAAGGCCCTACCTGAGCCTTGGGATGACCTTCAAATAACTGAAGTTGAGTTGCAGACAAAAGACATGGAAAATTGCAGAAAAGCAGTAACGGTAATTCAGAAAAGCCAAAGCAGAGGTATTTGTTTAAAAACATTTGCTGCAATGATAACCATTCTAGTATTATGTTATACCAGCTAATTCTTTTTGATAACCACATTTTTTTGCTGCAACTATATTACATTTATTAAACAAAAATACTGACCAATACAATACAAACTTCAGAAAACAAAGTCTTAACACACCTGCAGTAGAAATTGAATCTAGTCACTATAACCTTTCACATTTTACAGGCATTGAATGTTAGTGCAAAATGTATACAAAACTGTAGATTGTGCAAAGTAAGTTAATTAAAATCAAAACTGCAGTGGAAGCCTAATATTTCAGCATCCACAATATCACAAATAAGCAGTACACTATCTATCAGAGTTCCAGTCTATACAGCACAGTACCTTTAGACAAATGGTTGAGATAATCAAATAAGAGACAAGAATTTTGAGAAATTACATAAAAGCATAGCAAAACATTTCAACTTTAATTAAGGGCCTCTGTTTATTTGAAATCACAATGGAGTGAAATATTCTTCAATATTAAATTCAATCTACTCATCATATCCGATTGTGTTGATTTTAGCTATCCTTAAATTAAAAAGGAATCAGTAATTTGGCTATATTTAAAAACAAGACCAGGAGAAGACAATGATAGTGACCTCAAAAGAACAAAGAATATTTAATAGGTCTATTTTGTGCTGTCACAAACCAGTACAATGTCATCAACAGTACTCTTATCTGTAAATGGTAACAATCAATTGTTTGACAGAAACAAAGGACAGCTCAACAGGAAATCAACCAACTCAGGACAGATGGTCACTGATTCAAGTTTCACCCCTCCCCACTCCAAAAATAGGCTTAAGAGGCATTTTCTGTTACCAAGCAACGGTGCAAAGGAAGGCATAAATCTTTTACTACATGTCCTTCCTCCGACCACCTCCAATAGACACAGTTTAATCTGATAGAACATATTATGGACCAAAATGTTTTTTAAAAAGAAGTAGCCAGTTTTCTTTGTTTTGTTATTTTAAATAAAAGATCAAGTGGGTATGCATCCCCTAGCCAGTTTGCCTTTTAGGCAACTATTTCCTATAGTATGAGGCAAGCATCCTACCATCAAAGTGGTTCACAATTTTTTTGAGTGGCCTACTTGTATAATGCTAGTTAAACTGCATTGAAGTCAGTTGTTGTCTTAATAAAGTTCTAATAAGAATTTTAATGGTCTCGGAAGTTCCAGTAATTTTATGTATGACTGACAGGATTCTGATCCCACACATATAGGATAATCAGTCATATTCCCCCTTCCACCCCAAAATATTAAAAGATATTTGTTTATAAAGATCTGCTAAAAGTTTCATTAATCCAGAACACTGCATCAACAATTTTGTCTTTACAATATAAAAACAGTGTTTTTCTAACACACATCGACTCTGCTTTGAATCCAATAATCACCTATTTTCTTTGAACTCTAAAATGAAGCATTTCCTATAAAGCCTTCATCATAAAGGTGGGGGTTGGACTAGATGACCTCATGAGGTCCCTTCTAACCCTATGATTCTATGTTTACAAATTTATTCCATTTGGATTGACAGTGAAGGGCAAATGGTTCTGATATGTCTGCAACCTGCAATAATCCAAAATACTCATATTTTGCAAGAAGAGAGGAGGAAGGAGTTTGGAAAATGCTACCAACATCACTTCTCTGCTCAGCCTCAGGGGGGAAGAAAAATGAAGGAGCAAGTGTGTTTGTTTGAGGCAAGAATAAAAGAGAGGAGGGGGAGTGAGGCAGGAGTGTAAAAAACAATGGCTCTGAAATTCAGATTAGGATCAAGAACGAACAAACCAGTTTGTTTGAATTCAAACTGGTAATGAAAGAGCTAGCCACAAAAGAGATGTAGATAAATACAGGCATACAAAGAGAAATCTGCAATAAAAGATTTACAATTATGGCCCACAAAATTAAATGGAAAAATACCAGTTTGCCAACAACTGAGTAATCATCCTTTAAAAGTGTGGACCCCTGAATTACCATTGACACATACTGAGACTACTAAAACATATGGCCACATAAAAAGGTGGGGGGAAGGGAAAAGGTTGTGACTGCATGTGGTCTGCAAATGCTTTATTTACTTGGTCATCAATGACTGCTTGCCATGGCAAACCATTTCTAAAGAGCTGATGCTGGAAATAGCACTTTGTATTTTCAGAGAGGATTTAATATGATCACTTAAAAATGAGGTAGATATTTGTAGTGCAACAGATGTAGGCAAACTGAGCCATAGTTACAAGCTATGTGGCAACAATCCACAAAGGGCCTTGGACATCAGAAGCCATTTTACTCAGAAATTATGCTGGCCAAATACATTGGATGGATGCTACTATTCAGCTAGTGAAACAGGATCCCATATAAAAACTAGAGACATGAACAACAGATGAATGTTAAGGTCTCTTTATAATTAATGGAAGCTTTGGATGCACAGGATCAAGCCTCTTAAAGGACAATGCATTTTCCTGAATGGAGCTGTATGGGTGTAAACAGACAACAGAATTTGGCCCTTCATCTCATCTGAAGTTCAGGAGGCTTAATAGAGCAACACTGCAAAACCTACACTAAGCCATGCCCAGGGTCATGATGGGCTGTTTGAGACAAGAACCATGAGGCCCAGTAATGGACAAGAAGATCTAGCTCATTCACAGCACTTTTCATGCATAAATCTAAAATCAGTTTACATGGCGGGTCAGCATCATTATCCCCATTCTACAGATTTGAAAACACAAGACACAGGGGGCATGTCTACACTGCAAGAGTTTTTTGAAATAAGGGAGGCTTATTTTGAAAAACCGTTTTTTGTGTCCAGGGAAGCACTTCACTATTTCAAAATAAGACCCACAGTATCCCGGAAAAAGGAACTGCCATAGCAGTTCTGTTAAACCTGGTTTTATAACGAAAAAGTGATTATTTTGAAAAAGGCTATTTAAAAAAAAAACATTATTTTGGCCATGGAATAGGGTTTTTTCAAAATAACTGTGCTTCCTGCGACCTTTTCCCAGGGTTTCTGGAAGAAGCAGAGCCTGCCCTGGCCAATGAAAGGTCAGGATTCGAGGCTCCAGCCAGATCTTTCCAGAACTGGCTGGCTCAGCTAACAAACAGGCAGGCAGAGCAGCTCGAGGAAGCCAGCAGAGACAAAGGGCACCCTCATGGACCCGTGAAGAGATCCTGGACCACATGGCTCTGTGGTGCCAGGAAAATATCTATACCTCACTTAGGGGCTGGCACAGAAACCATGAGGTTTATGCCAGCATGTCCCGGGACATGGCAGCCATGGGCCATAACTGGGACACTGAGCAGGTCTGGGAGAAAATGAAAGAACTGAGGCAGGCATACCAGCGGGCCAGGGAGACGAGGGACACCACCAGTGCCTGCCAGTACAGTATTTCTGGGAGCTGGACAGCTTCCTCAGCCAGGAGGCCAACGGCCTCCATGGAGCCATTGTTGACTCTGGGAAGCCATCATCCGCCCAAGGCGCCAGAGGAACAGAGTGGCCAGGAGGACACACAGGGCACCCAGGCAGCCTTCCACCCTGCTGCCAGTCCAGAGGTGGCCCCTGCCCCAGCACCTGAGACCACCGGGTCAGAGGAACAGGAGGGCACTCCCAGTGAGGAGGAGGAGGGCCCCACCCAGGAGACCTTGGGTGGCAGAGCTACAGCACCTGCAGGTGAGTGCCTCCTCCCCAGTATCCTCCCTACAACTTGAAATTGGGGGGAGGGAAGGTGGGAGGGTACAGGGTATGCTCAGTAATTTGGTATAATGCTGTTACTAGCCAACAACTGGGAGGGTTGTCAGGGAAATCTCTGCCCCTCCCCACCCCGGTGAGCACTGCTAGCCATGGCTGTGGATGGTGAGAGGCAGTGCAGGGGGAGGTGGAACGGGGACAGTATGGGTTGGAGGGGCATCCAAAGGACCTCCCAGGGGACTGTATGGGCTGATGGCCACATGCACGGGGAACACAGACCTGGGGGGAGATAGCCACTGTGAGCAGAGACGTGCTAGCAGGCAAAGCAGTGTGCCACTGACAGTACTGGCGTGTGGCCTTTGATAGACCACCAGAGCATGGTGTCCCGCTCGCTGCCACAGTGGCCGCCGTGCCCCACGGGGGGGGGGGGGGTGACAGCACAGCGGCACATACCAAGGGGCACTCTCCCAAATAGAAGGCTCAGAGGTGGCAAGAGCACAGCACGGTACCACAGGCAGCAGAGCCCTAGAAGTAACTGTGTTTTTTCTTGATCTCTCTCCAGCAGCCGCAGGACCTATGGCCGCTGGCCCTTCCAGGGCAACACCAGGCCAATCCTGAAGGAGGAAGATGGTGCCAAGCTCAAGGTCCGAGCAATTTGAGGACCTTGTCCGCCATAGGGACTGCGCTGACTGCCAGATGGACTTATGGCTGGAGCAGGAGTTTGAGCACCGCAGGGTCAAGCAGGGGTTGTGGGCAGGGCATAACAAGCGGCTGGAGACAATGGTGGAGCTCCTCCAGGAGCAAAACCAGATGCTCCTGTGCCTGGAGCACAGCAGCACTGCCCACGCCTTGTGCCCCACGCCAGCCCATCCCCTAACTGGCACCGGTCCAGGACTCAGGATAGCTGCCTGCAGGCCTGGGACCCCCCAGCCCCTGGCCACTAGCTCTGGCCCCTCAGCTGTGCCATCCCCACCTCCCCAAATGCCCCTGTCCAAACTCCCACCTTCCCTGCAAGACCCCACCCTTGCCCCTAACCCTCCCTCATCCCCTACTCCATTGCCCTCTGTAAATAAAACACCCACACCCCTCAGTTCAGTGTTCTGTGTCTTTTATTGGTGGAGGGTGCAGGGGGAGCTGAAGGGTGGTGGTGAGGGGGTGGGCATGGGCAGGCACTGAGGGGGTTTCGGTGGAGCAGCATGTTCTGAGGCCCCTCAGTTGTCCTCTTCCATGATGCGGGAGGCCAGTGCATTGTGAATACTCTCAGCTTGCCAGTGGGCCTGCTGTGTGTGGGGCAGGGCCTCCTCTGGCTGCTCAAAGTCCTGCACGAGCTGCTGTGCCTCTTCTTGCCAGATTCAGGGAACCCTCCCCACCCCCACCCCCGCAGCTCACAAAGATTGTGAAGGGTGCAGCATGCGCTGATAACCAATGCCAGGTTTTGCTCACTGACCTGCAGGCAGGTAAGGAGAGCCCTCCACCTGGCCTTCAGGTGCCCAAAGGCCTGCTCCACCACCAAGTGGCAGTAGAAAAGCTGCTGATTAAAAAGGTCCTTGGTGGCATCCCTCTGCCCCATGTAGGGCCGCATTAACCATGGCAGCAAGGGGTAGGCTGAGTCCCTCAGGATTACCAGGGGCACTTGCACATCCCCAAGGGCAACGTTATGCTCCGGGAGCAGGGTGCCCGCCTGCATCTGCCGGTAGAGAGAGGAGTTTAGAGGATGAGGGCATCGTGTTCCCTCACTGGCCAGCCCACACATATCTTGGAAGATGCCACAGTGGTCAACCAAGGCCTGGAGGACAACAGAATGGTAGCCCTTCCTGTTCAGTTAGCCCTGGCTGCAGTGCTCTGGGGCCTAGATGGCAATATGTGTGGAGTCCAGGATCCCCACACAGTTGGAAAACCCAAGTGTTTGGAGTCCATTGAGAGTGTCCGCAAGGTTTCCTGGATGATGAGGTGAGGCATCAGGACCCACTTAACTGCCCTGCACACATCAACAACAGCAGCCCCCACTGTGAACTTGCTGACCCCAAACTGCTGTGCAACCAAGTGATACGAGCCAGGGGTTACCAGCTTCCATAGTGCCATGGCCACATGCTTCTCTACAGACAGAGTGGGTTGCAGCTGGGTGTCAATTCACTGCAGAACTGGGGTGAGCTTCTGGACCAGTATGAGAAAGATCCCCTTGCTCATCCAGAAATTCTGCAGCCAGAACCTGTCATCCCCTGAGGCAAGCACAACTCTCTCCCACCAGTCAGTGCTGGTCTTCTGTGCCCAAATGCGGTGAGGCACAGAGCGCATTGCTGTGAGCATCGCCGCCTCTGTGGTTTGCTGGAGGGGGTACAGGGCCCCATGTACTGCCCCAGGGCCTGTGTGGCAGGGACACCTGCCCCACAGTGCATACAGCCTTCCCAGACCCTGACTGGTGTCATGCAGGTGAGCTAGGAAGCGCTGCAGTGCAGTCTGGCCCATGATCTGCTCTCCCTCCATCTTGCCAGCCACACAAAGGAGCAGGCAGAACTCTTCTCTTTTATAGTGCTGGCTGGCGGAGGGGAGACCGTCAGCTGTGCCTCGATGCCACACTTCCTACAATCTACCCCTCCTTGCTCGCCCCTGCCCCCTTTATTTTCAGCACAGCAAGTCCAGTGTGGACTCACTATTTCAATTTAGTGATGTCCTCCTTATTTTGAAATAAGTGTCCCATGTGGATGCTCTATTTCAATATATCCTTTTTTGAAATAGGGAGGAAATTGCTATTTTGACAGAGCTTTTTTCGAAAAAAGAGGGCAGTGTAGACATAGCCAGGGAGATGAAGTAACTTGCAGCAGCATCATGAATACAACCGTCTCCTAAGTTCTAGCCTGGTGCTCTCTCCACTAGGTCACATTGCCTATCCAAAAGGAATCAAAGTGGCAGTGACTGGAGGTACCTAAATGAAGGACCCTACCAATACATTTTATAACTTTGATGTTTTTATTTAGTTTTTAATAAACTTTTAATTGAAATCTGTATCTTTATAGATATTCTCTCTTCATCATGCAGCCATTCATTATTCGCAAATAGGAAGATGCACAACGTTGATCTTTTTGAAATGTAAAAAGAGAACAGAAATAACTATACAAGCTATTAATGTGTTTATACATTGTAACAACTAAATTAAATTACAGGTGGATTAACTTGGACAGTTTCTTTTAACACCAATTAATTAAATAGTCTGAAATGTATTGCTGTATTGATTCACTATGCAGTCACTAGTGCTTCTGCTCCCTTCATGTCCTGTTCTGCAAACTGTAACATGAAATAATTAAATTTTAACCTATAGTTTTATTTGAGTGTTTACTATACTTCTTAGCAAGAATCTTCTCCAAAACAGTGGTAAATCTGTGAAATATAGGGCTTTTAGAAGGAATTACAAACCCAGAAGGAAACAGTTACTTTTTTTAAAAAACTTAGCTAGTTCTAGACTTTCTTCCTTTTTGGTATGTCAAAGCTATTTAGCGCTCCATACATGGGACAAACAGAACGTTAACTGGTTCAAAAGAAAAATATATCTGAGCTAAAAATTTCTAGATACATTTACATTTAAATGTAACACACCCACAAAGTAGAATTGCCATCATAAAACCCCACAATTTCCAAATTACTTTTATGCCAAATCCCCATGTTGCCAATGAAACAATGTTTCCAAACTGTTTTTTACTTATAAAATTCCTGCTAACAAAGTTTCTTAAACACAGTGTACTTGGTCTGAGATCATATATCACTATTTTAAAACCCCAGGTCCCTTGACTCTATCTAAGGTATTTGGCATAATTTGACCTCCTACCCTAAACTAGGACATTCTTCAGAGAAATAAACTGAAACCTTTAACTCATCTGAACAGATCCTACCCACATTTTCATCCATACTGACAACAGTATATCATCACTCAATCAAGCCTAGAACACAAGACTGTGAATGTTTGCGTCTAGTCCACTCTGGTCAAGTGAACTGTGTTTAAATTATATCACCTTAAATAAAGAACAGCTCCACTGACAGTGTTTCAGCAGTAGCAGAGATGGAGTCTAAACGTCAACCTGAACTGCAATATTTGAGACACTGAAGAGTTCTAAGGCATTAATTCATCAAGAAAAGGTCACATATGGGGGGGGAAGGGGCTGAAAGGGAGAAGAGGCAAAAAAGAGGGAATTATGCTCATTATTTAAAATTTATATTAAGTAAAAGCTGCATTACATGTCAATACAATACAATACAAAGGCCGCATTAAAAGTCAATATACAAAAAGACTACTAGATGTTCTGTCTATATCTGGGATTTAACCGTAGGTAGCCAATAACCAGTGTAGCTGTACTAATACAAACTTCAAGTGTCGGAAAGGAAAGCCATTTTGGTTAAACCTCAGTCATTAGAAAGCATTAATATATTGCTTCCAATATACTCTAAAAAGAAGAGATTTGCCTGAGCTCTTCACTTATCTATTTACTGCCAGCCTATTCCCAGAAAGGACACTTTTCTGTTCACATGAAGGGATTTCTCCCCATTTATTTACAGGCTCTTCTCCAGCACTCATTGCCATTATAATATCCAAACAGGAATATTAACTGATTTATTTTTACATCCTTGCAAGATGGAGAACAGAAGTACAGAGAGAATAAGTGATTTGCCTAAGGTCACACACAAAGTCGGTGACAAAGCTAGGAAGAGAACCCAAGTTCCAATAAGTGTCTTTATTGAAAGGCTATCCTCTTCCAGAACAATGTGACCACTTCTCAGTTTAGGTGGTATATAGGAGCAAGAAGCACCAACAGCAGGAGGATTTTCATGAGTTCATCCTTGTAGAGTGGTGTCTCCTCCAAGCCCTGTCCTGGACCACACTTTTCTTACCCTTTTGTGGCGGAATGAATTACAACTATAACAGTTCTTCCCCATGCAACATTAACTTTCCAGGAACATCTTCCCAAAACAGAGGAATTTGTTCAGTGAGCATGTCCTCTAGTTTCATTTCTAGTTCCTCTCCCTCCGGCTGGCCACATATCCCCAACTTTACATACAGACTCAGCCACATGTTGTTTAGGCAGATGACTATTTATTCACTTGGAGTTCGGGGGGGGGGGGGGGAGTATATACATAAACTTCACCTCTCCATGATTTTTTTTTTTTTAAAGTCCAACAGCAGCCTAATTACAGCTCAAATAGCAGCTGGAGCTCAACTCCCACTCACACATAACATCCCTACACGAGTAAAGCATAGAATTAAATACTGAAGATGAAAACCAAGCACATAAATACAATGCAGTTATTGGAAGCTTGTACTAATGTATGCCATCTAGGCCATACACAATACAAGAGGAAAGTCTGAACAAACACTTTCTAATCTATAGACTTGTACAAGTCATCTTTAGCTAAACAGTACTGCAAAATGCACTTCAGAATCCCTTCAAACAATTGTCTCATGTTACAGTTTCCCTATCACTTTGTTTTATTAAAGAAAAAATCCTTGACCTACTGAGGCACAAAGATGCCTAAACTGTAATCTTATTTCTGTAACTCATGTTCCTATTTCCTATTCCAAGTATATATGAAAGCCTCATTAGTCTGTCAAGTCCACCATAAAGATTATGAGCGTCTTGGAGCAGAGAACCATCTGTGTTTACAGTGCCATGCATAGCATACCTCTGAGCACTTTAAAATTATGAAATGATAAACTACTGCTGAGTTTATGTCCCAAAACACAGGATTGTTCTTTTTGTATCAGTTTCTGTTTTATCAGGAAGAGAACAACCCTTCTGACAACTTTTGCCACATTAACTAACAACTGAAATAATTTGCCACGGGTTCACTGTGGATTCTTCATCACCAACATTTTTTTAACCAAGACTGGACGGTTGCCTAAAATACATGCTCCAAGAATTATTTGGGGCACATTCAATGGCCTATATTATTCAGTAGGTCAGACTAGATGATCACAGTGTTGGTGATCAAACTGCATCATTTTCCTTCTAGTTAGAGCAATATGGTGGAACGCAAGCGCAGCAGCCTCAAAGCACTATATCATCAGCTCCCAAGACTGGTAACACAGCTGGAAGGATTTTAGACTTTGACAATATCACTGTGCTAGTCCACAACTGTACAATAACCATATGTAAAAACAAAAAGTATACCTATTAAATTACCAAAAAATAAATTCCATTCCCTAAAATTAAGTTAATTATACTGCTTAATCATTAACACTCTCAGGAAAAGCCTCTAGGAAAAGGTAGACATTATGTCATACCCATAAAAGTCAATAGACTCCAAGCTCTAACACATGAAATTCCAAAGTTGAAGGCAAAAATGCCCTATCACCAGCACTTCAAATACAGAAAATGCTTCCACTGCCTTTCACTATCTCAAGAGACTTCCTCTCTGCTTGTACAAGAGCTCAAAACCAAAGCTTACGGGTCTTTATAAAAATAAACAAACATGAACAGACTGAGTCACACTCAGAATCTACTAGGAAGCTGGTGCCACCTTTGGAGACCTGATATAAGAAATAGGGCTCTTCCAAATCCACAGCTGCAAAAAAACACATCACAGACCATGAAATCTGATCTCCCCCATGAAATCTGCTACCCAGCTGAGGACTCCTATCCTGCACAGGGTTTCAGCAGCTAGTCCATGCTGGGGATGTGGAAGACAGGACTTCCTCTTGACCTACAGGGCTGTTCTCAGGATGGATCAGAGTTCACACCCACCTTCAGGAACCTAGCCTAGCTGGAAGAAAGTCCATGGCTCCACCTATCACTCCGTCTTGCCCTGTGTCGGGAGGCTGCAACTCCAGCTGTCAACTCCCCCTTGGGCAGCAGACTGCCATGAAAACTGGACATATGGTAACCTATCCTCCATTCCCTCCAACCTTCATTTCTGCACTGTTGCTGGAACTGGTGCTGGACACATGATTATTCAGCTGTGAAGCCAGTGCCCCCACCAGCAGGACAGTAGTAAGGGTGGCAATCCAATGATCCTCCCATAAACAGCCTTGCAAATCCCTCCTTCACCCTGGCCACCTTTTGGGTCATAAGCCACATAGTTACTACACCCTGAAATTTCAGATGTAAACATCTGAAAATGTGAAAATGACTAACTAAAACAAACAAACAACAACAATAATCTTGGCTGTAAAATTGACCAAAATGGACCATGAATTAGCTAAGACCTTACTAATAGGTACCACTGTCAGAGTACTGGTGTAGTAGGTTTCAGGTGACTGACATTTCTAAGGACGTACACAGCTGAATTCTGTGCAAAAAGAAACAGAAAGCACTAACAAAATGTTCTGTTACAACAGTGAAACTAATTTAAAATAGCCACCCATACAAGTGACTTTCAAAGCAATGAGATCTATGGATCAGCCTTTGTTATTAAAAGAAAACAACATCCTCTCAATGCATTTCACACCACAGTTACAGTCAAGAATTAAATTTCACTTTACATCAAAGGGCTCTGATCATATATTACTCACGCAAACCTTCCTAAAGAAAGCCACTAAAGGTAAAGCACATGCTACAGTAGTGTGAAATTTGAGTGCTTTATACAATATACTTACAGAGCTAGTCACTTAAGACTTGCTCACTATGACAGATGTCTAATAATCTCTCATGTAACCATATCTTAAGTCTACCCACACTGTTTTGCTGTTGATTTTCAATCTGCTTCCAAAAACTCTTATGATTGTAGAACACTCACATGAAGAATATTAAATGAAGGCTTTTGTCAAATGTTGTCACACTGACTCAGAAACCTCCCTACCATCCCAGCAATGCTGACTTGTTTTCACAATATATAGAGCTTAAAATCTTGTGTATTTCACAATGTTCTATGTATGAACTACAGTAGAACAAGAGCAACAATTAACCATAAGTTTAAATATGCCAGTGAATTAATTAGCAGTGTTTAAAATACCTGTATAGTATCTAATCCCTTGAGAGCTAGCAGGTATTCTTCCTATTAGATCTTTATGAAGTGCCATGAAAAGTTAAGGTGCTATATGTTAGTTCATAATACATTTAAAACAAAAGAGCCACTTACCTGATCCACTAAGATCAGGGATGTACCCAAATTTAACTTAGACTGCTTTTGGAGAGGTACTTTTGCACCCCTCTCCCACTCTGCCCAATGAGGAACATGCTCCCCCAACTTCCCAGACCCCAGTAGTGGCTCACTCTCTCCCCCCTCTTATCCCAGGCCTGGAGTTCTGTGCCCCTAACAATTCCTGGGGAGGGTGGGAATGCCTCCGCTTGTCCCCCTTTGTACATTCCCCTGCTTATGATACAGCATGTCCCGAAAGAGTTTCATGGAAGCTGTGGTATCACAGTGTAACACAGTAAAACAGGAACCAGCTGCCATCACTTCAGGAGATAGCCAAAACAATAACTACATTTTAGAATAATTTATATAATCAAACTGCTTCCTTTTCTCTATTGACATACCATGTAAAAATCCCTCATGTATCTGACTTGCAGATCCTTGCGGATTACCTTAAAACATTACAAATTTGTTTTGGACTGAGCAGATCCTTAAAGCTGAGTAATAAAAACTTCAAGTTCTTCAAAAAAGGAAGAGATATTGAAGTGGGGCTAAAACTAGGAGAGTCAGTTTCTACTGACATTAGAAGTATGAGGCCTTCAGTAACTTGACTGTAGTACCTTTAATGCAAAAGTCACATTTCATACATACACATGTTAAAGTAACATTAAATGTGCTAAAAATAAAGTTCTCAGTGAAGACTTTACTGCTTCCTTGGTAATAAAGCAACATTCCTTTCTGCATAGTAAACTCTAAGGGCTTGTTTTCACTGATGGCAGCAAATCCAACCCTGTCAGATCACTGATCGAGTCTGTAAAGACCCACCCAGCAGATCAGTAAGTTGCTCCCTGAACACTATCCTGGCAACTGGAGTAACACTGAGTTGAAAAGAGGGCCCTCCCTTCTACTCAGTCCAGCAGACATGACTGACCTAGTGAAGTCAAAGGCAGATACTTAAAATAACTTGTGTATTTCACATATCTCCCTTCGACTGCTGCCGAAAACACCAGGCAGTATAGACCTGACCCAGGATAAAGATTTTGTAAATTGATAAGGTATTTATTGTATCCACTGATCTTTGGTCACAAATTCATATATTTTAAAGCCAAATATAATTATCTAGTCTCATCTCCTTTATAACATAGGCCACAGAAACTTATCCAGAAATTTTTGCACCAACTCCATAACTTCCATTTAAATTTTGGTATATATTTTAAAAAAACATCCAGACTTCAAGGTGATGGAGAATCCCCCACATCCCTATACAAATTATTTCATTGGTTAATTATTGAAAATGTTTTTAAAAAGTTGTCCTGTATTTCTAATCTGAATTTGTCTAACGGCCACCACTGGATTTCACTATGCCTTTTTATACTAGACTGAGTAACCATCTACCACCAGAAATCCCTTCCCCATGTAGCGCTTGGAGACTATGGCCAAGTCACTTTAATCTTCTCTTGGATAAACTAAATGGATTGAGCTTCTTTAAGTCACTCACTGCAAGGCACATTTTCCAGACTTCAAATCATTTTTGCAGCTCTTTTCTTCACCCTCTCCAATTCTCAACTTTTTCTTGAGCATGGACGTCATAAGAAGACATAGACCAGTAATGGTTCCATGAACTCCAAATTCAGAATTAATACCACCTCCACAATCCTAACCTGATAGTTCCCTGTTCATGCATTCAACAATGGCATTTACCCTCTTAACAAACAGAACAGAATGTCTGGGTTTGTGCTGTCCATTACCTTAATCCTTTCCACTGTTACTGAACGGTAAGATAGATACAGTTTTCCATTTTGTAAGTGTGACCTGCATTCTTTATTCCTACATGTGACCTTAAATTTGGCCCTATTAAAAAGCATATTGTTCAAATGAGTCCACCTGGCCAAGCAATCCAGTTTTGTCTGTATAACTAACCTATCCCCATAGCTTTTTGACCTCATCAAGATGCATCATCTGCAAATATTGTGAGTAATTGACACTATATTTTCTTCATTGGTAAAGGTATTGAATGAACACCAGGAACACAGGACAGACTTTTGCAATCAGTTAACCAGTTTTTAATCCACTTAATATGGGCTACACTGACTTTGTACAAAGTGATGAACACATACTTGTTCTAATCACACTATCACTCACCAAAATCTACTGTATTAACATTTTATTACAGCACTAAAAATAACCGCACAAACTTTTCCACTTGGAAAGTCCATTATATGCGCTTCATACAATACGAGCATTAAATATTATTTGTGTTTATTCCATCAGTACTTCTCTCATTACTTTAAGATCCTAGTCAGCATTATTAACACACTCCAAAAGCCAGTGAAATCAAGGAGTTGGGGGTGTGCAAAAATGCACATTCAGGCCCTTAACATACATGTAAATACAGTATTAACCATAACAACTTTTCTTTGAACAAGACTGTTTTAACACAAAACTTATACTAGTCACTGTTTCTGCCCTGATATTCATACCGGAAACCTTCTTTACGAAGAGGCTCTAAAGAAAAGTTCTGAGAAAAATAAGATTTTTCAAAACTTCCACTGCAACAAACATAATTGTCTAATTTCACTGGGACAGTGAAAGTTTGTCATCATTTTATCTTTGTTAATGTAATGTAACTATTCAAATGGCTTCCAAATACTAGAATTATTTTCATTACTTTTAATAGTTAAGGAGGTGAAGTTCACAGCACTCAGTCCGCAAAGGATTCCCTTTGTCAACATGTGGAGGCCTATTCCTGTCTCTCCATTTGTTAGCTATACTTTACAAGCAATCCTCCTTTTCAGGCTTATCTTCTACAACTGAAAATGTCTCTTCTAAAATCAACCATCTAAGAGTATATGGTGTAGGAGTATGCAAAAAATGTGTAAAGTCTTGAGGAGACAGCATATTCTAAGGTGTAAAACCAAAGTCCTGACTATTTTCACATTAAAGATTTCATGCCTCTTTTCACAAGAGCAAGGATGTGATTTCCTGGCATCTTGCCCAAGTTCCAGGATTGTCAATTACCTATCCAAATGCCCCCTGTTGTTTCAATTAGACATGGTATTTTTCCTCACTTCCCATCTTGAATTACTGTGGACTATTGCTAAGACCTGGTTAGCAGCTGCCACATTTCACCCAGAGTTGGTTGGTGAAATTATTAGCTACAGACCATATATAGAGAAAATAAAAGCATTTGAGGACCTTTTGGAATGAAAGATGATACACCAAAAAAAGATAAGCTACCCAAACTTAATTTTTTTATTTTCATCCCAGTTAGATAATAAACATCCTTGTTATATATTACAATATCTGAGAAACATGTAACAGAATTAAGGAGAAAGACCCATTAGATTGTCTTGTTTATCCCACTGTTAATACTAAACTGTTCTTTACTACCCTTTACTTCTGAGTACTATTTCAGTTTAGTTTTAGATGAGTCAGCAACTGAATATTTATGATATTAAAGCTGTCTCAGTAGGAAAACTCCCCACACTTACCCACTTTTAACCTAAAACAATACTTTGCTCACTGTTATCCCCATAACTCCTAGATTTAGCTGTTTAAACTATGCTAAACAATTCCTCTCCTTCTTTGTGTTTACAAAGTGCAACAACCCAGTTCCACTCAACTTTCAAGGACGAGGGCTAATATTTATGGTCTTAATAGAACTTTGAACTAGCCCAGATGTGAGATGGGTTTCAAATTTACGCAAACATTCCACATATCTATCCTATCATCCCTTTGTTCCATAGCATAATGCCTTTGCATGCAATAATAAAAGATGCTGCATTTTAACCATTCTGTCATAATACAAGCTCAATATTCATCTCTCCCTTTACAGCATACACATAGTGCATTTGCACATTCACAAAGGAACTTAGGCATGGTGACCCCAAACATTACCATGATTAACATTTAGGGGCCTAGAAAAATCAGTGGGATTCACAAAGTCTGGTGTAGACACCTAGCTTTCCTGTACACTGAATGGTGAGGGACGGATGCCTCAGAATGAGATTCACAAAAGCCAGCATGCTAGGCAGCTCCTTGCAAAAACTAGCTAATGGAAAGTGCCACGCTGAGGGGCATGTACTATGTCATATCTCTCTCTGTGGCTCATGCATGGAGCAAGTACCTAAATCCAAGCTGCAGAAAGGTATCTTCCTCTGCTGAGGATTCTCAGCTGCAAACTGTATCTTGGTACGCTTACACTGTTTTGTCATTCAGCTGGGTGCAAAGGAGGACTACTACCACTCTTGGACCATTTAGCCTAGTGGTTAGGGCAAGCATTTGGGATGTGGAAAACCATCAGTTCAAGTCCACCTTCTAATGGAGGAGGAGAAGGGATATGAAAAAGGATCTGTCAGCTTTCAACGGAGCATCCTAACCACTGAACTATGGAATATTGTGACATGGGGTTCCCTCAGTTTCTCCTACTGATGCTGTTCCACTTTGGATAAATAACTAAGAAATGTCATTGGAATTCATGGTGGCTGGATCCTGGGTCTCCCACATGACTGATCTAACTAGGATGCTAGAGAGTCAGTTTAACTTTCATACTTGCTCACTTCTTGCTCTGGCGCAATGATTCTTTGACTGTTTATTCACAATAGAACAACTTCCACCACATAAGAACATCCCCTAGGTCAAGCGGTGACAAATCCCTCCTTCCTCTCAAGTAGAAGGGGAACTTGAACCAGCAGGTTCCGCCATGAGTGCCCTAACTACTGGACTAAAAGTTGTGAGGACATTCCTGCCCTATTTTGAGTAAGCTTGCTTATAGAAGCTCAATCCAGCAGGCAAGCTCAAGCACACTGGTTGGACACAGCCCCACCCCCAGCCAAGTTAGATGGACAAACACTTATTTTTTCGGGTTGTCCATCTGTCTGGGGCTTAGGTGTCTAAGTGCCTGGAAAGGATGGAAGCACAAATAATCAGAGGCAAAAGTTTACTGCAAAAATTGAGGTGCCACGTGAGACTAGGCACCCACAGACTGGGCAGTAGCTTCATGGGAGTTTTGTAGATCTCACTGAGGCCTAATTCTGGGATTTTGGCATCTCAACTGGCAGCTAGGCACCTAAATCATTTTGTGAATCTAGCCCTCCTGCTTATTGCCTTCTTCCAGTATTTCTGGCTGGCTATAATATTGTAATAATCTGGAATGACAAAAAATGAGGCCAAACATACAAGGTGTTTTACACTAATTAATTTTATTAAACACGATGCAAAATGTATTACTTGAAAGCACCATGAAATTTGAAGGTTAGATTATCATATCTGTTAACTTATCTGAATAGTTGTGCCTTGTACTTTCAGGTATGAAACCAAACCCTGCTCACAGTTAAAAATGCACTTAACTGTACTCAGTGAATAGTCCATAATTTCAGTAGGAGTACTTAGGAGAGTAAAATTACGCATTTGCTTAGTTTTGGAGCCTGCAAGCATTAGATGATATTTCTAATCTTATTATCTCCAAAAAGCCTGGGGGAATTTACACAGATTTTTTTTCTTCCCTTGCAAACAAAAAGTCAAAACAAACCAACTCTTTTTTGTCTCTTTTTTAACAGAACTCCACTAGCAACTTCCCCTGGAGGAAGGCTTATTAATGTCTTCAAAGAAAATAAAGGCTCTATAGCCCACTAATTCCATCATAGGAAAGTAACATTAAATTAACAGTCACATAATAGGCTTGGCAATCAATACAAGGCCTTCACATTTATTTATAGGTCAAATAGTTCAAACAGCAGAGGAAAAATAAAGCAGATTACACTGTGGCCTTTCCAATGAAAAACTGCTGAAAACTTTTTACCTCTCCTTCCACCTGGTAGGTCTTTGTGAAGTCCACCCAAACCATCTCTTATCAGGTCAAGTGCAAGGAACTACTGTCGACAGGAATGAGTGCCTATAGCATCTATTAGCTCTAAATAAGAATTTTTTAAAAAGTCTTCATTTGTGACTTCAACTATCCTCATACTATGAAAGACTATTATATTTGTCTTTAACATTTCTTTAGTTATAATTTAAAGTAGCTCTGGTTAAATTTCATTTGCACTGTATCACATTTTGAAGTGACAAAATAAATAAATTTATTTTCCTAAAAATACTTCTCTCATGGGTAAGTCACTAGTCACTAATTCTGAGAAAATCAAAAGGCAGGAAAGAAAAAAGCAAGGAGTCAATATTCTCCCATGAAAGCTCATGCGATAAATAAATCTGTTAGTCTTTAAATGCCACCAGAGTCCTTGCATTTTTTGCTTTACTAGACTAATAGGGCTGCCCCTTTGGAACTCAAAAGGCAGGGTTTGCTCTCATGCTTTCAAGGTATTTGTTAGACAGTAAACATTTATGGCCCTGGTTCTGCATGCACATGTGCATTGAACTTTGAGCATGTGAGTAATACCACTGACATAATGTGCTTAAAATTCAGCATATGTATAACATGTTTGGAGATCTGGGGCCTAAATGAACAGAAGTGATTGGTCTACTTTCCCACATTCTTTAGAGTTGAACACACATATAATCAAAGCAAATATGATGGCTTTAAGTTTTCTTCTTTTAGATATGTCAAAATACAAAAGGAAAATTTTTGTAAAAGGTGGAACTTTCATAAATGTTTGTAAAAAGGTGGAATTTTCAGATTACTCAGATACTTTTTAAAAACTGCATCCTAATTCAACTCAAAACTCACTTCCTAAATTTATTGTACACTAGCAAGGAAATTAAAAAATGTGAGAAAATGTGACAATAAAGGAAATCATGAAAAAAAAAATGAGAGTCCTGTGGCACCTTACAGACTAACAAATTTCTACAGGCATAATTTTGGGCATCAGCACTCTCACAGCTTATGCCTGAAGAAATCTGTTAGTCTGTAAGGTGCCACAGGACCCTCCTTTTTTTTTTTTTTTTTTGCTGTAGACAGACTAAGACGGCTACCCCTCTGAAAATTAAAAAGCCAGCTTGTACTTCAAAGTGACAAAAGGTATCCCATGGGTTAGCAGACACATTATAGGCAGCATTTGCCTTTCTGCTCAGGGGGAATGCCTTACACTAAGCATCACTAGAAAACCCATGTAAATAAAGAGTAAAGCCAAGAGAAATTAATCAGCAACCACATTCACAAAACATTAAACAGCTGTCCGCGCCTTGTTTATATTTATTTTCCTTTTTCCTCGGAGGGCAGAGTAAAACTACTACCATCTCCAACTGTCAACCACCGTTCCCTCTAAGCTGTGCGCATGTGCGTGCGCACACAGGTCACGAAAGCCACGCACAGAACAAAATAAAGTGCGCACAAAAAAATTCAACAGTGCTAATATTGGTGCCCACAAAGACATTTTTTTTGCGCCCACAAAGACATTTTTTGCGCTCATAGCCTACAAATAATTAGAGGGAACATTGCTGCCACCACACCACTCTGGTTTATGCCCCCAGCAAATTCTCCCAAAACCACACTGCAAAAGTAAAGCGCGCCTTCGCTGTCAACAGGACCAAAAGGAGCCGGGAAGCGCCCATAAAAGCAGCCCACCCGAAGGGGCCCGTCCCCACCCCCTTCCCCGAAACCGGTTTATTAATCCAGCTCTGTGGGGCACCCGCAAGAGCAACGCAAGCCAGCCGCCTCTTGGCGACCATTTGGCCTCCCAACTTTTGAGGAGGCAGGAAAAGGCTGCAGAGGAGCCACCTGCACCCCGCCATCCCTCCCACGCCCAGCGGCGCACCCCTGCACCCTGCCACCTCCCTCCGGGGCTGAGCCGCGGCTCCCCGCGAACAGCTGATCGCTGCCCCCTTGCAAAGCCGCGGCAGCGCGCTGGTGCTGGGAGCGCAAAGGGCTAACAAAGGGCCGGGCTGATGCGCAGCCAGGAGGGGAAAAACCCAGGGCTGAGGCTGCCAGGGCTCAATCCGCTGCGATCTTCCCACGCACCCCCGGGTGACCGACCCAGCCGCCTCGGCCCCGCAGAGAGACGCCCCGAGCCGGAGAGCCCTTACCGTGCCGGGCGGAGGGCAGGCTCCAGCTCGCCCCTTTCCCGCACGCTGGGAACCGCTTCCCGCTCCGGCGCTAGCGCCGCTGCCCTCTCCCGCTGGGGCCCGGGGAGGAGAGGAGGGAGGAGACGGGGGCGGACCCCGCAGGTGCCGCCCCTCCTGCCCTGACAGCGGCCGGGAGGGGGGACCAGAGGGAACCTGGCGGGGGTGGAGCTGGGATGGGGCCCGGGCCTGTCTGTCAAGGGGGAGGGCAGAGGGGTGGCCAGGGAACGGGAGGTGAGAAGTGGAGCAGGGGCAGGGATTTCCCTCACACCCTCCCCACACCCCCTCTGAATTTCCCAACACCCCCCAGTTGTCAGCTAGTAAAAAAACCAGGGCTCAGGCTGCCAGAGCGCAATTCACTGCCACCCTCCCACGCACCCCCCAGCCACAGAGAGCCGCAGGAGCGGGCAGGGTTTCTCGTAGTAGTGAGCAGCCCCAAAGCTCCCCCTACACCACCCCTGATTTCAAGTCCTGGGGAGAATACTGAGCGGGGGGCTTGTGGGGCCAGGCTTTGTCTCTGAGGGGGAGGCTGGAGGTGAAGATGGAGTTACTTAAGGCCTCTGAGAGTGAGAAGTGGAGCTGGTTGATGAGCAGGGCCTGTCTGTGAGGGGGAGACCAGAGCTGAAGTTGGGGATGGTTAGAGTCTTTCTGGAGGGGAGAAAAGTGGGGTGGTGGCGAGTGGTATTGCTGGCAGTGGTCAGGGCCTGTCTGTGAGTGGGAAGCCAGAGGTGAAGGTGGGGATGGTTAGGCTCTTTCTGAGGGAGAGAGGTGGAGTCAGGCATGGCTGGCACCTGGCACACATGCCCTGAGTCTCAGTGGCAGTGCCCTGAGTGTCTGGGCCAGCTCCATCCCAGGCCAGGGCACCCTTTGCAGTGCCCGCCTCTTGCGGCCCGGCCCAGCCCCAGTTGGGGATGGAGGCCAGGACATCTGCAGTGGCATCCGCTTCTCCCAGCACGGGATCAAGGCCGGACGCCCACAGCCGCACCTACCTCTCCCACCCCCGAACCCCACCCTGGATCTGGGGCCAGGCTGGAGGTGGCAGGAGCCCAATGACCGATCGGCATGGGGCACCAGATTGTGGCGTAGGGGATGTGACATGGGACCAGGGGGCAGGGCCTGGGCCCTAGGTCTTTCCACTGTTTTGGACGCCGCTAACACCCCTCCCCCAGCTCAAGGGACAACTAATGAAAAAAGGGGGACAACTAATGAAGTTGTTCAGGGGACAACTAATGAAAAAAGGATTCCGGTGTGAGGATCATAGGTTCAAAACTAGGGAACCAGAGGGGGACACCGAGCAGAGAACCCTGGACAGCGCCCACTGCTCCAGGAATGTGTCGAGGGAGCCGGCGGACGCTGCCCAGAGGAACTCTGCCTGGAGACGTGAACGAACAAGGGACTGGAAATAGGCCCCACAGTCACAGGCCCCTCCCTCAGCCAGCCTCCTCTCCCTGGTCTTGTAGATGGCCTCTTTTGCGTAGGCCAGGAGAAGGCTGGCGAGGAGGTCCCGTGACTTCGTGGGGCCACGAATGGGGAGTGAATAAAGGAACGTGTGTGGGGAAAAGTGCAGCCAGAACCTCAGGAAGAGGGTCTGGAGGAGCCGGAAGAGGGGCTGCAACCTGGCGCATTCGAGGTAGGCGTGCGCCAGGGTCTCCCTCTCTCCGCAGAAGGGGCAGGTGTCTGGAGTGGGGGTGAACTGCGCCAAGAACACGCCGGTGCTCACGGCTCCATGTAGGAGCTGCCAACTGATGTCCCCGGTGGGCCGTGGGGTCAAGGTGGCATAGAGGCTGGCCCACCGGGGGTCCTCACCCTCCACAGGTGGGATTAGGTCCCACCACTTGGTGTTGGGGCGGGACATGAGGGCGAGGAAGTAGAGAGTGTGGAGCACGGGAGTGTACAGGTGTTTGCGAGGCGCAGTTCGGAAGGGGACCGGCTGCAACTCTAGCAGCCGGCTCGGGGCAGGGGCAGCCAGGGGGGTTCGCGGGGCTGGGGCCCGATCACAAGCTCCAGAGGGCTGGGACTGAGAGGAGGGCGGGGGGTGCCCTCTCACAGGACCCGCTCTAGGCTGGGTCTTTCCCTGGGGCAGCAACATTCCTGTGTGGAGCTGAGGGTGGTCAGTGCCTGTCTGTGAGGGACAGGTGGACCTGGGGTAGTGGGACTGAAGGGGAGGTGTGAAGTGGAGCTGGGTGATCAAAGCAGCTGAAGAAATATGGACATCTGCATGCAGATTGCAAAGAAGATGCTAAACCAGTGGTGAAACAGGGATGAGCAGCGGTTCTGGGTGAAAGACAAGGAACCCTTGGCATCAGACAGCAAGGGAGAGCAACAACATAGCTGGAGCCACCTCACAGACCTGCCATTTGTACAAACAACTTGCCTGCTGCATTTGGCAGGGTTTTTGCCAGCACTGCAAGTCTAACAGTGGGCGCTTTGCATGAGTCAGACATAGAAAGCCCTGTAGTAAACAAGAGGGGAAGAGACGATGCCAAGGAAGATGCAAACCATTCAGCTAGTCAGGAGTGCCTCAAAACTTCACCAGAGTGAAGTCAGATCTGCCAGGTGAGCACAGATAATGAAAGAGAAGGGACCGCTTAATAAGCACTTAGATGCATTATTCCTTATAACCATATATGTTTCCATTTTCAGTGACCAAAACCTACCCACTCATTCCTCCGCCCATCCATGCATTTAGCAAGCTAAGGCATCAACCTGTGGTTCCGCACTTTATTTGTAAAGTACACGAAAATCAAAACAAAACAAAAACCAGTGGGGGGGGGGGAAAAAACTCAGTCCACATCTGATCACGATCATGTTTTTTTAATCACCAGCGTCTGGCACGATTACCTTGAAAGATGTCCCTTAAACACAAGCTGAACATCTGAACCCATATCAGGCAAAGAAAGAAGCATAGTAGGATGGATATCCTATGTGAGATCCTTCAATTCTTTACTTACTGTGAACACAGATACTGGAGGGGCTGAAGGCCCAAAACCAGGGGAGATCATGAACTGCTGGAGGACAGTCAAATAGACAAGAGACGTGCAGCAGAAAATACATGATGGCTTTGCTCAGGTAACAAACACAAATGTTGCAAAACATTACTGAATTACATGTCCAAAGATCCTGAACACCGCAGCCTGTACGACCCATGCTGGTACTCTCCACTGTACCAGGTAGGAGCATGGGTATCAATCCTTATCCCTAACACTCCATACCAAAGGAAAACAAGAAGAATCATGACTAAATCTACACTAACCTGTGATAGCCACAGGATCAGTTGCAAAGCACAGTCACTACCCATGATTTTTTTAATATGTATGATGTGTATGGTGGGCGTCTGAATGAACTCTCTCCTGCCATCTGTTGATGAACTGGAGGGAAAGATTTCATAAGCAGACCTTATTTGCATAGCCACACCTGCTGTGTCAACTTGATTACTAGGTATCCCTTTTTTTTGCCAAAGTGATCAGTTTTGGCTGTTTTGGGTTAAAATTCGCTTAAGTCATGCATGCAGTGGTAATAAATTTTTTTGCATGACTAAAAGGCAGCAGAACTGTCCTTAATATGAACCAATAAAGGGGGCACCACAACCAGAAATTTACTTGCTAAGCATAGGATAGTGAGCCATGTGTGGTGATGTGTGTGTGTATGTGAGCTTTTTTGTGGTATTCAGAGGTTCAAGTTCTTGTTTGATTTTTCTTCTCTAGTATCTACAGACAGAACTGACTAGAATCAGTTCAGAACCTTGTCTCAGCAACTGCTAAAGCTGTAGTCACTTTATCTGCAGGTTTAGGTATTGGGCCTTAGACCTGTTGTTGGACACAGTGTCGTAGTGAAAGATAATGTAGAGAAGGCAGCAGCGATGAGGTTCTCTGGTGAAGTCACTAAAGCCTTAAATCAGTGAGAACTGGAGCAGATGGTGGATGATCACTCAGAATGCAATACTGATAGCTAAATGTGGTGTAGTGAAAGATGCAGCAGTGGCATCACTTTTACCTAGTAAATCCTAAAATTTTGATTACTTATAGCTGGGCTGGGTGGGTAAGATTGATCCAAGGACACTGCAGAGCAGTAAAGGCAACAACAAGAAGCATCAAAGGCAGTGAGTGGCAGAAAAGCTGCAGCCATTGGAGGTGAACATATGTGAACATACCCCTGGACTCCGACTGGCACTTTGCTTACCTTGGACAACCAAGATGATTGGGGTTCTGCAGAGAGAAAGGGGGATTAGTTTGTTAAAGGGAAATGTGTCCATTGTTGTACTCAGTGTGCTGTACCTGTGTCAGTCCCCTGATATTTGGGAGACAAGGTGAGTAAAAATAAAAGAGATTACCTCACCTGTCTTGTCTTTGTCCATTGGACTTTGACATGATAAGGTGGGACACTGAGACTGTTTATACTCTTCTTATTAAGAGTCTTTTTTTTTGCTATACACGGACTAAGCACTTGCAGGTCAGGAAGTACAATCTATTAGCGGTGCCCAAGACATTTCCTAGATTTCTGTGTAAGGGTTCAAGCCTGTTTTGTTTTATAATTTTAAAAGGAATCCCTAGAGATTGAACCCACCCCCTCGTTATGGCTGACACCATCTGGCAGAAGCATTACACTTTTTTTTTCCTAACCAAAAAAAAAAAAAAAAGACAACTTAGCTTTTTATAAGTATGGCTCACCCCATTACAATGCTGCTGAAATACTTTTAACTTTGTCTCCTGTTTATTTTCATAGAATAAAATTACGTTTATGATGCTTGCTGTATATTTTTTAGTTTACACCAAGCATAAATGCCACATCACAAAACGGGGAGGGGGTGTGAATCACAAATTGAGCGTCAACAATGTGATTGAGTTGTGGAAAAGGCTTATATCATTCTGGATTGTACTAACAAATGTTATATGCAAGATGCAGGAAATGATTGTCCTACCCTGTTTGGCACTGGTGAGGTCTCAGCTGGAGTACCATGTCCAATTCTATGTGCCAACTTTAGATGCAAACAATTTAGAGGGAGTCCAAAGGAGACCAAACAAAAGCAAAAGGTTTAGAAAACTTGACCTGTGAAGAAAGGTCAAAATTCTGGCCTATTTAGTTTTGGGAAAAGAAGATTGAGAGAGGGACCTGACAACAAGTCCTCAAATGTGTTATAAAGGTTATTATGATGAGTTGTTTTTCATGTCCATTGAAGGTAAGACAAAAAGGAATCAGTTTAATCTACAGCAACAGGTGTCAGTAGACATTGGATCAGGCCCTTAAAGTTCTTTGCTAGAAATGAAATGTGTTCGTCCTAATCAGAGTTACTCCAAATGACCTGACAGGGGTGGGGGACAGGGCCCTTGTGTGCTGGCATGTGGGGGAGCACTGGGCCAACCCTTCATAACATGCAGAAGGAGGGGGGTACCAGTTAGGGGGTGAGGCCGTGCTGCCTGAGCTGGTGCCAGGCTGCAGGGCTGAAAGAGCTGGGTGTCATGTGATGGGTAAGTGTGGGAAGCAGAGCTGCAGAAAGTCTCCAAAGCAGGAGGAGGTAAGCAGCATGTCATGTGGGGGGGGCCCCCCAACACACACACACACACACACACACACACACCCCTCCTGCCATGCGCAAGGAGTGTGTGCAAATACAGGGTTGGCCCTGGGCACTCGAGACCCATGGTATGCTACTGGTTATTCAACATGAATTTAGGGAACAAATGGAGTTTTCTGGAAAGTTACAAGTAAAGATCTTCATTAGCTCTGCACATAAGAGTCCTCATGTTTTTACAAACTTTATCCCATGGTATTTTTGGTACTTAACTGTGTTGGTCTCTGAAGATAATGTAATGTATTGACAGCCATTTAGACAGTGAGATGAAAATATTACAAATTACATTGCTTAATAAAAGATCAAATGCATAGGAACTATTGAAAATGTTATTGTAGGTACAGAACATGTGCTAAATCAAAGCTGGGGCATATTATGGTAAATACTTGCAATATGTTTAACTCAGTTCTTATGTGCATATACTGAAGCATAGTTTTCCCTCTATCAACACTGCAAATTGTTTCATGTCACTGAACAGTAATTACTATATTAGTTAAAATGCTCTGATAGGCTTAACTCAGAGAATTACTTTTTATAGAGTTCTTTTTGTTTTGCTCTTTTGGAATGGAGGAAGCAGTTCTCATTCACCATGACTTTTCCTCCAAATATCTACTTCCTATTTCACCCTACTGTTTGCCTCCAAATTGATGGGCCTTTCCTATAATTATGATATCTAGTGGAGAGTAGACTGGAGAAGGTATCACATCTGAAATATTGTAGCTCTATGACTGGATGTTTTCTGTCTCTTCTTTACATTTCTCCTCACTTTCTCCATGTTTCATTAACAACAGTCTAGGATTTGTAAATCAACATGACCTAGATCTCTTCTAAACACTACTTCCCACAAAAAAATTGGCTAGCTGGGGCCAACTAGAACAAAAATAAAAAGCATTTCCCTTCCTCTGTGAAGTTGAATATGAAAACTGCACAACATTGCCCAATATTGCTGGTCCCTGAAGTGAGAGGCTTTGATCAGGCATTCAGGTCAGAATGCATTCTAGGTTACAGCTTATATATATGTGTCATTTAGATGGAAAAGGTATTACAACATCTGTGATTTATGACAATATGATGAAAACATTCACTGGTAACTTGACTCAGCTGTGCTCAGAGAGGGTAGGTTAGGTAATATAGTCCTATTAAAATATTAATCTCCATTGTGCTTTGCTTGATGAGTGGGAACTGGATCTCTCAAATTTCCACACTAAAGTTTTAGGCATGTTAATGTTTCATTTTGGTTCTTTTCTCTAACTAACCTACCATAATCTTTAACATTAAACTTTACCTGTTTTAAATATTCACATTCCATAGACCTGATCTTGCACCTGTGGAAATCAATGCCAACGTTCCCAGTTACCTTACTGGTGCAGGATCAACCCCCATATGGGTCAATAATTCTTTATATGATGCATCTAAACAAACTTTGTGGCTCTGCATGAATCCCAAAGCTCTGTAATTACTATTTGTAATATGAAGCATTGTCTTAATATTAGTAGTACTGCAGTAGCTTCTACAGGTACCTCTCTGTAGTAAGTGCTGTCTAAATGCATAAGCAATATCCCTTGTCCCAAAGAGCCTATATTTTACATAGGCAAAACAGATAAAGGAGAGGGAAAAGGTACTAATATTAGCCAGATTCCATAAATGGAGAACTGAGGCACAAACAGATTATGTAATTTGCCCAAGGTCATGCTGGATGTCTATGGTAGAGCTAGGAAAACAACCTAGATCTCCTAAATCCCAATCCAGTGTCTTAACTACAAGGTCATTCTTTCTCAGCTTTTCTGTGCCTATTGTGTTATTGAAAATCCTCTAAAAATAAACACTTTTAAAAAAATAGTGTCTGTTTTCATCAAGGTTTTTGGCATTAGTGCTGAACCCTGCTGCCACAAGAAAAGAAATAGACACATAAGATAAGACACATGAAGATGAAAGATGTTAACATACTTTCTTTATCTGTCCTTCGACTGAATCACTCTTGCAATAGAACCTAAATTGAGCAACTGGCCTGTAAGATACTCTGCTGTTGGTTTTGCAGTGGCACACAGTCAGTTAAGCTCTCTGAACTGACATGTAGAATTTCTGTTCTGTATTTGCTGCTAGCCAATCAATAGAAAGATTTTGTAGAATGGACAAAGTTAATGGGATAATTACTTCACTGAAGGGAAAAAGGTCACCCAATTTTCTACAACAGTGCAGGAGCCAGTCATTGTTCAACCAATGGACAATCAACCCTGACTGTTTCGGTTCCTGTCCCACTAACTCAAGATTGCTTTGAGAGTCTTCACTTTTTTACAGTTGGTGTAATTAATAGTTTGCAGTGCAATGACAGCACTTTTTCGTAAGCTGGCAATTGGCACCGATCTCTCTTGTAAGAGAGATTTTTGATAGAGAATATACTGGTGTGACAGTATTCCAGTAACAACAGAAAAGATGCTAGCATGCTTTACAAAAGGTTAAGTTGTTGAACTAGAAGAACTTGTAGAACATGTGTGACTGGGTCCATAGGAGAGTTGAAAACCAAATTTCTCTTCTAGATTGTTTTTCTTTCTCCATTGTGTTTGATATTTTTGAAGGTGAATTTTGTTACAGACTATTAGGTAGAGAGAGCTCTTTGAAATACTGGCTCTGAAAATGAAAACACTTAAATTTGCCATGCTCTGTAGAGCTACTGTGAATAAAAAGTACACTTTGTGTTAAAGTATTTTGTGTTCGTTAACATTTATCAAAGCAAAGCATGAAGTTTTGACTTCTTACATAAATTTTGCATAAGATTGATTAGGTAGAAATCTCAAAAATGCACTGTGACAATCTAGTGTTCCTGTCACCACAGTGTCTAATCTAGAGGTGATTTTTGATTTTGGTTGGTTGAAACTGGTTGAGTGGTTCTGGTTCTCTGATCGTCTGACCCTTTCTCATGTATTCCAAAGGGTTACCAAAAGCCATTTTAATGATTCTGAGAGAGAAGATGTAATACTCCACTCTGTACCACTCAACAAAATGTCTGTATTGTTTTAATTATTAAAATAAAAATAATTATAAAGCTTGGGAACTGATTTTCGGTGTACATGAGAAATTTATTTGTTCACATTTAAATAAGTCGTAAATCTCACATTTTGATTTTTTACAAAAATATGACAGAGTGTTTACAAAGACATGACAAAAAGGAGAGTTTTCTGCATATACTGTACTTGGCAAAGTGCATTCATTCCTGTAAAATCTAAGCCACTTTCACTGCTTCTCTGATATTTCATGTCTTCTTAAGGGCTACGTCCACCCATACATCATTATTTCGAAGTAAGTTAACAAAATGTTAATTCAAATTAAGGGAAAGCCTGCTTTCGAAACAGCTGTCATTTTGAAATGGTTATTTTGAAATAAGGCCATTTCGAAATGAATGGGGTTTAAGGCTGTTTCAAAATGATGGCTCCTATTTCGAAATAACGGAGCCCGTCATTTCAAAATAAGAAAACGTCGTGTGGACCTAATCTTTTTTATTTCTAAATAACCAGTGTTATTTTGAAATAAAAGAGACACGTGGACATACCCCTTTAAGGAGATCCAGATGAAAGGTGATCTTCCTTACCACCAGACAGATAAAGCAGGAACTGGTGATAGAGGAATTCTGCTCTGTACACATCATAAATACTTTATGAATAGCATATAATGAAATGAGTTTGCAAAACACTATATCCAGACTCAGAAGAACACCAGTTTTCACCTGGCATCTGCAAAGCTGATTCTTATACAGATTATGCAATTACTATTTTATTATGCTTATGCTATTTTATAGGCATTTGATGATAGCATGAACCTGGTGAGTGATGATTATGCTGCTATCAGCCATGTTATACTATTCTTCTTAACAGAGAAAAAGCCTTTCTCCATGATTCAACAATATGTGCAGGCAGATCACAAAATGGTGCCATCACTCTTGAAGGCTATGCAGTATGTGCTATAGAATAATTGAGAAACCAGTGACATGCAGAGAGAGAGTACTACAGTAGGTACCTTGATCTACAGTTTTAAGACACCATGACAAGTTGTGGCGGGCAGAAGAAGGAAATATGGTGCATTCAAAGATAAGAGAAAGGAGTAAACATGCAGGTGTGAGAAGGAAGATGACTGTAGAAAGAAGAGGAGGCAAAATGTGCAACTGAGGAAGGGGAGAGAAAGGCAGGACAGGGCAAATGTTAAGCGAGGTGGTCAAAGAACAGTAGAAAAAACACATGGAAAGAGAGCAGAAACTGAAGACAGAAGATTCTTAAATTCATAGGGATCTTTTAGAAGAAGACACACACATGGATTAAAAATAATAATCCAGTTAATCATTTACAATTTAATTCATGAAATGAGGTATCCTGTGCTTTGAAAAAATGTTCTCATACATTTTGAATACCTTCCACTGGTATAATTTGCTTGCAAACTGTTAGAAAACTACTTCAAATGTCATTATAAGTTTCAGTGTAGACTGGGCCTGGCACAGAATACAGACTTGTGAGGATAGGAAGGAAAGTGTTTTGTTTATTATGTGAAAGCACTCATCATAATAAATCTATAATTAGACCCTTTCTGAGACTAGTTTAGGTTTCAGCCATTCTCAAGATCTTTCTGCCTCCCATCAGATGAAAAAGGAAAAAGATATTGATTATTTAGATTGTAATAATTGGGACAGGGACTCTCTTTTTGTTGTATCTGTGCAGCACCTAGCAGAATGGGGTGCTGGTCTATGACTGGAGCTTCTGGGTGTTATAGTAATACAAATCATTTATAATAAGTTACAAAACAACATGACATTTCTTAATATGGCTCAATTAACCAGGTACCAAATAATCTTGCTAGTGATAAACCATAGTGCCGATATATCTATATCCTCTCAGTATAGTTAGTGGTCAAACTATTATGCAAAATAAAAAATAAGGAACTACTATTTTGAAAATTCATCTCCTCACTAAGTGTGTGTATATAACAAAAATAAAAAGGAAGCACTATGAAATGTACATAGTAAACTAAACAGCTACATAATTTTATTGCTATTAACCTCATCCTCCCTTTCTCCACAATGATACTATAAGTCACTCACTGTCATGTCTAGATTTAGTATATGAGTTCTTAGTGGCAAGGACTGTGGATTGATCTTTCTGTAACCCATCTTCTGTATTTTGGCTAGAAGTTATAAGATTGACATAGACAGTGCCTCAGCCAATAGCCAGAGTTTGAATTGGACTTGGTCGGGTAAGTAGCCTCTGAGCACCCTTACTGGATTGGGGTTTGCTTGCAAGAGAGGTGGTAAATGCCTATATTCCCTCAATTCATTGATTTCATTGGGGGCAGAGGCAGAAAACAGGTGCCCAGACACCCTGAGTCAGGCAGCACTGCATATCCCTAGAGCCAAAAACTTAGGTGCTGAGAGAAGTCTTAGTGCAAAACCTTAGGAACTGAGTGAGTTTAAGACTCTACAGGATTAGGTAGCAGCTGAGTGGAAGTTTTGTAGATCACAGTGAACCTTAAACTGAAACTTACAGTAGGTTCTTAAATCCTTGGTAACTACTGTTGTGAATCTGGACCAAGTTCCTACTTCATGACATGAATAACATAAATTAAATCCCAAGTTGTTTTGTATGCTTTTGATATCACAGCTGTAGTACTCCTGTCTTTATAAAAATTGTAAAAAGAATGCCATGAATCCCCATTTACAGTTGAGGGAAACTGAGGCTATAGATCATAAAGGATCTGGACTGAACTGACTTGTCCAAGGTCATACAACAAGTCTGTAGCTCAGCCAAGAATAGAAACCCAATTCTTATTACTAACCTGTAACTTCTAGAATCATCTCTCTTCCTTTTGGTTTATCTTGAACTTTGATCCTGCAAAGACTTAACCTAGTGCTTAACTTTAGGCATGTTAGAAGTCTGATTGAATTCAAAAGACACTACTCTTGTGCATAATAAAGTTACTCATGTGTAAGTGTTTGCAGAACCATGCCCTTCAGTTTCTCATTTGGTATCTTTAGATAAAGAACAGATGTGGAGAATGATCCTCACCTGCCATGTATCAGCTCTTGCAAATGTGAAGCTATCAGAACAGAGACAAAAAGTTAAAGGATTATACTGAAATTCTACAAAATGTTGGTTCTAATTCTGGGTTCTGCTGTGGCCTCCTTTATACTGGATTAATTGCCATAATATATCCATAACTGGCTTAAGTACTCATTCCCTGTTCTCTGGGGATTATCTGCAGGACAGAAGCTTTTGGGAGCACCATGAAACTGATGGAATGGGTGTGAGCGGGTATGCCTTTTAGTTCTTCTGAGGTGGCAGAGCATCCATAAGAGATCAAAGCTGCCATAAATTAAAACACCCTTTGCAGATGGTCTAATAATTTATGAAATCTGCTAGATCTCCAGCTGGTCTTAGAATTCTTAAGGCATAAGGGTGGCTTAAAGACATCTTTCCCACTCCACTTCACTGAGCCTCCTTGACCCATTATCTCTAAATCATATGACTGTATGGACAAATACCTAATCTAAAGAAGCACCATTTGATGATCTAGAGATGAAATAAACATTTATAATTGACCTTTTTGTGACACTAGTGATCATTTACCACAGGGATATAAAATAATTCCCTTTGCTGATGCCTGTTTGCCATACATAATAAAACTACTCACATATGTTGTAAGGAGGCCTGTCATGTGGCTTGTGTTAGTCATAGATAGTTAAAAGCCAAATGGTAGTTAACATGGAAAGTTCCTAGTTCTTCACCCAAAAGGCTAAAGGAGGTTTAATTAAAATAAGAGAAGTAGTCTCCAAAGAAAACAAAATATAAATGATTTTTTTAAAGTCCAAACTTACCAACTTCAGCTATTATCAAGTGAATCTTCATATGTAAATATGTCAGTAGTGGAAGTTTTATATTGGAATGTTTGTCTTGAGCCTAACAGGTGAATATCAGTAAGTTTACTTACTTTTCCATTTTCAGATGAGGCTAGAGGGTGGCTCAGTCTCTCTTTATTAAACAGTACTATATTTTACTGTTAGTGCTTCATTGCTAACTAACTAAACAAAGGGATTACATGTAGGTAACAATCACACAGATGGGTAGTCTTGGACCCAAGTTAGATTTGAAACTCAGCAAGTGAGACTTTTAAAGCTGAAAAGTAGAGAGATCCCACATTACCAAGATAGTATTTCAACACTCATGGTCATAGTTCAAAGGTTATAAGCATTTTTTATCCTCTTTAAAATAGCTTTGTTTTCTCACTGTAATTATAAACTACCCTAGTTTGGTTCTGTGTGCTGAACTTATGGCATTAGTAGGTTTTAAGGGCATTGTTAAATTAATAAAAAACACATGGTCAGACATTCAAAATGTGGCTTTCAGTTTTGTATATGTATTTATATATTCATTTGCCATATTTATGGATACAAATATTTTTTTGTTTATGTAAATGTGGCTGCTGGGGTCTAGTTATTACACATGCTTTTGAATCCCTTTGCAAAAATCAATTTTGCTACACAAATATGGCAAATGTAAATGTTTTCCATAATTCTCTGCTGCCTTCTGCCTTTTCTAGCTCTCCTTATAACTTTGCTGAATGAGTTTTTTAGATCACTAAGTCTATTAACTTTTGTTTTGAGTGCTATTGGTGGTGGCTTTTTTTTTTTTTAAGTGCATTAGTATTTCTGGGCTTGCATTCAATTAGGCAAAGTTCTAGGCAGACAGAGCTCTACCATGTGTATTTGAGTAGAAATCTTTAACAATGCTTCGTATTCCTGGATCTTCAACAACTTATAACTTATGCCACATTGCGTGGCTCTGCAGCACAAATGTATGATAACCAGAATAAGAACACTAAATGTCCATTAGGTAGTGACCTGAGCTAGGATTTGAACTCAGACATATAAGAGGTAAACTAAAGCAGTAATCCACCGTATTACCTAGACTCAGAAGTTGTGATAGACAGTCCTCAGTTATGTCTGACAGTGTTTGATCCTGATGCCTGCAACATGAGGTTTCAGGTCACATTTTATTTAGATGATGATTCTTTTGCCAGTTTCTCAGTACCTCCTGCCAGCTGAAAACATGGGACTAGTATTACTGTCTGGAGGAAAGGGAACCTGTCTGTTGGTACTGCTGGCTAGAAATAGCTGCAGTTGTGTCCAAGATGAAAGAGAAGGGAAAAACCAGTAATAGTATTTTCTTAAAGTGCAGCAATGCTGTGAATTTTTATTTTTAACAAAAAATATTAGTTCACTGACTAATTCTTGACTGCTCATTTATTATTATTTTTTTTAGGTAAACTAAAAGCAGGGTCTGAGCTGCTGTCATGAAATAGTATTTTTGGACTAAGCAAAACAATCTTCCTGAGTTTTCTAGTTTATTTATAGGTTTTTATTAGCTGAAATTACACAAACCAGCAAAATCTCTTCCTGCAGTTCCTTTGTACTATTTAATAGTCTGTAAAGTCCAAAACAAAAGAAACTTAAACCAAACATGTCAAGCATCTCTTATGCCTCCAAAGCTCCATGTTGTCTTCTGATCAACAAATTTCTTTCTATAGGTACACTCCCTCACTTGCCTGTTTTCCTCTCTCCCTCTCATACATTTTAGGTCAGAAGCGACCAATATGATCACCTAGTCTAACCCCCTGTGCAATGCAGGCCGCAGAATCTCCCACCTACTCCTGCCATGGACACCTAACCTATGATGGAGGCACAGAAGTCTCCAAATCAAGGTTTAAAGACTTTAAGGTACAAAGAAACCATCCACAAGTGACCCAAGCCCCATGCTACAGGCAGGGCCAACCCAAGGTTTTATGGCGCCCTAGGCAAATTGTGATTTTTGGTGTGCCTTCCCCCAGTCCTCAGGAGCAGGCCAGGCTGAGACACCTCCCCCTGCACAAGCTGGCCGAGCGGCAGCTGGGCTGGGCCAGGCCCCTCAACCTGGTGGGCCGAGCACCCCCTTAGGAGAGTCAGGACAAGCTGGCAGACCAAGCAGCAGGCAGAGCAGCCTCCCACCCCTACCACTGGGCCAAGCCAGCCAAAAGGCAGGGCAGGCCAGCTGGGCCCAGAGCTGGCCAAGCTGGTGGGCTGAGCCGAGACCTGAGCTGGTGGGGAGGGCTGAGTGCGGCCGGCTGGGCCAAGCTGAGTGAGCCCCCCTCAGCAGTGGGCCGGGCCAGGAGGCAAGCTGGCAGACTGGTGAGGCGCACTCCAAGTTGACAGAGTAGCAAGACAGCCAATGCCCACCCTCCCTCTCACTTCTCCCAGCTCCCCCCACAAGCCTGTCCCTCTTCCCCCCTTCAACACTTACCTCTTCTGGAGCGGGGAATGAAGGAGCAAAGCCAGCTGAAACAGCTGCTTTTGATCCCCCCTCTTGTTACGCCCAGCAAGGCTACGTGCCTGTGCACAGTAGGGTGGGAAATTTAAAACAGTCTCGCTGGCCCTAGCCTGGCATCCCCCTGGTGTCCCCTAAAGTGTGGTGCCCTAGGTGACCACATAAGTCGCCTTTATGGTAGGACCGGCCATGGCTACAGGGGAAGATGGAAACCCCCCAAGGCCCTTGTCAATCTGCCCTGGTGGAAAATCCCCTCCTGACTCCAAATATGGTAGTCAGCTATCCCTGAGCGTGTGGGCAAGACTCACTGGCCAGACATCCAAAAAAAATTCTCTGCATCAACTCAGAACTCACCCCATCTACCATGTCATCACAGGCCATCTGGCATATTTACAGCTAGTAGTCAAAGATCAGCTAATTGCTACATTAGGCTATCTTGTCATACCATTCCCCCCCATAAATTTATCCAGCTCAGTTTTGAAGCCAGCTAGGTTTTTGCCACCACTGCTCCCCTCAGAAGGCTATTGCAGAAGTTCATTTCTCTGATGGTTCGAAATGTACATCTTATTTCATGTCTAAACTTCCTGCTGGCCAACTTACATCCATTTGTTGTTGTGCCTACATTGGTGCTGAACTTAAATAATTCCTCTTCTTCCTTGGTATTTGTCCCTTTGATGTATTTATACAGAGCAATCATATCTCCCCTCAGCCTTCTGTTAGCTAGGCTAAACAAATCAAGCTCTTTGAGTCTCATCTCATAAGGAGATTTTTCCACTCCAACTATGCTCAGCTTCAAGTGGTTGTTTCCTGGCTCTAAGTCTGGTGACTCCTGCTTGGTGTTTTAGCATCCCAAAAGTAATATAAAGCACACTGCAGTCTGGTTCAGTAAGAACTCCTCTTAAGGGTATCCCAGCACAGAGTGCTTCAGAATAGGAGTACTCCCTCAAGAGTGCTCCAAGGCTATGTCTACGCTTGGGGGGAGGCCTGAAAGTCGACTTAACAAGGGGCTCCCAGTCAGCTGCCAGCCCCCGTGGAGAGGGGCTGGGAGCCAGATCCCGCTTCCAGCTCCTCGCCAGGAGCTGGATGGGGCCTCCAGCCAGATCGGGGCAGAAGCCTGATCATGCCCAGGAGTGGGGAAGGGGGTGGACCCTGCCCTCCAAAGTCAGCTTAAAAGCTTAAGCCAATTTACAGGGCAGGAGTTAAGTCGACTTAAACACTTGCTTAAGGCGACCTTAATAATTTCTAAATATGGACTGGAATTTCTTTAAGTCGACTTAAGGGGCTTTAAGTCGACTTAAACCCACAGTGTAGACATAGCCCAAGTGTGCTATTCACCTCATCGAATATGAATTTAAAAATGTAATGTCATCTTCAGTTATTACAACAACTTTTATCATTGCTTAACATCTCTTTTGATGCTCTGGCATGCTCTCTGCCCATCCCAATTATTAGTCCCACTACTGCAATTCCTTTGAACACTGTACAATATACAACTTGAAAATCACTAAGATTTGTACTTTTCAACCAAAATCGAAGGTGAAAATGAACAAACTACTTCTAATATGTTAAAATTATTTCATGTGAGGTGGGAAAATATTAGGAATGGCTCCTGTGCTATGGGCTGGTGAGAGTATAAAGCAGACACTCCCTAGAAGTGATGTGCAGACTCTTTCATTAGGAAAAGCAAAATGGGTGAGCTACTAGAGATTTATCCAGGAATTATTAAGATTAACTTTGCCATGCGGAAGTGGCTATTAGGACACAAAGGGATGCCCTATAATATTCCAATTTAAGTACTGGTGCACATAATCAGAACAAACATCCATTTAGCTTGACCAGACACTTCGAATACTGGGTCTCCCCACTGCCTAGCTCATGTCTGCCTCTTGGGATCACGTCACAGCCACTTTAAAACATTTTCATGGTTTCACTAGCATATAGCTGTTGAGTAATAAGTTACATTAAGAATATGCATCACAATGTACATGCCATTTCATCTCAGTGGAGATTGTTCTTTGTCACACCACTGTCAAGCATGCTTTCCTTCCACTTTAACATGTAAGCTGACACCTATCTGCTAAGAAAAAAAACAAAATCCACAAACACTTGACCAGTGAAAGAAAGAAAAGTTCATGGGTACAATTAGTTCCCCATGACAGAGTCTGTATTACAGCAGCTAACTTGAAAAATCAAAATGTCTATTTGCGATGTCAAAATGCTTGTCATCAACTGTATGCACTCTGTAAGAATTCACTTCTGTGGCAAACTGAGAGGGGAAGAGGTGGTTCCTGAGGATGAAAATGATGACTTGGAGGAGAAAATGGTGGTGTCTCAAAGGACAACACAGGTCCAAAGGGAGCTGCCCCCCCCCAGCAGCAACGAGGCCAAGCAGCAACTGCATGCAGAGCCACCCTTCATCTCATTGTAGCATCACCCCAGTGTCAACTATCCACAGCAGCTGCATGCTAGTAGTAGCTGTGGAGAGAGAGTAGATTAACCCAAGCCAACCCTACTCTGTCAGGTTCCAACCCAGGGCCCTACAAAACCAATCCTGAAGGCAGGTTCAGGTTTCCACATCTCCCAATCCATCCCCTGGGTCACTCCCAATCCTTGGCCATGCCATGGGCATCTCTTCAGCTGGCAGCAGCTTGGTGTCCCCCTTGGTCCCCATGGTTCACTGGTTCTCTGTAGCATAATAGGGATCCCAAGCATCAGCAATAAGGCATCTCAGTGATTCTTTTGTGGGACCTACAGCATGCGTCCAGTGTCCTCCTCAGCCACCCCAGAGTGAGCTGAGCTGCTTCCTTTTATATGCTCCCTCCATTGGGAGCATGCCCATTAAGTGTGAAGGGGTGTGGGTTCTTGGTCCCAAAGTAGTTCGTTAACTACTGTCTAACTAGTGCAGGCATGGTATAGTGTGTCATATGGTGAATTAGCAGCAATCTACACATACCCCTGCCAGGCTTTATTTCCAGAGTGCTGAGAATTTAGCTCCTACAGAAAAAGGGGCAGGAGCTGCCCTTTCCTTTCAGTGGGAAGGAAACGTAGCATCTAGACCTGGCTAGCTGAGAAAACTGGTGACTATTTTTGTGATTAAAAAAAAAAAAAGTTTTGTTGACACTTGTAATTCTAAAAAATTGGTTCCTTAAGCCACCCCTTGCCTATCCAAGTACTCCTTTGGAACTCAGTCTCTCTGCCCAGGCTGTCCTCTGAAAAGAGGCCTGAGACACACACTATCCCCCTAACCTTGGTGCTACCGATGAGGTCAGGCCCAGGATTGATTTCCCTGAGGCAAACATCTACTGGGGTTGAGCTTTCTACTCACTGTCTGGCCCCACAGGCCCCATCAAAACAAACTGTTCTGGTATTGTGGCC
Organism: Podocnemis expansa; assembly: GCA_007922195.1. Taxonomy (NCBI): domain Eukaryota; kingdom Metazoa; phylum Chordata; order Testudines; family Podocnemididae; genus Podocnemis; species Podocnemis expansa. The sequence goes on from ML682005.1 coordinate 16,759,173, forward strand.
TACACTGGCACGAAAAGCCCTCCCCTGCTTCTATTAGAGTGGACATCAATTGAGGCTGAAAATGAAAAACTTCCAGGTCTCCTCATGACCCTGTTCCTGGGAAACAGAAGAAAAGATGGAAGGATTCTGATTCACAAAAGGAGCCTAAGAAGAAAAAGAAGAGGAGATGGTGTTCTCCTCCCAGATGCATATCATCTTTAGCAACTTCTTTTTGCTCTGTTTGGAAGACATACTAGTGCGTGTGCCTCTGATTTCATCTATTTCCCCTCTTGTGACTGAGAACATATGAAACTTTTGGCTACCACTCCACTTCTTCACTCAGTGCAGCAGTGTTTGGCATTGGGGTCGATATGGAACATCCTTAAGGAGCACAGGATTCCCTCTTAACCAGCCATGCAATATCTTGAGCCTAATGAACTTGCCTTACCAAAAGGTGTGCCTGCTTGGAAAGACCTCATACAGATGCAGGACCACCTTCAACTGATAATGTGTCTTTGCATTCATGACTCAATAATGGTTTTATTTAACATCATCAAAACCAGGCATGGACTTCGGCACCAGGATTAGCATTATCACTGATGCCCCACCTGATACTGGAGATACCACCATCCATACTGAGAGTTCATCTCAGATCCTTATCTCAGGCACCACTACCTTAGAGGGATCCCCAAAATTCAATCAACACATATACAACTAGCATAATGGAGAACCTCTTAATGAACAAAGTCTTTCCCCCTGGACTAAGGTGTCTTGAGCATTATTACTCATAAACTATAACACTGATATCTCTTGGCTTACAAAGACAGTCTGCTAGGTCCAAAGTTTCTTCTGTAGCCAAACTGGGCCAAGTTCCTCTTTGGAAAAGTTTGTAAACCAGCAACACAAAGTTCTGTTCATGCTTCTACAGGGCATGTACTCATTGCACTTACCTTTGCACGCTAATGCTCATTTGAGAAAGGTGGTGCTACACTCCATTATTGTTTGATTCCTTGTCCACCATCCTCTTATCAGGTGTTACTTGATAATATTTTATAAATAGATGTGTACAGACATCTTTGAGGAAGGTAGAAGAGTTAACTTGCTAATGGGCACTATTTTCAAAGAGCTGCCTCTGTGCTTTCCCTTCTGCCTCAGAGTTCTTGACAGGGACCTGCAGCTAAATCCAGGCCAGACCCAGCTCTTTGCCTCAGCTGATTCAGCTAAACTCTGCAGCAGACCTGCATCTGTTAGTACTCAATAGCATTCTGGCCTACAGCTTCATTTCTGCTCTTGCTCTTGTCTTGTTCTTGGCTGATAATCTGGCTTTGAAGCTTGTGTCCTGATTCCTGAACTCAGCTCTGGCTTCCTGCTTGGACTTACTATTTCGTTTCTGACCATGGCACTGATCCTTGGATTCTGGTTCTTGGCTCTGTCTTGTTCCCTAGAGTAGGTATCTTGATTCCAGATTTGAGCTTCAGTCACTTGATCTCATTAATCTGTTCCAATTATTAGGCTAGTCTTCTGCCCTGATGACTAGGAAAGACTGCCTGGTCTCTAGCGTGTCTGTCTATTTCAAGGCTTTGGAATAGGAATAAGGTGGCCAGGCTGATGAATAGGGAACCCATGATGTCACCCTAGCATGAAAGAGCTCCTTCATTCTCCCAGAAGACATAGTTTTTATTTTGTTTTTTTGAAATATAGTTTTGCAGCTCAGTGCTAAAAACCCTTCAATTCTCATAAGCGGAGATTCACAAGAGCAATTCTCCAACCACAATAACTAGTAAACAATCCTTTGTTTTCTAACATGTCTGGCTTTTATAGATGTTACAGCCCTGTATAGCTAAAATGTTTCTTGCAAAAAGGTTTGGATCATACCCCACTCATAAAAGTAATTATAGACTACAAATGTAGGATGAGAGTGACACCTAGTGTTACTCAGCCACATTGTATTTGGCCTTGTCCATTTCAACATAGGATTTATTGAAATTAGTCTAGGCTGGGATTAGGGCTGGGGTAACACTGTGTCTGCAACAGTGGTATGCTTTATTAGGGGAAAAAAGAGGGTAAATAATGTATCAGTGTATTGATTTCTAGAAAGATGTGTTGTAATTAGTTGAGAACTGCCACCACAACTCCCTAAAGGAGATGGGTTGACTTTGGTTTGTTTTGCATACTTTTCATGTAACTAGTGGCTTAATCCTGCTGAGATTATACATTGGAATAATCATAGCCTAAGGTTTATGATTTTAGAAAGGATAATCTGTATAGAATACAGCTGAAATCTATTATACGTTGTGATTTTTTTATACATATATATTTGGTTAACAGTCAGGTTCTTCCACTAGTGCAGTTGTTATTAGGCTGATTTTTTCAATGTTATGTCTTTCTTTAAAATGTAGAAATGTTTAAAATGTTAAAAGAAAAATCTTTGGACACATTTTCTTGTATCTTTTGTCAGGCATTACAAGTTTGTATCACTTTTTATCTAAAGATAACAAAAAAGGAGAATATTTCCTTTAAACCATACAAGAATAATTTTTAGCTTCATGTCCTGAAGAAGTGGTCTAGGTAGCTCAAAAGCTTGTGTCTCATCAGCAGAAGTTGATTAAATAAAACATATTACCTCACCTACCTTGTCACCTTAATATCCTGGAAGAAACAGTGCCACAACAGCACTGCAAATAGCTTTAATGTAGCACTTTCTTCTGTTGCTCTCAAAGCTATTTACAAATGAGGCTAAGTATCACTGATGGGAAAATAATATAGCACAGACAAGGGAGGAGAACTGGTCTCTGTCTCCAGGCCCAGATGAAGGGGCCTTGGGGTCCTGGGCTGCCCCACCACCATGGGGGCCCTCTCCTGGGCAGGTGCTGGAGGAGCTAGAGGCCATGCTCCCACCTGAGTCTGACTGGCCTGCCCATAGGGGTGGGGTGGGCTGGTCCTATTGCTTCTGCTCTGTTCCAGAGCCAGTTCCAGCTGGCATGTGGTACAGCCTCCCGTGTGGCCCTCTGCAGCCATGGGCCCTGGAAGACCATATTGGAGCTGCGTGCATGCCAGCTGCCCCGGCCCCGCCCCTAGGGGCAGACCAGCTGGCCCAGGGGCATGGTGGGAGCATGGAGCACTGCCTCTGGCCTAGGACCCCAACCCTCTAGCACCAGCAAGGCAGGGGACCTTGGAGCACTTCCCCTTATGCAGTGGGGGCTAAGCAGGAGGGGGATTGAGAATAATGCACAGGCTATAAGGGCTGGAGGCCACTGCTTCAGCCCTTAAGAGACAGCCTATGTATTAATCCAGCTCTGTCTGTCTCAACTCTCACTGCACTGTCTCATCTACTAGGCTACACTGACTCTTGCTGTTATTTCTGCTGATGAGGAAAAACAAACTACAAGGGATAAATCAGTAAAAGCTGTAATGTGAAGGTGGTGACATCACTATCAGCATCAATCTTCGCTGAAGTCCAAAAAACCATAGCCAATTTCATGCTATGTAAATTGAATAGTTTCTACAACTCTTTTAGAAGTTATCTTTAGCGTTATTAAGCAAGGAGGTAACCAGTAAAAGTACATTTTGATTTAACCGTAGAAAACTATGTTGTTAATAAAATATTGTTAACTAAAGATAAAAGCAAACTTTTTTTCTTCCTGAAGAAGGTTCTGAATGCCCAGTCAAGTTCTGAGAATCTTGCATTCTTTCCCATTCCCATCCCCCATGTGCACTTCAGGAGCTTTGACCCTTTGGTGCCCTATCACAACCACTTTTTAGCTCAGGAAGATTAGAAAAGACTCACTTTGGCTTAGTCCGTATAACTTTAGTGTTAGAGAGACTTACTGGTGAGTGGTATGATATCGCTTCTTTGAAAGGTGGAGAGGAGACTGCTATTTGCTCTGTGTTTTGAGTGGGTAACTTTGCTGACATTAAAAAACAAAACAAAAAAAACCCTTAATGTTTTGGTGTGAGGCCAGATGCACTCAGTGCTGCACAAGTTAAAGTGTGAGTAAACCCAAGAATTTATTTATATGGGATTTATTTTGGCAGCACATTTCTCAATCACTAAGGAAGCTTCAGAAAGCATGGTTGAACCACTCGGAGCGTTTGAGATTACAGTTTACTCACCTCTAATGCAAAGAAGTCTGGCCTTCCTTCTGTCACTGACTGTCCCCTGCCATAAAGAACCCGTTTCCCAAGGGTGACTTTATCACATCATCATCACCAGGCCTTTGACTTGTAAAGTCATTTCCTGGGAGGAAAAAAAACAAAACAAAACTCCAAAAAAGAAAAAGAAAAAAAAACCACACCAATAAGATTACAGGACTCTGTGTAAAATATTTACAATATTTCACATATCTAATCCAAATAAAATGTATCTCTGCAATGTCAGGATGGATTAGTTGTGGGGCAGTCTAACAGCAGGAATTGGGTTCAGGATCACAGCTGGTACTGTAGAATAATTGAAGGAATGGGGAAGAAGCAAATTAATGTTACAATTGCTGTCCTAAACTGGAATTCCTTGTCCTTTTGGGAAATTATGAATCTGAACACAAATGTAGATGCAAAGAAGGGATATATCTAGTCTTTTCAACAACCATCTCAACTTTTCCAGGCCAGTATTCAGACTACTGAAGCCAAGCTTTCCCAGTCCCAAGTCACCATAATTGCAATAAAGTTAGAAACAGCTTGGGGGTGGGAGGTTGTTAAATAAATAAATAAAAAGAGAGACACTCTAATCACAGGGAAGATTAACAGCCAATAACTTTTAAGTAGCAATGAGTTTAGCCTTTGCTGCCATCAGCAAATCTTAGCAGTGACTGACAGCTCAAGGGCACACAGTTTTGTTCCAAGGCTCAGCTCTACTTCTAGGCTGAATGGGGAGTGAAGGCAATGAATTGTGTCCTGGCCAATATTCCCTCTCCTGTCAAAATACATTCTAGTGGCCAGGGCTGTGTGGAACTCTTGCGGAGCACAATTCTGTATTTTTAAATAGTTGAGCAGCAATTGGATGCTCTTGTGAAGGGGACCATATAAGTACCTAAATAAACTATTTGACACATTTCTTTTACAGCCTTTTCAGATGTTTTCAGAAGGAGAATCACTGTTTAAAGCAGCCATCTGTTCTATTCATGTTAAGCATTAGAAGCCTGTATTTCTGTAGTGAGTTTTAGATAACACTACGTTACTAGGAAAGGACTTCAGAGTGTTGGAAACAAATGGGGTTTCTAAGAGAATATATGTAATGTATTTCACATGGCACAGGTCTGATTGTGTCAAGACTGGTCAACTGTTGTAATGTGTGGTATGACCTCGACTCCTATTTACTTCCTAGGGAGGGCACTTACCACACATGATTTGGTCTTGTGGCTGTGATATATAGAAAATTCACAACTCTGGGTTTTCTTCCTTTTTGTTCATAATTATTGTTCTTGCACACTGCTGAAACATGAGCTTTGTATTCCTAAAAGAAAATGGTTGACTTTTTAAATCAAAAGTAAAATAGAGGTTAAACTTGGCTTTTAAGTTATACGGTAGTCAAGATCTTTTAAATGATATTAATATGAAGACACTTTTTACAGAAAAAACAAATAGGTAATCTTTCTGATTGACCCCACATGACCCATTGTTCCTACTGCCTTTGAAATTGCTGCAGTTTGCTCAACCTGAAAAAATTACAGTTACAGAAAAACTTTCTTTAATTTTCTATTTAAAAAAAGAAATGAGATGTAGGCATTTGTTTTGTTTTATTAGAAACATCAGTTTCTCTCTAGCTGTGACATCTCCAGCCCAAATACGTAGATACAATTTCCAAAGCAACAAGAAATTTCTTGGGTCACATTTAAATAAGGTCAGCCAAATCAAAGATCAGTGAAAACATTCGTTCTCCATGTTCTGGAATGATGTCTGTCTTCACATTAGTGTTATTTATACAGATATCTTTTAGTGTGATTCAAATTAAATTTAAAGTCTTGACGTATGTGCTTGTGTGTCCTGTACACATCAGTAATAAACTTCACTGCTACTGTACAGCATATATAATTAAGGTGGTGTTATTTCTGAAACCGGTTAATATAAAGAACTTTATATCTTCACACCACCATACAGTCCCAAAAGTAATAGAATTATTACATGCTGCTCATACCTAGGGCCTGATTCTCCTTTCCCTTTGATACTGGTGCATTTCTCTTGATTTGAAATTACTTTTTTCTTTTATCTACCAATTTAAGTGGAAATTAAAAGAAAAGTAAACCACTGTAAAGAGGCAACATGGCTGCCCCCAGGTGAGGCAACATGGCTGCCAGACATCTGTCCATCAAGGTGGAGCTCAAGGGGCGGGGCAGGACATATAAAAGCAACGCCAGGGAGCTCAGGCCAACCCTGGCCATTGAAGAGGTAGGATGGCTCTATGCCGGCTCCTCAGCCTGGGCCATTCCTCCAGTAGAGGGAACACTTGCCTACCCGCTGGCCTCCACCCCAGTACCAGGATGGCTGACTTGGGCCTACCATGGCAGGTGCCCCTGAGGAGAGGCCAGCTTTGCTTGAGGATGGTGAGCTAGGAGGACAGCTGGAGTCCAGGAACCCCGACTTGGCCCTGGAAGGGCCAGACTGCCATGGCCCAGCCCTGCCACTGTCTTCCTGTGATTTGGAGGGACTGCCACTTGCTACTCAGGAAGCTGTTCTCCCTGCGAGACAAAGCCTGGAAGAGCTGCCCCTCACACCAGACCAAGTGGAGCTTCTGGAGCTACCCCCACCAGAGGAGATGGAGGTCACACCAGAGCTTCCTGACCTACCCCTGCCAGATGAAATGGAGGGCTTCTGCTCCTTGCCCCTAAGCAACTACCCAGAGGACACTGCTGAAGGGGCCAAACAGGTACTGCTGGAAGAAGGGGAAAGGCGGTAGCCCAGGGGAGGTACATCCCACATGGGGGTCAGCGCGTTGTGGCTGGATCCCCGCTGACCCAATGGTCGAATACCTGGCCTCTATTATGGCCCTGGGCTGGGACACAGTGGAGTAGGGTGGGCCTGTGCCCCCTCTTCCTCTCCCTTTTCCCTATACAGCAAGCCCATCTGATACCTTTTATTGTTTACCCCTTTTGCCTAAAGACTTGAGTTGTGTGCTCTATGTAAAAGACAATGGACTATTGATGGAACGCCTTACCTCCGCATTATAGACTATTGTTTTGGGGTGTATGGTTTTCCTCCATGGCAGTCTCTCCCTGGAAGGGACTAAAAAAATAAAAAGAACTGTTTTGAGCCACCTGTGGCAGGTGGACCGCCCACCCATGGAAGAGACCAGCAAACCTTATCACAGTCACATTTTAAGAACTTGATTCTTCTTTAATGTGCAGACCCATCAGACGAGGAGTGCAAACACACACATCAGTCTCTGCTGTAAACTCTTGAAAGGTGTGGCATATGTCCTTCTCACAACACTGTTCAATGCCACTTTCTTGTGTGACAAAAAAATGGGGACATCACCTCCCTCTCCTGCTCAAGAAACTAATGACACTATTCGTGCTAGACTTAAATGGTGTTTGTGTACTCTGTGTTCTGGGACTGAGTCTGGCCCTGCTGTAGAGTGCAGGGGTGAGTAGAAGATGCCCTCTTGGGGTCTTTCCATGTGTGAACCTTTGTAAGGATGGATGGAATGTCATTTAGTGCATGTGGGAGAGTAAGATAGGAGGGAATAGAGGATTTTGGGGAGTCTAAATGGGATATGTAGGAAAAAATCTTTCTAAACATCTTTTTAAATAAATAAATCTAACGTTGCATTGCCAGAAATAATTTAGCTGTTTTTAATAGGCCCTGAAGATAAAATGTTTGATGCTTTGCTAGCCCTAAAGCAGTATGTAACAAAGACTGCCTGTAACTGTGTCTTAGCATTGCAGAGATAACTTGATGATGATACTGTGCAAAGATTTATTTTGTTTGGTATGCACTGTATTACTGAAGCTGTTAATTTTAGATAGAGAAGCATTTGAAGTCTGAAGTTCAGATACCAGATTCAATCTGAATTTTCTCCAAAGTCCAGGGATGCTTGAGTCTAGCTGTTTGATACTAATTTAGACATAAAAATTGCAACAATGTTCAGGAGGAGGCAATTAATGTGAGATTTTTAATTTGGGTTAATTTCTAATTCCAGCTCTAGTCAAAATCGAAAGAACAAAATGGTACATGTACTCGATGTAAGGGCAAAATTAAGATGGATCTTCTCTAACCACCTCCAATTAAATCCAGATTATATGTTGTTCTGTGATTTAATGCTGCCCAATATTCTGTCTGGGTCATAGGTTTGTAGGGCTGCTCCATTAGCTACCTGCTATTGAAATTCCCACTGCCTTTTATGTGGGAATCAGAAGCAATGAAGGCCATGGCTGTTAAAGTGTACCAAGTAAACTACCAACACCAGCCTATGAAAGTTACTCAGACAACAACATGCAATGGATTTGACAGCAGCAGTGGCCTATCTGTAAATATCCACCCCACCACCACCCCCAGTTGAGTAGGGTGGCTGCATGAGGCTTGCCCTTCAAGTGTTCCCAGGCATGGCAATGAGCTTTGTTTGCTTTCACCCTGTGCAAAACTAATTAACCAGTGTTTGTTTCTTTTGTGTTTTCAGCCTTCAGATAAAGTCATTGGGTTAATGGATACTGAAGATGTGGGACAGGGGGCTAAGTTGTTAGGGGGCAAGTCCAGGAATCAGTTTACATCTTTAATTTGAGTTGTACATGTTAACTAGAATTAATGGGTGCAGACCATGTAGCTATATTAAGAGAAACTTTTCATATTACAATTTGTTGATAAAGCTACTTAAAAAATATTCTGTTTTTATCAGAGGAAAATGCTGCCTTCTGTTATTCAAAGTGGCTCCAGATACCAGTGAAGTTAGTGTATTGCTGAAGTAACCAAACAGACATTAAAAACAAGGCAATGAAGTTAACATTTGTTTCAGTAATCCTAAGGGACAGATTGTTCAGTCTGCCAGATTTACTCTGCTCCACTTCTGCAGTGCCAAGTGACCTCGAACTGACCAAAGGTTCCCACAGTAGAATTCAAGTGCTGAGGAAACCACTGCCAGTATAAAGGTGTGGTAGCCACCTATAGTATGAGCTGCTCTTACCTACTCTGCAGTCTGAGGGCATGGGTGAAGAAGTGCATCAGGGCATGAGTAGCATGGTGCTGGTAGAGCTGAGATGAATTATGCCTGATCTTCCAGTGGTGCAAGCTCTGTCATCAGAAGACAGATTTTTAACATCTTCCTAGGCTTTTCCATGGTACTAATCACAAACATTCATTTACCATCACAACAGCACTGTGAGGTGAAGGGATATAATCCCCATGTTGCTGATGGGAAACTGAGAGACAGAGACTAAAAAAAGATTCCATGCCCAATTAGGGATATTTAGGACCTGATTTCTTTTTTTTTTTTTTTTAAAGAGTACTTGGCATTATCTAGCACTTTATCTATTCAAACCTTAGTTCTTATTGATTTCATTTGCAGTTGTGAGTGCTCAGCAATTCTCCAAATCCAGGTTAGGCACCCAGAAAATAAGGAACACACAGCTATTGATCACCAGTGAAAAGTTTCATAGATGTATAGGACTGGAAGGGATCTTGAAAAGTTGTCTAGTCCAATCTCTTGCCCTCAAGCCATGGCTAAGCATTATCTCTAGACAATCCCTGACAGTTGTCTGTCTAACCTGCTCTTAAAAAATTTCCTATAACAGATATTCCACAACCTCCCTAGGCAATTTTTTTCAGTGCTTAACCATCCTGACCATTACGAAGATTTTCCTAATGTCCAACCTAAATTGTCCTTGCTGTAATTTAAGCCCATTACTTCTTGTCCTATCCTCAAAGATTAAAGAAAATAATTTTTCTCCCTCCTCCTTGAAATATTTTAGGTACTTGAAAACTGCTATCCTGTTCCCCTTTTGTCTTCTCTTCTTCAAAGTAAGGAAACCCAATTTTTGTAATCTTCCTTTTATGTGTTGTGTTTTCGTGACCATTAATAATTTTTGTTGCTTTTCTTGGGTCTTTCTACAGTTTGTCCATATTTCTCCTGAAAGGTGGTGCCCAAAACTGGCCCTAGTACTCAGAGCCATTCCTATAGGGGTGCTGGGTACTGGATGAATTGCCCTCTGCAGGAGCCCCACTCACCCCCCCCCCCGGCACTGAGGGGCAGGGCTGGCTGGACCAGGAGAGGGGCAGGCCCCTACTCTGGCCATCCCATGCCGGAGACCAGGTGAGCTGGTGAAAAGCAGCAGCCCAATTCAGTGCTGCCAGTCCACTTCCCCCCACCCCCCCACACTGTTTTCAGCTCTCTGCTAGAGCAGCAGGGAGGAGGCAGGAGGTAGCACAACTTGGGGGGGGTAGTGGTACAGGCCCTACATTGCCTCCCGACTCCTCCCCACTGCTCCAGCACAGAACCGAAAGCAGCGCACATGGCTAAGGGCACACCGGCAGTGTTGAACTGGGCCGCTGCTTTTGGCCGGCTTGCCCAGTCCCCGGCATGGGGGAGGGCAGGGCCCTGCATCCCTGCCCCTCTCACCCTACCATAGGAACAGCCCTGACAATACTCCAGCTGAGCCCTTGTCAGAGCAGACTAGAGCAGAACTACTTCTTGTGTCTTGCTGCTTGGGTTTGATTTGTGACTTGCCTGGAATCACACAAGAACTCTGGGGGGAAGGCACAGCTACAATCCAATTCTCTAGTGCAGCATTCAGCTCCCTTAACCATGAGATCCTTTTTTTCTTTTCCTAAAAAATTGCCTACATCACTCACTACAAACTTCCAAGTGCTGGCAATTCATCCTGGCTGACACCACCAGACTTGGACACTTTTTCTGAATTATATTCAGAAGGACTGGATGGACCCCACAGTACTGATGCAGTGAACAGAGTTTTCTATCCTGAGTGTCCCTCATCATGCGCTCAAGGAAGTGACAGCAACCTTGCCTGCTGCTTCTTTCTCTTCCCTCAAGCAGGTGCTGTGGGAGGATGCTCCCTGTTTGACGTCTGGCCCTCTGGAACAGATCATTGACCCCTGGTCAGTGAGTGTCTCTGGCCACCTTTTGATATGTAACCTAAATCAGCTGAATGGTATCCAGTCATTCCATCTTCAAAGCATGCCCAGAAAACAGCTATAAATGCTTGTGCTTCATACTGTCCAATTTCTCACTGATGTGTGTCCTACCACAATGCCACGTGGTGGGACTTGCTGCCACCAGAGGAGGTAGAGGAGCCCCCGAGAGCCTATCTATACTCCACTTTGGTTCCACCACCTGCCAGAGATATTACTTGGCCGCTCCTCCATGTAGCTGCGAGCATGGGTGTATATGTAGTGTATTCATGACCTCTCTTGACACTTAACCTTTCCCCAGCACAAGTGAGACCCTGGTTCACATCTATGGAAGGTGTGCCAGACTGTAGCTTTTCCTCTGTCTCCTCCAGAACCTCTTACTGAAACTCTTCTGGATGCACTTTTCTTCTCATTTATGCACAGGCAATCCATGGCCCCACAAAATGCAAGACTCCTCATCAGCCTCCTCCTGGTGCTGGCCAAGATAGCCGTCCATCACTGCAGGAGAAGGAAGCTGGATGGTGTGGCACTTTGTGACTGCGGAACCTATTTCTGATCAATTGTAAAGTCACACCCCTGTGCAGAGTTCCTCTGGACTGTATCCACTGATACCTTTTGAGGAGCAGTAGGTGCTCATATGGGTTCTCTGCTTGGTGTCCCTTTTTAGTTCCTTGGTTGTTTCCCTTTGACCATCATTCCTGTCCCTGGATTTTTGTTTGTTCTCCCCATTATTTATTTGTGGTCTCAGGTCAATAGCTTCTCATCCCTTAGTTGAAGAGGTGGGCCATTAGCTTTGAGTTGGCTTAGGCCTGCCATCTTGCAAACACAATGGGTACACAACATACAGCTTCTGCAACAAATGGGGGAGGAGTCCTACAGGGAAACTTTAATTCAGATATTTCCTAAATTTTTTGTGCTTTGACTTTCCCATCTTAATAGTATTCTTTTAACATAGCTTTTTGCATCTAATTTCCCAGGTTTCTAAAAAGGCAAACTTGTGAATGCAAACATTCTATTATGTGGCTTTGTATTGATACCCATATGGGTCATCAGCAGGACTGGAACTATTAGATCTACCAGACAGATTTCTGCCCCTTGAACTAATGAGTAGCAATAATAGATTGTCATCCTCTATCTAGATCAGTGCTGAAGGGTGAGGAGACACACAGTTTGCACTGGGCTTTCATAGATATTTGCAGAGGAATGATGAGCCAGGAATCGTGAGTTCCATCCATGTTCTGGAGAAGAATGTGCTTAATTGGACATAGATTCTTCTGCCTGATCTGCTCCAAACCATCCCCCATCCTAGTCCTGTCTCTTCCCTCTTAACTATAGTCTCCACTACTCTGTTTTCTCATTCCAGTCTGAGTCACCTTTACCCAACCAGTCCTAATGACCACTTCTCACCCCATCTCCTTACCTAGCTAATTCCTCTGAGCTGCTTATTCAGTCTGGATTGGTGTCAGCCACTATCAGTCCCTACCACTCCTCATCAACTCCTAGTCCCAGTCTAGCTCTTGTCTGGTTCTTTGTCCCAATCTGTTTGCCCAGACAGCCCCAGTTCTCCCTCTGCTTTTCAAGGTCGTCTTCTCAGATCTTTCTCTCATTCCCCTGCCCCCACTTCCCCATACTGATTCCTAATCTTGGTCTACCTCCTTTTCCCAAGATCTTAGTCCAGTCTTAATTTTCCTCTCCACCCAGTCAGCTGGCTCTCAGGCCTGCCCCCCCCCAACCCACTGTTTCCTTCCTGTCCTCTTTTCCAAGCCCCACAGTCCCAAGTTTCCTTGCTCCTAGGCCTAGCTTCCTCTTTCACTCCAACTCTGACTCCTTTGACTCCCAGTCACACTTTCTGTTCCCTCAGATTTCCAGTGCTTATCTCACTAAAGGCTATCTAAACTTTTCACACTCCTGGCCTTGCTTTTGTCCCTTCTGCATTCAGATCAGATGACTTCCTTTTTCATACTGCTTGGTATGACATCCTGGGATAACTATATAAAAATGCAACTATCGGGGCAGGCTGCAAAAATGAGAATAAATTCTTCTAGCATGGGTGGGTTGCCTGAAGATAAGCTTCCACAAACAATATTTCTGATTTCCCACACTGGTTATTAAGAAGCATTAGCAAAACATACTCAGGCTGCTTTATTGCATTTCAGCCACTGGTTCCCAAACAGCCACTGGATCTAGTAAAGACATAAGTAACTTAAAGCTCCACACTTTTCACCAAAAAGGTTCTCCTGCCTCCAAAGGGTCAGCCACATTACACAGAACAATATAGTTACCCAAATATAATACAATATAATTACCCAAAATATGATGCTGCCAGCTACTCCTTTAATAACTAAAACTAAAGGTTTATTATAAAAAGAAAAATACTTCAAGAAATGTTAAGTTAAAGCAAATCCCATACATACATGATTAAAAGTCTCTGTAAAGCAAGTCCTTGGCAGAGTTTGGAATTTGCAGGCATGTACAGTTCCTTTAGTAAACACTCAGTCCATTGTTTCACAGCTTCAGTTGTAGATGAATAGATGCAGAGATAGGTGTTGGCTGAAAGGTCAGACTGAAGACAAAATGGAGGCAATACTGCTGCACCTTCTATCACCTCTGGCCTTTCCTGTGGAGTGTGGAACTTTTTACAAAACAAGATGGAGACTAAACTCACATGAGCAAGCCCTAGTGACTCATCAGACCTCCTCCTAGGCCCACGATACCAATGAGTTTCCTTAGTGGGCCATTAAGGAGACAATTGCTATAGACATCCTGTGTGGGGCATTTCCCAGAATCACAGAAGTTGAAACACTGATGTAACAAACATGTTCGTAACTTCTAATACAGAGATGACATCTACATGTAAACAGTATAATCATTCTTTGCAACTTATACCTTTCTATTGGTACCTAACATGCCATATCTCATATGGATGCTAAATAATATAATACATGAGCCTCTAAATCCAGACAGTGTCACACTTGGGTTCTGGCTGGGAAATCAGCTGGGCAGGGTGCTAGTTCTCTCAGAGCCCTGCGTGGGCTGGGTTACCTTGGTTCCCCTTCTCTGCAAGGAGTAAATCAGGAATAGAAAAAAAAAACTGACTCTGGGGGCAAGAAGCTCCCCAGGTGAGCTTGAGGAGGGAGGGACCTGGAATTAGGACACATCAGATGAACAATCATGCCTGGGTCCCAGTAGCCCGTACCAGCATCAGTGCCTCCGACTGCAGAACAGAGTTGTCTCCTTCCCCCCATCCCTCCATTTCCCCATGGATTGCACTTACAGGTGGAAGACAATGAATGCACCACAGATGCTGTCAATACTAGAGTGTAGTAAGGGACCTCTGGGCCCAGCTCTCTCCCCTTGGTGCCATCTCTATAATAGACCACCTGCCCAAGGATCCTGTATCAGATTCCAGCTTGAAAGTTGCCAAGGAAATACATAACTGTCTGGCCCATGGGGAGAATGGGGTTGAGCTTCTGGTTAGCCCATCCTTGACCCTAAGGTCAGTATCTTTCTTGAGAGACCTAGAAATAGCCCATGTGAGGAAGGGGAGGCAAATGAACCCCATCTCTTTCAAGACAGACTGCTAGCCACTTGAAATATTTTCGGTGCACTCTCTGAACCCATTTTTTATTCTGTAGCAGAATGTGGGAGCAAACTCCAAAAGAGGATAAATGAGCAATAAAAATTTGTAACTGGTTCTCCTGCTGACTACAGGAGAGCAGAGCCAGCCACTCAGCCTCTGAGTGCTGCATGACATTCCAGTGTGCTGAAGACCAAGAAACAGACATGCTGATTCTTCTAGCCACACATACAACTCCCATTACCACTGGCCATTCTTCTTTGGGGACAAAAGACAGCACTCCAAATCAGGTTTAGAAAATCAAATAGTAAAACATATGAAAAAAGACTGAAAGCATTAGGCTTATTTAGTATGAGGAAAGACTGAAAGCATTAGGCTTATTTAGTCTGCAGAAGAGAAAATGGAGGGAGGATTTGATAGCAACCTTCAGCTACTTGAAGGGATGCTCCAAGGAAGATGGAGCTTGACTGTTCTCCGTAGTAACGGAGGACAGAACGAGGAGCAATGGTTTCAAGTTGCGGTTAGGGAGGTTGAGGCTGGATGTTAGAAAAAACTTTTTTACTAGGCGTGTGGTGAAGCATTGGAATGAGCTGCCTAGGGAGGTGGTGGAGTCTCCATCTTTGGAGGTGTTTAAGGCCCGGCTGGACAAAATCACGACTGGGATGGTTTAGTGGGAATGGTCCTGCCTCTGGCAGGGGGTTGGACTAGATGATCTATGAGGTCCCTTCCAACCCTATGTTTCTATGATTCTATGAAATCAGAAGATAGACTGTATTGAGTATTGTGAAGCTGTGCTTAGGAGGTTAGTAGCAGCCCTTCATAAACTATAGCTATTTAATCTTCTTCATACACCCTGCGAAAGTGTAATGGGGGGGGGTGGATTTTCTGCCATACTTAAAAGATGGAGGAAAACATTGGGTGGTTATCATCAGCTGTTGCCATGGGTCACCATGCCCTAATGTCCAGATTATTGTTCCTGGCTTCTGTTATCATAGAATCATGTTGCAGGTTGCTGTCACAGCTTGGAAAAAGGATGGATTTTTTTGTTTGTTTGTTTGTTTGGTGGTAATTCCAAAATACTGAAAAAGGTTTTGTTTTGGGCCAAACTAATGTGAAATTTTTCAAAAACTTCCAGTGAATCAAAAAGCAAATGTGGTCAAAATTAAATGTTTAATTTTGACCTAGCTTGAAAACATGTGTTTTGATTTCAGGCATTTTGACAAAACCTAAAGAAAGGAAGACTGATTCACAAAATGGCCAGCAGAATGTAACTCTGTCTCCCTGTTAAGGTTTAGCACTGGAGTTAGGGCTCCTAACATAGGATGGAGGAGACCTAGCTTCAGTTTTTCCTCTGCATGCTAGGGAGATAGGGAATTAGACTTGGCACTCTCACACTATAGCAGGGGTGGCCAAACTTATGGAACTCAAGAGCCACACAAGTTGATTATCAAACCTTTGAGAGCCGCACTGAGGCATATAGTCATATATTTTTACCTGCTCCAAAATTAATAAGTTTAAAATTCATTGCACGCTTTAATTTTACTGTAAAAAGAAGACAAATGTCAATCCTATTAATGTCAGATTCTAATAATTACTTAAAGTTGCCATGAAAATTAGGCATATATAGTAAAAACTTAGCTGCTGCCCAGTGTAGAAGATTGCAGGCTAGTGGTGAGTTTTTTAAAATCCTGACCATGCCACACTTCTCCCCACCATCCTGACCCCCGCCTGAACTCCTGGGCTGGGGCTGCTTTCCTAAACTGATTTGCTGACGTTCTCCGGGAGCCACAATTTTTCATTTAAGAGCCACATGTGGCTCCCAAGCCACAGTTTGGCCACGCCTGCACTGTAGGAACATAAATTAGCCACTGTGCTACAGGATATTTTGATGTAGTAGCATCTCAGTTTCTCCTCTTGAGGAGATGCATATGAATAGTGATTCAGCCTTTAGTTATATAATTACATACTGTTTTCCTCACAGGGCCTCTGCCTCATTTGCTGCATAGGCTAAACAGACCAGTGGGCAGGATTAAGATTGCATAGCAACCTTACTTCTGGCATTTCATAACCATCAAGTGCTTAACTTTGCAAATCTTTTTTTTTTTAAGATTTTGTACGTAATTATGTTTTGACTATATGCATATGTATAAAACTGTTAATGTATTAACAAATACAAAGCAAAAGATAAGCATTGTTTGTGGATTTGTTTAGCTCCTTCAGAGCTGTTTGATCTCTGCTTGCTTGTTTTAGCAGCTGTTTGACTGTTTTTCTTAGTATGTAAACATCAAAGTCAACCACAGGTCAAAGTCTGAATGAAGACCATATCATGAAAACAAGGGTGACTATAAAGTGAAGTGGTATGATAAGTTATTGACTGTGGCTCATTTCTTTTTACTGATTATTCTCAGGATGTGGTGTGAACCCTCCAAGCCATGGGCAAAATACATTTAATCCCTGGTTGGGCTGAGTGTTTGCTATCAAAGGCAAATTCAGCCACTTGTCAACAAATGCCCTGAGGAAGAATTAAGTTGTAACACCATGGTGGATAACTGAGTTCTTTGCTTGTCAGTTCATCATTATTATTGCACCTCGGTACATTACTATTAGCATGCTGGGGAAAATCTCTTCAAGGTTTTGTCTTATGTTTGATCTTGAGGGATTTTTGTCTACTGGTATGTTCTGTTTCTGGTTGTAGGATGTCAAAGGAAAAGAAAACTCTGGAGATGGCAGCATCCATAACAGATTAATACTCAGCATTTTATTTAATCACATGTTGTGATTGTACCAGATGTGCATACAATTCTTGATTTCCTTCTGTCTCCTTCATGCACATCTGTCTCTGTGAAATCAGGCCACAATGCTCTCTTTGCACTGGCAAACCTTAGTGCACAATTTGGCAGACGGCCATCAGCAACAGAAAAACTGTCATGGGGATGAGATGGTAACAGTTCAAGATGCCAGAGAGCCCACAAGTAGCCAGTATTGCCACAAAACCTGGAGAGGCTGGCAGTTGCTAGTTGATTAAATACATTCCCACTTCAGCCTCTAGTGTAGCTCCTTCTGAGGCCCATCTAGTGATTTTTGAGAAAAATTCTACTTGTTTACATTCATTCAATTCCAAAGTCCATTGACTTCAATAATGCTGAAGTTTCTTAGAATTTACATGTGTGTAAATGAAAGCAGAATCTGTCCTTAAAACTGCTTTTGATCAGTACAACTGTCATGGAAAGCAAAATTGCGATCAATGCTTGTCCTGCTTCAGGTGACTCAGAGTAGCCCTTGATTTTCACAGAAGGGTATGAGATATACCATCCAGCATTATAAAGAATGAACCATTCTAGTACATTATGTTGAACATCAAATCAGCTAGTTTGTGCTTTATGCTTGTGACAAGTACTGTATCACATTAGAAAGAGATGCTTGACAGCTCCTTCATGGTATCAGACTCCAACTCCAAGCACTCATGATGCTCAGCCTTAAACCAGTTACTGGCCAGGACTGAATGTTGTCTGTTTCTACCTCAGCCTGATACAATTTTGATAGAAATTCCATGTTCACAAGAAGAAAAGGAAGCATTTTTGTGGTAGGGTTTTGATTTTTCAAAATAACAGGTATTTAAAATCGCTCACAGGTGTGGAATGTTAGACTATATATACTATCTAGTGGTCAGAGTGCTGATATGACTGTTAAAGGACAAATGCAATTCACCACACTATCACCACCAGAAGTGCAGTGAGATTATATATAAAAATCACACACTGGGATTAAAAACCTGGCATGAGATTGGGAATCAGTATGTTTGGTAGGGACTTAGTATATTTTCTTGGCTACTGTACAGAGTCCCTGCTCTTAAAACAGACTAGTCTTTGGCCATGTCCCTACATCTTTCTGCTTCAATTTTCCTGTCTGCAAAAAGAGGGATAACTGCAAAAGTTGGTAGCTATAATATACTGATGAAAATAAA
The DNA here is from genome assembly GCA_007922195.1 of Podocnemis expansa. Classification (NCBI taxonomy): domain Eukaryota; kingdom Metazoa; phylum Chordata; order Testudines; family Podocnemididae; genus Podocnemis; species Podocnemis expansa. The sequence goes on from ML682005.1 coordinate 16,777,763, forward strand.
GTAAAACGTCCATGTTGCTTGGGTTTCTGGGTTTAGTTTTTTGCTTTTGTTATTTCAGAGCTCTTTGATCTATTTGTAAAAGTTTTCAAATACTGGGATGAATATGTAATATAATTAAAGTTTTTATTGCAAAACAGGTGCTGAATTTTGATTCTGGCAGACAATATCAATAGTTCAGCCTGATGCAGCCTTCTATAGTGCCCAGCTATACCAGAATGTGCTATTTCAAGAAGAAAGAAAATATTAATTTTCACTTGGCCCGGTGAATAAGTCCTGCAGTCTACAGTGCATCTGAAATGCATCAATACACTGTGGCTATGTCTACACTGGCAATTTAGTTTGAATTAAGAGTGTTTAATTTGAATTAAATTTGTCCCAGTCTACATTAGTCTTTTCTTAGTTTGAACTAAGAAATTCCTTAGGTCAAACTACTAAGTACCACAGGTTAGTTCAAACTAAGCGCTTAGTTTGAGCATTAGTTCAAACTAATCACTTATGTAAAGAGGCAACATGGCCACCTCCTGAGATGGACAGCTGGTGGGCGGGGCCTGGAAATGCCTGTCCATCAGGCTGGTAGTCAAGGGGTGGGACAGGAAGGATACAAACCAGGCCAAGCAGCTCAGTTCATCCCTGATCACCAAGGAGGAAAGATGTCTGTCTCCCAGCTCCTCGGCCCCAGCCAGTTCTCTGGCCAAGGAAGGGGCTTCAGCCCAGTAGGTGCCCCTGAGGAAGGGCCAACTCCTCTTGGGGATGGTGAACTGGGGAGGTTCTCAGAGCCAGAGATCCTCAAGTTTTCCTCGAAGCCCTGGGCTTCCAGGACCCAGCCCCAACGTCACCCTGCTGCGACCTGAAGGAATTCCCACTCACTGCTGAGGAAGACCATAAGACCATTCCCCTAGGGCCCAGGACCTGGATGAGCTGCCTGTTGCAGAGGACCATGTGGAGCTCTGTGAATTACCCCCGCTAGACGAGATGGAAGTCCAAATGGAGCTACCAGACCTACCTCCACCGGACAAGATGGAGGTCTTCTGCTCCACGGCATTGAACTACTACCCTGAGGACTCTGCCAAAGAGCTTGGGCAAGTACTACTGGGAGCGGGGGAAGGAAGTGTCCCAGGGGAGTTGTATCTCAGGCATCCGGGCCTGAGCCCCATACTGGGGTCAGCGTGTTGTGGCCAGAGCCCCACTGACCCCATGGATAAATCCTCGGCCACTATCAGGGCCTTGGGCTGGGACACAGTGGAGTTGGGTGGGCCTGTGTCCCCCTCCACCTCTCCCCTGCCCCTAGACAGCACTATCTGTGGGGCTGTGCACCCTGAAACCAAAGACCGGTCTACTAGCTAGAGTTGTTTACCTTGTTCCCTAAGGACTTGTGGTTTCTGTGCCCTATCGGAAGGGCCCGGACTATTATTGAAGTGTCCTACCTCAGAGCTAGAGACTACTTGTTGACCCCACTGAGGGGCTGAGACGTACTGTTTTCCCCCCTTTTCTCTCCCTGGAAGGGGTGGACTATAGGACTACTCGAGTATTAATTTCCCCATAATACCACCAGGGGGCACCCTCCAGGTAGGTCAAGCACGGGACTGACTCACTTACAGCTTAGTTTGAGCATTAGTTCAAACTAAGCGCTTTAGTTTGAGTGTTAGTTCAAACTGACAGCTTGGACTAGTTCAAACTAGTGCACATTGTTAATTTGAACTAACAAGTTCAAAGTAAGTTTCTGCAGTGTAGACATAGCCTGTGATACCTACAGAATGGATGAAACAAAATCCTCTGCAAAGTTTTAGAAAAAACACAATTTTAAGGAAAGGAAGAAATGAGACATTAACCGGTATTTTCTTGCTTATCCTTTTTAATATATAAAGTTAAAACTCATACTTGTATACATTCATATCTATTCACACAGCTAAATAAATTGTTATGGAAAAGCTTTGTTATGTCAACTCTACTTTCTACTATTTCCCTTTCCATTATAGGAGGGAAGTTCAATGGCCCTCAGTTTTCATTACAGGATTCCAGCATCTAGTTCTGTATCTTAAATAACTGGGCAAAGAATTTTTTTTCAAACAGCTGCCTAAAATGGGACTCCTAAGTCCGTAACAGGTGTCTACAAAGTAGGCTGATTTGGGAGCTTGCTGAGAGCTCAGCACTTCTGAAAATCATGGCCCTGAACTTTATATCTGGAGTCATGTCTTCTGCCTTCAGTGGGACTATTCATTGTATATAAGCTTCTTAGAAAGTTTTTTTAGGATCAGCCTTTAGCTGATGTAAATTGGTTCCATAGGTGATGATCATGAGAGTTTAGAGCTCAGCAAGGCCTTTGCTGGCAGAGTTCAGAACTTTCGTGAAGACTCAGCAATCATTTTTAGGCAGCTTGCAAACTTTTTCTAGATATGACACCAACCATATCTGCGGTCTCAAAAAAGTTATAAATTCCTCTAGTGTAATCTGTGAGCTTGCAGCAGTTATCGGTTCTGGTGGCATGGTGCTTCGATGAACTCTGTACTTGTGAGAGGGCAAAGACTCATGTTTCACATAGCATGGAATCCAGAGATTCCAGCAGTAACAACAGAAGATGGCCCTATTTTGACCTTTGCCATGTTCAGAGCAATTGCCATGCCATATTCAGAGTCAGGGAAGTTCTGAAACTGGAGAAGCAAACATGATATGCCTGTCCTAGGATGCCAGTGAAGAACACTTTGATGTAAAAATAATTAAAATCATTGTTTTTTCAGAAATATGAGTTTATATTTATTATTTTGCCAATCCCCAAATAGAATTAAAAAAAAAAAATCACAGGCTACATATTTCACCCAGAAGTCAGTCTGCGCATTTAAGGCATAGGTTTGTATGGAGAACAGTGCAGAACTGCACCACTCCAGTGGGAACTAAGAAGGTGTTGTTTCTCCAGTGCTTCCTGAAGGACAAGATGCAGCATGCAGTTGGACATGGAAGAGACTTTTATGTCTCTTTTCAGCTCTCTTTATCATGGAAAAATACTGCAAGATGATAACGGAAGGCAGTGTAGTTGTGCCCTGCACATAGTGTGGGAGGTGGGAAGATGACTCTTTGAGCCTCCATTTCACCTTCTCTACATCTGCAACCGTCAGGCAAAGTCTCAGCCTTCCTAAGTGTTTGCAACACCTCTTAAGATATTCTGCAAATAGCAACTTTAATAAATCTGCTGTTTACCATCTCTGCAGGAGAGTTAACAAATGTTCTTATGTGATAAGAAACAAAAAGATCCCTTGCAATTTCCCATTCAACTACCTTCTTCTATTAAAGTTCCAAAGGGGCAGCCATGTTAGTCTAGTAAAGCAAAAAAAGCAAGGAGTCGTCTGATGAAGTGGGATATTCTCCCACAAAAGCTCATGCAATAAATAGATCTGTTAGTCTTTAAGTGCCACAAGGCTCCTTGCTTTTTTTTCCTCTTCTATTAATTATATTGCTATTTACCAGAGGACAGCCATTTTAGACTTGATTCTGACGAACGCAAAGAAAATTGGTTGCAGATCTGAAGGTGGAAGGCAATTTGGGCAAATATTATTGTGAAATGGTAGGCTTCATGATTCTAAGAAAAGGAAGGAGAAGCAGCAGCAAAATAAGGACAATAGACTTCAAAGGAGCAGACTGTAAACATATTAGGACAAATGATAAGTGAAGTCCCATGAGAAGAAAATGTAAGGGAAAAAGCAGTTCAGGAAAGCAGGCAGTTCCTTAAAGGGACAATATTTAAGCTTGAACAACAAACTATTTGGACGTGAAGGAAAGAAAGGAAAAATAATGAGGGGCCAAGAGCATCAGGAGCTCTACAAAGACCTGAAATTTGAAAAGGAACACAACAGAAAGTGGAAACATAGATACATTCCTAGGGATGAGCACAGAAATGTAGGGGCAAAATTAGAAATTTTAAGGCATAAAATGTGTTGCATCCAGCAGAGGACATTAAAGGCAACAAGAAGACATTTCAAATGTAATCAGCTATGAAACATTTGTACAATTCTGTGTTCCTTAAATTAGATTTATTTTTTAAATCTAGGTCTCCAGATTTGAAAGATAAGCACTTTCTTGCCGTAAGTCTCTCCTCGAGACAAAGACAGAGCATCAGAAACAGTTACTGAATGAGAGAGAAGGTGAATTACATTTGTTTCGCTCATATTTTATATAGATAGTTTTATAATTCACTTTTCCTGAAACAAGAGAGTCTATACTGAATAAAAAATCATCTAGATAAGCACTACATATCTTATTCCCTGTAAGTAAAGTCACTGTGCAAAAAGATTTGGAAGTAGATGCCTTGAAATTAAGGCTAAGGAAGTAGCTTGGTAACGATGGAACAATTTGCCAAATATAGTTTTGATCCTAGTACTTTAGTGAGTGTAAATTGTATGCCTTGAAATAGATGAGATTTTCTCATAACTTGGTGACAACAAACAGCAAATCAGGGAGCTTTTGTGACTAGTGGCTTATCTCACTCATAAATAAGATGGGCAAATTGCCCAGCAAAGTTCAGCACAGCAAGTTATAATAATTACAGGCTAGAAAACATACACAGATACATGTTGAGATACTCTGGGCTCATTGTCCATCATGAGAGAGAGGAACAACATTTACAAATACACTGGGATGTTTATAGGACAACAGCTGAGAAATTTAGCAATATCGTTTTTATCACAGCAAGGCTTTAAGTGTTTTGCTGTACACCTTAACTTTTTGGTTAAGTTACACAAAACATTATCTGCTAAAAGGAATCAAACTACTGCAGCTGGAAGCAGTGAATCCATTTGCTGCAGACAGACACAAAATGAGATAGAACACACTGATTACTCGTACCCACTCCCAGCAAAGCCACAATAAAAACCTACTGGGCCGTTGGCTCCAAAAACACAGCTAAAAGTGCGCGCTCTTGTAGCTGGTTATAAAGCAGCATGCTTCTTGCCACTAGAGGGAAACATTACTCACACCGAGCCAGCATATTTCAAAGTTGGTTTTTGCGAACATGTTAGACTTCTGGGGACCCTGTCTCGCTCTAATTTTTTTTCTACTCTGTGATTATAGGTGAGCTCCCTCAGGATTATTTGGCTAAGAATTTGTGGACTGATATCACACTCCAGAATTAATAAGGAAGAAAAAGCAATGAAAAAAGTACCCACATCAGAACAAGGTTTCGAAACAAGACGAGAGAGGGGAAAATCCTCTGAATTTAGAAATGGTATTGTATAAATATAGCATTAAAGAAGGAGTGATGTTAACAAAGCATAAGAGGAAGAAATAAGCTGTTTATCTACAGTCTTGAATACACTCCCCCCCCCCCGACACCCACACCCATGGAGGCACAACAGGATCTCCAAGGTGCAACTTCAAACTGTGGGAATGTTGTTCCCCCTTAACTCTAGTCTGGGCTGTCTTTCACAAAGCCATGCCAGTGACAAGCAACAAACCTCAGCAGGCACTATGATGACTCAGCCATCAGCGTGTGGAACTGCACACTCCATTAGAGTGCTTGAATGCTCCCTCAGCCACTCAAGAATCATCCAGAGAGCCTTGTACCCTGGAAATATACTGCCTTGTACTGCTTAAGACTCCTTGGGATAGTGCAAGGTCATTAATAAATTTTCCACTTAAAAAGTGTTTAATTCTAAGTAGCTGCTGGAACTACTTCACAGTGGCCATTCTATTATTGTACAAAATGACAGTAGATAATGATCTGTGAATAATGCTGTAAAGTGTATTGCTAATTCATATAAATGCTAAAAAAAACATATTTCTACTCTTACTATGTGGTGCTGGATGACACTGGATCTAATTCGGACCTGAGGAATTTGGATGTCACTTCAGTGATGTTAATGGAAATTGCATCTGCTTGCTCTAGGTCTGAATTGTTCAATAGTTTTAAAGATCTCTGAGACAGGCAGAAAACAAACTGAATACACCTGACTTTAAACTATTTTATTTACAAATAGTTAGTCCTCTATATTGGTAGTTTTCAACAAGTGTTCCATTGCACACTGATGTGCTATGAGAAATGTCAAGTGTGCCATGAAATTCTGTACCAAGGTAATGAAAATCAATGTGAAACAAACATTGTTTCATCTTAAACAGTATTTTATCAACCAAAATTGAAATTCATGATAATTAATTAATTAAAAGTGAAGTACTGGTCTTTCAGTTCTAAAATGTTAACATTCTAAATGCAGGTGGCCAACAGGCAAAATTGAGAAGATGTGTATTTTTTTCCGGTGGATCTGAAACATTAATTCATTTGATCCTTCTTTAACTTGTCGTATGCAAGACGTTGCAAATCTCTCTCCTAAGACCATAATCATAGTAAATGTAAGTAAACATGATGTTTATGAACAATCAATTCAGCTGAAAATGGTGGGTGTGTTGTCTTATTGAAGTGTGCCCCATTACTGAAAAGGTGGGGAACCACTGTTCTACATACATTATTTCAGACCTACCATTTACATTCTGAACCAGAAATTAAAAATACATTGGTCATTTACTAAAAGCTCCTCTTGCCACAGCACCTTTTGTTATCCTTCTGCTTCTTTGTGGTTTATGGTTCTAGAGCAGGAAGCAATTTTGCAAGCATTTATATGGCAGTGGGCCATGCATGAGTCAATTAGGTTGCCCTGTAAACTTAGAGAGTTAACAGAAGTGCAATCTAACTCTCATCCCAATCATGATATTATTAAATACACAATTTTTGTTTCTTTTAGAGATAATACTCTATCATGGATCACCTTGGCTTAACATACCAGAAATGTTAACTACAGGTAGTCCTCACTTAGTGACGGGGTTCCGTTCCTGAAACCCGGTTGATAAACGAATTGGTCACTAAACGAGGAGCAGCCCTTACCGGTATTTCAGGCATAATGTACTTTACTGGTAGTGGGTTTTTCAACCATCTGTAGATAGTTTTAATGTCACCTTTGCATCATTTATAACATTTTAAATATATATTTTAAATGTTTTAAGCTCTAATGTACTGAACTTAGTTTGCATAGTGTACTGTAAATACAGGTAATCATTTTAAATATTCTGAATAGTACTGTAAAGAAAAGGCCTAAAATAAACTCCATCGTGATAACTTTGTTTTATTGGCATAACTCCTTACATACTGTATTACAGAACATAAAAATGCAATCAGCAAAAATTATAAAAATGATGTACCAAAGAAATATGAAAATAAACATTCAGATTACATTGACATTTTTACTCATCAAATCCTTCAAAGTGTGGTTCAGCAGCAGGGGGGTCATCAATGTCATCATCGGAGAGATCAGCAGGGTTATCAGGAGCTGTAGAAGGCCTTGGTAAGGGAGATGATGGCAAGGAAATGGAAGGACTTGTAAGGGTAGGGGTAGGGGTCCTGGATGGAACTTTAAAGAAGTATCTCGTTAGTGTGGTCTGCGTTGTAATTTTCTTTTTTTCTTCATAAATTTCATGATAGCATCGTAAAATTTCATTCATTTGTCGTTCCACTTTCATGAACCATTCAACATTCGGGTCCATACTCTCTAGTTCTAACATTGCTGCATTCACTTTGGAGAAGACATCAGCTAACCCCTTTACAGTGAACTTCTTTTGTACTTCTTCCACTCTTTCCTCTTCTTCTTCTTCCTCCTCCTCTTTCAAGTGCTGCTGCGCTTCCAACTCTATTAAATCTTCGTTAGTTAGCTCTCCCTCGACGTATTCCATTAATTCTTCAATATCTTCCACTTCAACATCTAAATTAAGCACATTAGCAAGTTCCACAATTTTTTTTATTTATGACATCAATATGTTCGTCTTTCTCAAACCCTTCGAAATTATTTACAAAACATTTCAGGCATTTTTTCCATATGCCTTGCATGCACTTTTCTGTCACTCCTGCCCAAGCTTATTCAATGTTCTTTATGCAGTGTAAAATATTATATGATTTCCAAAAATCGCGCAGGGTTACTTCACCATTTTCTGTTGCTGCTACCGCTTTGGAAAACGTTGCGCGCAAATATAGCGCTTTAAACGTAGAGAGAGCCCCCTGGTCCATTGGTTGTAACACAGCAGTTGTGTTTTTAGGCAGATACACGACCTTTACATCAGGGTGTAGATCATCAAGATGCTGGGGGTGGCCTGGGGCGTTATCAAGTAGGAGGATAATTTTAAAGGGAACACCATTTTCCAGACAGTAATGCTTGACCGAGGGTATGAAGCAGTTCATGAACCAGTCCTCAAATAAAGATTGCGTCATCCATGCTTTGTTATTTGAACGATAGTAAACGGGTAGCGTGTGCTTACTAACCTGCTTCAGTGCATGTGGGTTTGCAGAACGATAGATGAGAAAAGGTTTTAACTGAAATCCAGCGACATTTCCTCCCAACAACAGCGTGACCCTGTCCTTAAAAGCCTTGAAACCGGGCATTGCTTTAGCCTCTTTGTGTATGTAGGATCTTTCGGGTATTTTTTCCAAAATAGTCCGGTTTCGTCTGCATTAAAGATCTGTTCCGGACGATACCTGCCTTTCTCGATCATTTCGTCAAATTCATCCATAAATCTTTCTGATGCTTCTATGTCCACGCTTGTCGCCTCACCACTGATACTTCGATTATGAAGGCTGAATCTCCGACTAAAACGTTGAAACCATCCATGACTTGCCGTAAATGTTTCAGTTGACTCTTCATTTTCGCGCGCTTTCAACGTTTCAAAGATACTGCGTGCCTTTGCTTGAATTATTAAAAGGCTCATTGGCATTCTTTTTTGTATCTGGTCGTCAAACCATATCGCCAGTAATTTTTCCATTTCGTGAATGAGGCCTTTCTGCTGCCTAGTTATTATGGCTTTATATCCTTTTGATGATTTCACTGCTTCTTTCACTCGATCTTTATCCTTCAAGATCGTTGATACAGTTGAATGCGCCAGCTCCAAGTCACGTGCTATCGCTTTAACTTTCTTACCAGCTTCATATTCGTTTATTATCTTCATTTTTGTCTCAAGATCGATAGCCTTCCTTTGTTTCTTGGCGCTTTCTCTGGGTGAAGTCATGCTCTTCCTTTTCACCGACATCTTGTACTTTGGGGTGCACAATAAAGTAAAAATACATAGACGAAAAACGCTAGTTCTGACTGCAGGAACGAGATGAATCTGAGAGAGTTGATGCGAGTTCTCGTACATCGCCATAATACCAACTCGTCAGAGAGCTGGTCATAACTCTGAGGGGTCACTAAACGAGTAGGTCACTAAGTGAGGACTAGCTGTATACATAACAGACTGATTATGCACATGTAAGGCCAGATACTTTGTTGTGCAAAGTCCTGCTCAGTATAGGGGGGAAGAAGGTTGTTATGGAGTCAGTTATAACAAGGGCTACTCTAAACAGCAAACTGCTGTCAATACTGGCTAACAAACAGTCCACCAATTTAAGGATGGTCAGAGGTAAGCACTTCAGCCATATCTTTTTCCATGCTTCTGATGTACTTTCAGCATTGGACATAATGGAAAAAGATGGCTTAGGAGCAGTCTATGCTGTCACTATGCTCACTTGGGACTCACTATACCTGAAAAATTCTCAGCAGGGAAAATAGAACTGTATTCTATCATCTTCATGCCACTGGGATGGAGGTGGGTACAGAATCTAGCTGGGACAGGTGAGCTGAACTTTACCTAGTCATTCTTGCCATCAGGAGCTATCTAATCAGAGAACTGCACCTTTTGCAAGTTGCAGAGAGTGAGGTTCCAAACAAAGACTAAAAATGTAGCATGCTTATCATGAAAGAAAAGCAAGCCACAGCCATCATGGCATATCACAGTCAAAAATATGACAGGCCTTTAATTTCACAAAGGCATGCTCCAAAACATTGTTTTCCTTTCCTATTTCTTAGTAACTTCCATTCAGTTGTGTTCTTTTCCTCGTGGTGTTCTGAAATAGTTAAATAAAGTCAGTATCTGTATACAGTCTTGTTATTTTATATAATAAGATTACAGGATCGTCACACACTCTGAAGGCTAAAATCCCTGTTCAGTCAGTGTGAAGCAATAAAAATGGCTCAAAGCATGGCTGAGAGCACATTTTGTTTAGAGTATCATTGGAGTCAATCATCACTAGTATTTGTGGTCTGTTACCAATTTTTAAGTCCTCATCCATTTTCTGTTTACAAATTACATTCATACAGTGTACAGCCATTGTAAGGCATTTATGTAGGCAATGTCATGAATATTAGATTATAGAGACTTCAAAGGTAACTCAACTAATCATCACCCTTACTCTTCACCTAATTTGTACATAAAAATATCTTTGGTTGTGTAAGGGAAACTGCATGGTGGATTTCTTGCTGAATTGCCACACCCAACTACTAGTTTAGAATAAAAGGTAATAGTGTTTCACCATAATAAAGTTTTGAAAGTCTTAATGAAAGTATAGCAGACATATCAGAGTTATATACACACACACACACTTCAACTAATACCCACATTTGCTCTGCAAATGATGGAACACTTTACCAGCTGGCTCATGAACCTCTGTGAAGTGGAGGTGGAGGCATGTCCTAAACACATATAGCAGCATTACATAGACAAATACAATGCAGATTTAGTACAGTTAATGCTAAGGGCTTTGTTTTGATGTAGCATTTTTTACTTTAAATTTCCTATACACTTCTTTAAGGGGAAAAGTTTGCAGATAATTAGCTTGTAAATTCCTTTGTCTTTCAGTGATCCTTTTTGCCACAAACTTCAGTGAAGTTTATAAATTATTTCAGCAAGTAAGTGTGAATTTAATTATCTGTGCATACAAATATACTGTTCCATCATTGACTGCACAGCTGTAGAATAACTTTCTGCAGTATTAGTATTTCAAATGTTCACTTAACTTGGCTAATTTAAAACAGACTTTTTAGCAAAGAGCATCTTACTTATTAGGGCTGATTATCACATTAAATTTGAAGTTCTAAGATCTGATTCTCCACTCTGTTTCAGTTGTTTTATGACAGTACTGCTCTGTTACACTTAATGGAGTTATACTTGCATAAAACTGGTATAATAAAGTTGAGAATCAGTCCCCTAAACTTCAGTCATTTGAATTACCCAGTGGGGGAAAAAATGGTCTTTTGCAATAAGAAGTGAGAAATGTGCAAGTTTGGTTTGGTTTTGCTTTTGACAGGGACAGGAGAGGAAGTTTAACACTTCATAACTCCAAAACTGAAATGTATGGTGAAGCTTTCAAAGAGATATTCATCTTTTAGTAGTGATGGAGCATGCAGAATTTCAGCCTAAAAGATTTTTGGAATGTTATGAGTGTGTGGAAATAGAGTGAAAATGAAAGTCTCTCTCAGCTGGGCTACAACCAGTGCAGCTCCACTGTGATAACAATGATGGCAGCGCAACTGTAGAATAACTGTCAGGATTTTATCCACTGTCAGCTAACCATGCTAAGTGCAAGTCTAGACAACATCAGTGCGAAAACAACTGGAGAATTTGAGAAAATCCAAAGTGTAGACAAGGTATAATAGTGCAACATCTGTAATTAAATTGATTATTTGAAGTCTTCAAAAATTGCTAGATTGATTCATTGTTCTTTGTAAACACACTTGCATTTTTTGCACTATTTGTTGATGGCAAAATTATATATGAGTTCTTTTTTTGTGATTTTTAGATACCTCACTAGTGGGTAGTCACCAGAACCAAAATGTAGTGAAAGTGTTTGTAAATATACAATTATTTTTAACTAAGTAAAATCTTAAGTAGCTTTTTATTAAAACAAACAAACAAACAAACAAACAAACAAACAAAAAGTATTTGGTGCACTTGCATGCAATGAACTACAGGTGTTTTAAAATAAATCCAGTTTATGAAGTAAAAACAAGACAAGGTATAGAATATCATTTGAAAAAGTTGAACTTAAAAGATAAGAAAACGAAATGGTCAATAACATCTAATAAACAATGTTTCAAATCTTTATATTCTGAATTACAAGAAATACAACTTCTGCAATTTTCAGCTGCAGAGAAGTTATGCCAAGCTACTATAGTTCATTTTATGCTAGCATTTATTTGTGGAATTTTTAACTCTTTATTTTATAAAATCATCTGAAACAGCTAGATATTTTGTTGTTCAAAACCAACAAACAAAATCATAGTTTGTATGTGTGCTTCTCTTATGAAACTTTAGTATTTTCTAAAACAAGATGCCTTAAAGTTCTCCCAGAAGGTCTAACATCACATCAATGATCGCTCCTTGCTTCCACACCATGGATAGAAGATTAAATTTGTTTGTGTATTGTCTTATTTATATTCAAACCTGTTTAAGTTGCCGATATTTTACATAAGGCCTCTAAAAAAGCTCTGTAAATGTTTTAAAATAACATAGAAAAGGTTTATCTCTAAAGACCAAAAAAAAAAAAAAAAAAGAAAAGAGCTGAGAGTTCAAAGGTTCTCTCTCTTAATTACATAGTTTGAGTCACTAAGGATTTGCCACTGTAGTTCTTACTAAAGCAAAAGCTGAGTCCCACTTTCTGCGGAAGTCAAGGATAACTATGAGAATAAAGTGACTGATAACTCGAGAGCATACTGAAGAATGTTAATCATACTTAAATTAGACAGGATAAGATGTCTATCAGAAATAATCTTTTGCTTCAAGGTATAAACTAACCATTAATTGGTACCTGGGGTTAAAAAAAAGACCATAGGCCTGGTCTACACTTCAGAACTGTACTGGTATAACTAATATACTAAGGGGGTGTGATGCTTTTTTTTTTCCTCTCCCTTTCTACCAGAATACTTATACTGGCCAAACCCTTGGTGTAGATGCAGTTGTACTGCATTAAAGTGTCTTATATTGGTAGTTTATTCCCCTTCTTGTATGGCAACAGGATATAATGGGATAGCATTTGTACTCCAGTGTAGTTAAAGGGGAACACCTTTTTAGAGTATAAAAAACTTCGCTGTATGGACAATTTATTACATAATTGTCCATTGTGAGGGGTTTTTTTGCATCTTCCTCTGAAATATCTGGTAATGACCATTCTTGGAGATGGGCCACTAGATTAAGCAGACCATTGATCTAACATGGTACTGCAGTTCTGATCTGTCTATTGGTATTTTCTTTTGTATAATATTATAAACATAATTACTGGCATGCCCAGAGAGTTGGCTCCCAGTCCTGCTCCCATTGACTTCACTGGGATCAGAATTATCTGTCAAGTGATGCACTATATATGCGCAATATGAATTATGTTTAAAAGTGTATATACATACATACAAGGACTTCACAAAAGCATAGTTATTTATAGTCAATTCTACAAATAAACACAGCCACAATATGTTTTTTATTTCTTTAGGTACTAGTCCAATGCCCCTTTAAGACAAGGGAAACACTTTGTTTGGCTCAAGCCATTAATCAGTCTGAGTTCCAAAACATCATATAATAGAAAGTATGTGTACATTTCATACTGCACATCAAGAGAGATTGTGTGTCTACTCTGTATACTTCAGGATTAGTTAAAATTTAATATAAGATATGAATTTGTCACTTATTTTTCTACAGAAAACAGAGGCAGTCATTGTATCACGGCCTTTATTTTGATAATGGGGATTGGAGAAGTACAGCTCTACTAAAATGTCTGATGAATCAGGATTGTAAAAGTTCATGGACCAAGAACCTTCTATCTTAGTTAAACTTAGTGAAAGAAAAAGAAAGGGCAAAATGTATTGTGCAATACAGTATTTTCAGATATCAATTTTTGTTTGTAAACAAAATTTCTTAAAATGTATGAAAGGCACTAGGAAAATTTTAATATCATTATTGAAGTTTGATCTTTCTGATCCTTCTACTATTTAGGTCAGTTCTGTTCTACATATTTCCTTTTATCATATAGTAGCTTAGGGCCTTCCAGTAGTATATTAATGATGTGATTCATCTCTCTTATGTGTAGTTTGTTTTCTTTCTCATCTTCTCTCCAGAGGGAGAATTGTATATGCAGTGTAGTGCTTTGGTAAAGTGTTGTTTTTTAAAAATGTGCATGTGGCTGTGTGCTGGTATCAGAGACAGTAAGTTTGAAGAATTGTATCTTGGACTTTGAGCAGAAGGTGGGGAGATTGTATTGGGTCTTAGTTACTGCTGGGATTCATTCTGTAGTCTCAGACCAGCTCCTAGGAAAGCATTGTCTTTTGCATAGATAAGTCTTATCTTTCTAGTAGAAAGCTCCACTGAACTTGAGGAGTGGATTTATCAACTGAGGTCTTTAACCCAGAGCTTCCTTGTAGCTGTGCAGACTGGCCAAGGCTAGAAAGAGCGCCTTTAAAATTAAGAACCAAGGCTTTGAACTTGGCTCAGTGTTCTGTGTGATAGAAAGTGAAGAAGAGAGGATAGATTTGGTGTTATGTGAATTTATTATTTCTGATTTCATATTGACTAAATAGGGATTTGAACCTGAAGGAAAACTACACATTAGTAATTAGATGTAATATGTGGTCAGATTTGTGCCTCACCTAACTACGCTGAAGTCAGTAGTTACATCATGAACTTAGCCTGGAAATTTAGACCTCACTCTCTGTTCTCTTCCACAATTAAGGGGTGAAAGGAGCAGCTACCAAAAATTTATTGGGCTGCTTAAAAACAAAGTCTTTAACTTAATACTACCTGGCCTTTCATGAGATGGTGACCACACTAAGAACTAAATCGAAGAAGGCCTAGGCAGTATCTACCAGTTATGCCTTTAATCCAGTGGATCCCAACATTTTCTCTGCCACGCACACCTTGCTCCTTTAATTTACTTGAGGTGCAGCACCATATAGTTTCCAAATGAACTCATGAATATTCATAGCTGAATGAGCCAATCCAGAGCTCTGTGGGTAGTTTTTCAAAAATGTTGTGGCACACCTGCTCAGACCTGATGGCACACTGGTTGGGAGACACTGGTTTAATCTACCACAGATTCGGTCACTTTATGTTAATTCTTTCTTGAAATTTCATTTATTTAAAAATGAGATTTTTTAAAAGTCTGATTATAATAAAGCGTACAGGGGCACCATTTGTACAATAAGTATTATATATAAGTAATTTATCACAGATGCTTTTTCATCTTTGTAGGGGATGCCAAAGAAATGCTTCCATATTTCAGTGATTTTTTTTTTTTTTTTTTAAGATCAATCAAGGAAACCTACAGGCAATAGAAAATGCATTCTCTATCTAGTAATTAGCACTCATCTCTATATTACCTTTTATAGTTTGTATCACATTAAAACCAGGACTCTTGCTACATAAAAAGAAAAAGACCCCAGGCCACATGCCTGGTCCCCTACCACAGCACCCCCAGGGGCCTGTGGCCTGGCTCCATGATGGGCTCCCAGCTCTCCCCACCCTTACCTCTGGCAGCCCCATGGCCTGGCTCTTTACTAGGCACCCAGCCGTCATACTGGGCTCTTGGCCGCTGGTGTTGCTGTGCTGGGCACATGGCACGGGTCCCAAATGTCCCAGCCCATGCCCCAAGTCTTGAGCCCCAGGACATGCAGGCGCAGACAGTCAGGCTGACTGCCTACCCTACACTCTGCCACACCTGCCTGGGAGGAGCTGCTCAGCTAGCACCAGCAGGGGCCAGCCCTTTAAATCCCCTGCCCTGCAGCATGTAGCTCAGGCACATAGTGCAGAGTGGGAGAAGAGGAAGGAAATTGAAATCCCTCCCTCCCAGGCAGGCATCATGTGTGGTGGTGGAGCAGCTCTGCCGCCCTGTACTCTTCTACTCCCAGAGAACTGCACCAGCACATGGTAAATATTTGGGGTGGGGCCACCACTGGGTAAAGGGGAGGGAAAGAGGAGGTGGGCAGTGGGCGAGCCCAGAACCTGATGGCAGTGACCGAGGTGGTGGGCCAGATGGCAGTGGGCAGGGACCAGTAGTGGCAGACCAGGCAGTGGGCAGGGCGGGTGAGAGCCAGCCAGAGGGACTCATAGGGGTGGCAGCAGAGAGCCAGCAGCAGTGGAAGATGGGTGGCAGGTGAGATATGGCCCTGGGGAGCCAGAGTCTGATGAGCATGGCAGGGGGGAGGCTGTAGCTTCTGGCAGGGTGGAATGTGGCAGGAATGGTTTTGGGTGAGGGGTGGTTTTGGGGGAAGAGCACAGGGGACAGGCCTGGTGGGGCTCGCACCCCACATACTTTTTGTGGGCATCAGTGCTTCTTCTCCTGGCTGTTTCCCCCATAGCCCACCTCTGCACCAGGCTCCTGGCTCTCCCCCAGGCAGCCCCATGGCCCAGCTTTGTGCATAGCACCTAGATCTTCTGGCAGACCCATGCCTGAGTGCAGGCCAGCTCCTTCCAGGGCCTCACTCTCACCCAGTCCTGGATCTGGAGCCACCACCTGATCCAAAAAGCCACTGGGTCCCAGGGCCTGCCAACCCCCCCAACACACCTAGCTCCCCTTTGCTCCATGGAGCCTGGCCCCACTGCCATCCCATACAGCCCCCACCACTAATCAGGATGTCTGGGCCACAGAAGGAAGGATTTTTAATTTCCCTCCTCTTCTCCCACCCTGGGCTACATACAGCAGGATGGGAGGCACTGGCAGCTCCTCTCATTGCTCCCAGGTGGAGCTCAGGGAGGGCAGGCTGGGTGTTCCTGCGCTGATGGGGCCACAGCTGGGCAGAGATGGCTTTTGGGGTAGGCAAAGCAGGTACCTGCCTAAGGCTCCAAGCAATAACGGGCCCCTTCACCTACTCCGAAAGCTGTGCCTGCCTCTCATCCTGCAGGATATATGGTGGGCAGCTGGGGCTGGACCTGGTGTTGGGGTAGTATTGGGGCACCTGGCAGGGTACCAGGACTGTAGGGAGCTGACTGTGGAAGCTGGGGCCATGGGTGGGGGGTTCAGGTCCCCAGCAGTGTGCTGGGGTTGCAGTGGGGGGAGGGCATAGCCGAGGGGAGCTGGAACCGTGAGGAGGGCTGAGGATGCTGGTGGCGATCCCATAGTAGGCCCCACAATTGGCCTTTGCCTAGGGCCCCAGATAGTTTAAGGACACCTCTGCCCAGCAGATGCAGCACAAAAGGCAGGATGGTCTCTTAGTGAAGCAGCTTGAGGGGAGCAAGTGGAAGAAGATCTTGGGCGTGCAACATGGGGAAGCAGGGCCATTTCCTGGGCTGGAAGCCATTACCCTCCAAAGTTCTCCCCAGCTTCACCCTGTCTTGGGACTCCTTATAACAGCTCTGCCCAGCATGTCTCTCAAACTTTCCTCACCCTGCTGCCTGCAGCACTAGCCCCTGGCACCACTATGGGGCACTAGGACCAGTGCTGACTGTGAGGGCAGTGCCCCTATTGAGCCTGCCCCCACCTGCATGGGGAGAGTGTCCCCTTCTCAGCTAATCCCCCTGAACCTCCCACGCCAAGCTAGAGCACAGCCTCCACAGCCTGTACTGGGGCGTGGGCCAGGCAGTGCTGCCTGTGAGGGATAGCCCCTCTCAAAGCCCACCCCCTACTGCTCTGCAGTATTGCACAAGCCCCCCAGCCCTGCACTCCCTGAGAGGGGATGGGAAACTGCCTGCTTCAAAGAGCACCTCTTCCACTCCAGCAGCTGGTTCCAGGGCTGTACCTAGGGTGGGGTGACCAAGGCAAAAGCCCAGGTGTTGTATTTTACAGGGTGCCAAAGTGGCAGCTCTGGCCAGATCCAGCTCCAGCTCCATGCTACCTGCCAGTGGTGGCTGGGCGCAGATCTGTCTCCGTGCTACCTGCTGGTGGTGGCTGGGGCTGGATCTGGCTCTGCACCACCTTCCGGTGCTGGCTGGGGCTGAATTGGGCCCTGGGCTGGATATGGCCTCTGGTCGGGGGAAAGCGTGTTTTGTGTTGCTTGCCCCTGGTGCCAAAATATCTAGTTCCAGCACCGGCTGGTTCCTTCATGGAGGGCTGAGCCAGCCTCATTGAGGGGTTAACGCTGGCTGGCTTCCCTCCCAGGGGCTGGGCCTGCCTTAGCAGGCTGCCTGTGGGGGGGGGGGGGGTTTGGAGCTGTGCTCCAGGCTAGGGTGGCTGGCAGGGCTTGGTTCACTGGGCAGTGACAGATGCTGTGGCCCATGATTCCTGCCAGACATAACCCACTGCCAGGGGCAGAGTTTGAGGCAAGTTTGCATTCCCTTTTAACATTACCGTGCTGGGATTTGAGGCCGGGGGCAGAGATTTCACAGTTCCCCTGTAAACCTCCTAGTCTGGGGCATCCTCAGGGTGGGGTAATGGGGGATGTCGTCATTGCTGGGGTAGAGGCAGGACAGGGAAGGGAGAGGGGGCCTCTGCCCTCTGAGGGCACCAGCTCTGATCAGCACAGTAGACTGGCTGGTCAGGGGAGTGGGGAATGAGTCACATTCCCCTCTGGGGGGGCTGGCTCTGATCCAGGCCCAGCTGGGGGGCTGGCTGTGGCATGGATGAATCCCCAGGTTCTGGTACTCTTGCATGTTTCCAGGATGGCCTTTGAGAGAGCCCTTCAGAGTTTCTCTGCGGGACAAGCCAGCCCAGGGCTGGCCCAACCATGTAGCCAACCGTATAGATGAACTAGGCAGTCACCTAGGGTGATAGGCTTTAAGGGGTGCCTAATTAAATGGAAGTGAATTTTTTCCTTATTTAAAAAAAAATTCTCTCTTACAACGTGGGGGGGAGGAAGCACCAAAGTCATAGTTTGCTAGGGTGTCAAAAACCCTTGGGCCGGCCCTGGACAAGCCCTTCAGCTTCTTCGTCTCCTGGGACCAAACTCTGGAGCCTGTAGCCCCCGCTTCCCCTCAGGGTCCCAACGTGAATCCCCTATGCAAGTCCACCTGCATCAGACTCCTGGAAAGGGCTCACCGCCGAAGGGCTATGCCCCCAACTTTCCCAGCCTAGCGGTGTGGCACAAGAGGGATCAGCGGGTGCCTGGAACATGGCATCACAGACCTTAGGGGAACCTAGAAACCAGCCAAGTCCTGCTGAGTCCATCCAGTGCCAGAGTTTGTCCCAGAATTCTCTGAGCCCCTGTCCAGTAGCTTCTCACACGGACACCCCTGGCTCCGGTGTTCTCCCACTGCTGCAAACTGCCTGGCTTCCTGCCCGGGTCAGAGCCAGGGTTG
This sequence comes from Podocnemis expansa, assembly GCA_007922195.1. Lineage (NCBI taxonomy): Eukaryota > Metazoa > Chordata > Testudines > Podocnemididae > Podocnemis > Podocnemis expansa. The sequence continues at coordinate 16,796,807 of ML682005.1, forward strand.
CCAAGATAGCTAATGGCCAGGCCATTGTCTGGGGCCAAGCTCTGTCAGGTAGGCCTCAACCCTGCCTGCATTCTTCAAAGAAAATGACTTTTCCTGCATCGTCGTCTTAATCCTTCGCCACATAGGGCAAATTGAGGCACAGACCATACTCAACAAAATCTGGCAATTCTGACTGTGATGGGGAGAGAAGTATTGGCTGTCTCAGGGCTCCCAGGGCCAATTCTGCCCAATAGGAAGGGACTGGCTGATTTGAAGGGGGTGTCATGGGTGATGGCCCCTGCCCTGCCTTCTTCCCCACAAAAATTGGCTGCACCCACCCTTTTCTTTGAAGGTCCACCACCATTTCTACAACAGCCCCTGCAGCCATCTACCCCAGCACCCAGAGTGCTCTCTTGGTGTAGAAAGCAGAGGTCTCTGTGCTCATCTTCACTTGAGCCATTCAACCTCACCCCCCCCCCCCCCCGAGCTTCCCCCCTGCCACTTTAGCAGCATGTTGTAATTGGTGTCTTAGCCTGGCCAGCTGATTGTGTAATTCTCTCTGGGAAGGGTGAACTGAGCCCTGGTGGAACATAACAGGGATCAGGAGAGTTCATGAGGGGGAGGGCAGTTGAAAGCAAGCGCATGTTTAAGGGAGATCACAGGCATTGAGCAATTCATGGGGAGGGGTAATTGGACCCACATCTCTCTGAGCATGGTGACTTCATGTGCTGTGCGGATAATGCCCCCAGCCTCTTCCCCAAGAAGGCAGCAGGATCACACTCAGTTCATTATCAAGCAGCTGTCATTTTGAGCAGGGGTTGTTACAGACTGAGGAGAGACCAGTGGGACAGGAATCCAGGCAGAGCATGAGAAGGCCTGATTTGGGTAGTATTACAGAGGAATCTGTGCCCCCTCAGTCCTGTGGGGTCACTTAATACTGCAGGTATGGACAACAGAGCCTATGGTGGTGCCTGCCCTGGCCCCCCCCACCCAGCTCTGTGCGACTCCACTGGTGCATCTCCTTACTGCAACCACTGCATGAAGGAGTCCCAGCGGGAGGTGAGCTGCCCATGCAAGCCCTCGGCATAGGGGCTGAGTGTCTGGTGCAGATCCCTGGCGTAGACTGCCAGGTCACGCTGCAACTCCTGAAGCCCCAGTTCGTGGGCATAAGAGCCAAGCTTCTCTTGCAGCTCCACCCCAGATGGGGTGATGCCAGACACCTGGCTGCCAAGCAGGGTCTTGATGTACTCCTCCGCGGTCTCCAGTGACTTCTCAGCATAGGACTCCAGGGTAGCTTGCAGCTGCTTTTTATAGGGTAGTGCCTTCCTATCCAGCTGTACTGCAATTCCATGCAGCAGGCAACTTGTACTGTTGCTCAGATTCCTCAGCTGCTCCTGGACCCAGGGTGGTAGCTTATTGGCCAGCTCCTCAAAGAAATCCTCAGTTTTCTGATAGAGCTCCCACTGCCTGTAAAGAAAGGGAGCGCTGCCCTCTGGCTGGGGTCTGACCCCAGGAGGGCGGAAGGCACAGCGGCAATCTGGAAATTGTCCCCCCTCAGCAGTGTTGTCCAAGCACAAGGGAACTAACTAGCTCATGGGGTATGGGAATTTGGGGTATCCCCCCCACATGGTGCTGGCTTTGATCTAGCCCAAGCCCCTGGTGAAAGGCACTGGTTAGCTCAGGGGCATCAGGCCCCATCATTCTGAATCAGTGAGGAAAAGCCCTTGGTTCTAAATCCCCAGGACACTCAGGCTCTCCCAAGCCAGGCAAGACTCTGGGAGTCCACAGGACATGAGAAACAGAGTGCTGGGCCTGCAGTCAGGGATGTGAAACTAACTTCTCTTCTTTGGTCTCTGATATGGAGGGGGTGTCCCAATCTCCAGAGAGGGTTTGTCCCCCACTGTAGGGTAAGGTGGGGTGGATCCTTACTCAATCTCCTGGACCAGCTCGGATTTCTTGAGCAGTTCCTCGGTCTCTTCAATAGCTTGCAATACATAGTGTAAGATGGCATACTCGACCTGCTCCAGCCTTGGCTTGGGCTCCTTGCTGAGAGAAGTGGCCTGGGAACCTGGGAGGTGAAGGATTCCCCCATGAGGCAATGTCACTCCATGCCCCAGCACCAGTCCCAGCAGAGGTGCACTGAGCTCCTTCTCTGGGGAGCAGAGGCACATGGTAATAACATGAGGATGCAGCTCAGGGTCTTGGGAAAAGGGGTTCTGGCTACAGAAGTGGGTGCTGGGAGCCAGGAAGGACTCCTGGGGTCTATCTCAGCTCCCGCAGGGACTCCTGACAAGGCATGGGGACACAGGCTGGGTCAGACCCATGGTTCATCTAGGTCAAGATCCGACAGCTGGCACCAGTGGTTCTGGGGACATGCAAGATACCTGCAGTAATAGATGTGTATATTTCAGCTTCTGACCCCAATAGTTAGCCAGGAACAGCTGAGCTCATGTGCCCCCCAACTCTCTAACAAGTGTATCACCAGGCCAGGTGCTCCCATGATTCGAGAAATGCCACTGGGAACCCTGTGAGGATCTGGGCCTCAGCAATTCCTGCAACTGTGCCTTGCACTGGTTCTGGATTCATTGCCCCACTGTCAGTGACTAGCCTCTTCTTATGTTAGGAAAGGGAGGAGCAGAACATCTTACAGCCTGGAAGGTATTACTAACTGTAGCCAATAGCAGGCCTGATAGAAGAGATGAGTTTACTAAGTGCCCTTCACCCTGTGATCACCTGGAGAATAAAGGTTGTAAGTAACGGCCATCAGGATTTGTCAAGAACAAATCACGCTCAGTCAGTCCATCTTTGAGAGGTTACTGAACTACAGCCAGATGGGAAGCTGGATGTGTGCTATAGCTTGATTTTAGTATGGCTTTCAACACAGTCCCACAAGCCATTCTCACAGGCAAACCAGGGCAGTATGATATACTATAAGGTGAGCACTTAACTGACTGAAAGACTGTACTCAAAGAGTAGTTATTAGTGGTGCACGTGTCAAACTGAGCGGTTATCTTGTGGGATTCCATAGGGGTCTCTCCTGGGGACTTAGCACTATTCAATAGTTTCACTGATGACTTGGAGAATGGACTGGATGGATGCTTATAAAATCTGCAGATGACACACAGCTGGGAAAGGTTGCCAGCACTATGGTGGACAAGACTAGAATTCAAAACCACCTGATAAATTGGACAGAAATCAACAAAATTAAGTCAGAGAAGTGCAAAGTACTTCACTTAAGAAAGAAAACTGAACAGCAACAAACTAGGGAATAACTGCCTGGCTAGGGACAGCAACAAACTAGGGAATAACTGCTGAAAAGGATCTGGGAATTACAGTGAATTACAAACGGAATGTGAGCCAACAGTGTGACATAGTTGCACAAAAGGCTTATATCCTATTAACAGGAGTGTGGGGACAAGATACGGGGTCACTGTCCTGCTCTGCTTGGCAGTGGTGAGGCCTAAGATGCAGTACTGTATCCAGTTCCAGGTGGCACACTTTGAGAAGGATGTGGACAAACTGGAGAGAGTCCAGAAAGTGAAATAAAGCTTTTGAAAACCCAACCTGTGAGAAAATGTTACAAAAAAATTGATATGCTTAATCTTGAGGCAAGAAAACATAGAGGGGACCTGAAAACACCCTTCAAACATGGTAAGGGATGTCAGAAAGAGGACAGTGGCCAGTTGTTCTCCATGTACACTGAAGGTCAGACTTGAAGTAATGATATTCATCTGCGGCAATGGAGATCTAAATGAGATATGAAGAAAAACTTTATAATGATAGTTTAGTACTGGAATAGGCTGTCAAGGCAGGATGTGGTGCTCTTGAAGAAGAGATTGAATAAACACATCAAGGATAGTCTAGGTTTATGTGCAGCTGCCTCAGTGCAGATGAACTCCCAAGGTGCCTTCCAAGATTTAATTTCAATGATTCATTCAGGCTGGCAAAAAGAGCAATTACATACCCCTTTTTTGTAGTAAGAATGGACACCATAGAAGTCACTGCCCAAGGCACTTCCCAGCAGGGCAAGGCCTGAAAGAAAACTTAGCCTGGCCCATGCCTTTCCCTGATGATGACGGATTGCAAATTCAGGAGATGGGGCAGTGGTTGGTTGCAGCTGTGTCTATAGGTTTTGAAGGCAGAAAGCCAGCAGATAGGGAGCTGTGTTCTTGTGGGCATGGGTGGGGGGGAACAGAGCCAGGCCTCCATGGGGCATAGAGGAGGTGGAGAGACAAGCTTGGATTTCTGGACAGGGAACCTGCCTATTGTTGTCTGTTTCTGCTGTGTTCTGGGAAGAGGATTCTCTCTCTGTAGATCACCAGGATTGCACTAAAGGAGAAACCTGACTCTTACCACTCATTTCTCCTCCTAAAGGAAATCTCTTGGTAAGGTGCCACAGGGAAGGTCACAATGCATTTAGCACATCCTCTTTTCTCTGTCTGTTAGAGAACGTGCCCAGTGATTTCACCTGCTCCTCTAGGGTTTCCCCCAGACTATGGGTCCCCCTCATTGCCCATCTTTGAGTCCTTCAGAGTCTCCAATATCCTTTTTACATCATTGAAATATGTTTACATGTGCAAGGTAATTTGCCCTGCCCTACCAAGTGCTCATACCTGTGTTAAAGAGTACAGTTCTGATTAGGCTGTCTTGCACTAGTGGAGCACGTCCACACTGAGAACTGGGAACAGTGCCAGGCCCAGACTGACTCCCCCTGGGATATGGAGCTCGGTGGGGTTGAATGCAGAAAACAGTTTCAGCGACACAGGGTGTTCCCAGAGCTGGGGAAGGCTCAGCCAGTGACTTTGTTCCTCACTCATGTTTCCAACTCCTCCCCAATCCAAGCTGTCTCCTCTTCTCCTGTGGCTGACTAACTGCAGGTGACCAAATCTTTACCAGATACTTTGTGGTCTCCCCTTGTTGATTTCTGTGGGGAGGGCCAGGCACTGATCAGAGGCAGCTTTTGGGGTAGGTGAAGCAGGCGCACACCTAGGGCCCCAAGCAGAGAGGGGCCCCATTGCCCACTTTGCCTACCCCGAAAGCTGCATCTGTCTTAATCGGCAGCAGGAGGAGCTGGCCCCTGGAGCTGGGACTGGTGGGGATGGGACCAGGGCTGGAGCTGGTGGTAGAGGAGCTGAGTCTGTGATGGGGGAGCTGAGACCACAGGAGTGGGGCCTGTGGGTCTCTACAGGGACCCCCCCACAATAAGCCTTTGCCTAGGGTACACTATAGACAAAGGCTGCCTCTGGCATTGACAGAGGAATCCCTCAGGCCTAGACAGTCAGCTAGCACCCAATGAGGCAGGTGTGGGGCTGCACTGACACACACTCACTCACCTGCCAGCAGGGCCAGCGACAGGACAGCTGTGAGAAGCTTCATGCTGTGACTTTGAGAAGCTGGCAGGGTGGAGGAAAGAAGCAAGTTAGAGCCCAGGGGGAGCGGGATGGTGAAAGAGACCCATGACCCACTTCTCTTCTTGTCACTCATTAACCATGACCTGGCATGAGCTCTGCCTATGTACTGCCTCAGAGAGGCCAGTGCTGTGGAAGATGGCTTTGGGCTCCTAGCCTCCAAAATGAAATGGCTGGAGTCTATGCTGCCCAGGAGGCCCTGATCTCAGCTGCTTCCTGTCCATCCCTCACCTCACCCAGCTAAAACTCCTCTCCAGGCTCTTATCATGTCACAACTCAGATCATCCAGCACCCTTCTTTCTCGTCTGGCCAAACACCATCTTGCCCCACTTGTATCCATGCAGAATGCTGCTGGCGGCAAAGATCATGCTCTTAGCCCATTGTTTTGGCTAGATCTCTCCTCTTGTCATGTCTCTTTGCTGGCTCCTCTTCTCCAGTGTGGTGTTACACCTCTGACCCAAGCTCACTGCCTCAGTCACATCCCAGGTGGGAGGACCGATTGATGATGGAGCCTGTATTATAGTGCATGCAGTCATGTTTACGCACAAGGAGCATGCAAACAAGGGTAGGCAGGAGGAAGAACGAAAAGCCAAAGCATAATGAGAGCTGAGCTGCACTCAGAGCTTTTCCTGTCAGTGTCAGCAATGGTGTTCCCCTCTCCAGGAGGGAGGTGGCCATGCAGAACGGTTGAAGCCCTGCCCTTACAGCGCTGTTTACATCAGGCAGTCAGTCAGCATCACTGCGTCACCTGAGGTGTGAATCCAGTTACACCGACATAAGGTCATTGTGTCAGCCAGGGCTCCGCAGAGTCCTTTTCCCATCTGGTCTCAGACTGTCACATGGGCTCACCACTCCTTTTGTCCAGGGCACCTATGAACATCTCCTGCCACTTATGTTAATTGACAGTGTGGTCACACCAGTCTCAGCTCAGACCCCTCAGCACAACAGACTTGAGCCTGAGAGACTTAGCCTTGCTATCTCAAGGCCAGCCAGCCACATCACCTCTTCGCCCTGCCTGTTGCCTTTCAACTGGGTCAGTGTCGGTCCTGGCCTCAGTTGGACCTGTGCTGCCAGTCTCTGTCGTCCACTTTCCAGCCACTGAGCCTTATGCCTTACATGTCCCTTCAGTGCTACATTAGCCTTGGGCTCCCCTTTACACCTCTCATTGCTGCTCTGCTCTGCTGCAAGCCACCACCATGTCCACACACCAGGCCCAAACCACAGCATGTCATGGCCAGGCACAGACCACAGCACACCATGGCCAGGCCCAGACCACAGCCAAGTCAGGCCCTGACCACAACCTGCCATAGTCATGCTGAGACCACAGCAAAGCCTGCCACACTGCCCAGCACTGTCTCTTTTCCATGACTGGCTGTTGCCATCCATTGCCTTTTGCTCCACACAGCAGACTCTTGTTTACAGCCACCCCTCATTGGATCAGCCACTGCTTGCAGCACCATGTCCATGGGAACACTGCCCCTACCATCATCTCTGCATGGCTAACAGAAACAGTGCTGCTGCATGGAGCAACATTTGCACCGTTGAATCTAAATGGGGGGGCATGTGGGTCACTGCCCCCCATCTTTGCACTCTTCCTCCCAACCCTGGCCCTGCAGTGCAGCTCTGGGGCTCCTGCCTGGCCCAGCCTGTGTGAGAGTATGTTTGGGGTGGGGGTGGGGGTGGAAGGGAGGGATTTTGTGGGGGAGAGAGTGAGGCCAGAGGTGCAGCTGGATGGTTTCCTGCTCTGCTACTCAGTGTCTGGTTGGCAGTGCAGGAAGCGGTGGTAGGGTTGCTATTTTGCGGGGGAGGAGGGTAGGGACCTGTTCCCATCTGGGTTGCTGGCAGCAGAGGCATCTTTTAGGGTAGGTGAAGCAGGTGCATGCCTAGGGCCCTGAGCAGTAAGGGGCCTTGTTGCCTGCTTTTGCCTACCCCAAAAGCCACATCTGCCTCAGTCAGCAGTAGAAGGAGGAGCTGGTGGTTGGGGCTGGTGGAGGGGAGGTGGTAGTGGCAGAGAGCTGGGACCACAGAGAGGGGGCCCCCATGATGGACCTTCGTCTAGTGCCTCCAAGAGCCAAAGGCTACCTCTGTGGTTTGGGGCATATTTGGGGCCTGTGCCCCATGCCAGCGACGCCTGATTAAAACCACAGAATCTAAAACATATTGCAGAAAATACAGTCAGAACTAAATGAATGTAAAAGCAGTGGCTTTTGGTTTCCTAAGGATACTAAATTCTTTTTCTAAGAGGCATGGATAGTTCATTACATAAAAAGATATCCTGTATGAGTAGAAAATATGTGCTTTCAGACACAAGAAGGTTTATCTTAGTTTGCTTCATCTGTTCGGTGCTATCATTGCATATGTATGTTAAGTAATTTCCATTTCACTCAACAAAAGTTAGCTAAATTCTAAAGTGAAGCAACAAAAGCAGGAAGAGGAAATGACCAATTTTCAGTTTACGTCAGATTAGGTGAAAACAATTATATTCAATTTCATTTAACTGACTCTGCTTTATGGGATTTTGTCACAGGGTGGACTGGGCCCCTATAAGAGAGCTACTCCAGTCCAGCTGTGGCTCCTTAGCAAGCCCCTATGAGTCCTGTTAAAGCAGTGGGTCTCAATCTTTCCAGACTACTGTACTCCTTTCAGGAGTCTTATTTGTCTTGCATCCCCCAAGTCTCACTTCATTTAAAACTACTTGTTTACAAAATCAGACATAAAAATACAAAAGTGTTACCACACACTGTTGCTGAAAAATTGCTTATATTCTCCTTTTTACCATATAATTATAAAATAAATCACTTGGAACATAAACATCATACTTGCATTTCAGTGTATTATATAGAGAGAAGTCATTGTCCATGTGACATTTTAGTTTGTACTGCTTTTGCTAGTGATTTTATGTAGCCTGTTGTAAATCTCTAAGTGAGGTGAGGTGCTCCTGGAAGACCTCTAATACCCCTGCTTGAGAACCACTGGGTTAGAGGATGGGTGTTCCCTATAAAGGGCCAGAGCATAACAGGAAAAGAAGGTGGGCTGGCACATCTGGGCTGGACCAGGAAGAGATGGAGGACCTTCTGATGTCAAATTAAGTTACTCTGGACATTGAAGAAGAGTCTTTTAGAGAAGGAGAATAAATAAAAAGTAGGGGAACAAGGGTAGAAAAAAAGCAGATAATGATATCAACAAAATAGAAGAGTTGAAGAGGGAAACAAACCAAAATCTTATAATTGTAAAATCCCTAGCCAAAGAAATAGATTAAATGATATTAAGCATGTGAAAGTAACTAACTGGATTAAAAAAGAATAAAAGTTATTGTAAGAACCAGGAGGCTGTGAGATGATGATTTTCTAGTTGAATCTAAAAAGAAAGAACAGGCTGACAAACTGCTAAAAACTAAAATGCTAGGTAAAGTTAAAATAAGTTGCAACTATCAAAGATTTGACTAAAATAAACAGTTAAATATGGAGTGTCATTTGATCTGACCAATGATGAGATAACCAAAAACACAGAAGATAAAGTGGTAGTAAGTGACTCAGTAAAGGAGAAAGAGGAAAAAACAAGCCATCAGCTGCTATATTGATTACATTTAAGGAAGAGACTACCTGAGAAATTAACTCTAGGGTTTCAGGCATTTAGAACCAAGCCACATACCTCTCTCCCTTAAGGTGGTGTAAGTGTCAGCCGGTATGAACAGAAGTAGATGTTTGTAAGGGAAAAAACAAGATGCAGTAAATGTGGGGGGAGAGCATATTTATGAATACATATAGAAGAATCAGAACTAAACTGTAGAAACTACAGTGGTACCCCCATTCCAGCATACAGAGAATGTCCTGCAGCAAGGCAAACTAAAGAGGTACAAAAGACAGAAATTGCTAATAACATATCTAATGCGGAAGCTGTAAGATGACTCTCAAAGCATCAGATGGAGAAGGAAGAGACAACCAGAACATGAAAATGGGAACTGCAGATGCAGCCTCATTCTATAAAAAAGATGATAAACACCGCAGAAGGAATAGGTAACCTACAAGAAACAAAAAAAGAACGTTTATTGCATTTATGATAGAAATGACAAACTGTATATCACATGGGGGGATCAGAAAAAATAAACATAGCAAGGGCTGTGGAAAATACTTGTGTATTAGTAAATTGTCAAGGACTGTATTAATGCAATTTTAAATGAAGGTACTCCTGAAATATGACTAGTACAGGGACATCAGTCTTTTTTTGGAATGAACACAGTCTGCTAGCATGTGATCAAGAACAAAAAGAAAATATTCTGGAAATTAAAATTAAGCCAGATGTTGTGCATATCTAGAAAACATTGGTTGGTTGAAAAGCTTGCATTTAAAATCCATGGCTATATCGAGAGAAGGCTTACTGTACGAGATAGGTTCACTAGCCACAAGTTATGTTGAATATATATTAAAAATGGTACACAGGGATATGTTATCAGCCCAATCTTGTTTAATGTTATAAGCAGGGCTCGACAAAATTGCCACCCAGCTAGATGCCCAGCTTTAAAGTAAGGCACCTAGCCGGGATGCCCCTGTTGCCAAAAACTCACCTGCCACTGTCATTTTTTGCAGTGGCACAGACCTCTCGCTGCCAAAATGCCACCAAATCTCCTGAGTGTCACTAAAGGTGCTGGCAGTGCTATTCTTAGGCACGAGGGGGTGCTCCACCGCTGCTGTTCTATGGCAGAGCTAGACACTATGATACAAACCCCAGGTTCCATGGCTACCTGTCACATGGGGTTTGTAGAGCCCTGCTCAGAGCTGGATCAACGTAGGGGCTATCAGGGCAGCAGCCCTGGGCCCCAGCCTAAAGGAGAGACCCTAAACTGCAGCCCCTAAGGCCCTTGCATGATTTGGCCCTTCTGTCCTACTCAAGCTGGCACAGTGGCAGTGGGATCACAGGGGGTGCGGGAGAGGCCTGGTTAGGGGGAGCAGGGCCCTGGGGCCAGAGGCTAGGCTCTGTGGCACTCCTGCCCTATTCCGAGGCTGGCTGGATGCCTCTGGACTACTGTCCCTGCCCTGGCCCAGCCAGCCTGGCATACGTCCACTGAGCTCCGGGTGCAGGGCCGCCCTGCATACACCCGACCCTGCCCATGTGGGCAGACTAGCCAGCCGTGGGGGTGAGGTAGGAGCACCCCTGAAGTGCAGCCTTTGACCCTAGGGTCTCCCTCGCGCCAGCATACCCCCAGGCTCCCATAGTAGGTGGCTGGGGCCCCAGGTCGGGGTGGGGCCATTGTGAGGAGGCCCAGGGCTCTGGGACTTCTAAATCTGTCACTGCCCCTGATTATAAGTGATCTCCAAAAACATAATTGCTGGAGTAGGTGTCACTCTGTTCACAGATGATTGTTCCCTGTGAATTAGGAGGAGGAATACGTAGGTGAGCAGAAAAGAGAATCAAAGTGTTACAAGAGATCTCTGATTGGGGAAATGCATGGAGTTTCAAGGAGTCATGTGGCACTTTAAGATTAACAGATTTATTTTTCACATGGGCTTTCGTGGGAGAAAATCCCACTTCCTCAGTGGAATTGTCTCCCATGAAAGCTCATGCGAAAAATAAATCTGTTAGTCTTAAAGTGCCACACGACTCCTTGTTTTTTTTTTGCTGGACTAGACTAACATGGCTACCCCTTTGGAAATGGAGTTTCAAGGTCTCCATTGCTCAAACCAAAGGTCTGTTCTATATAAAAGGGAAAATTATGAAAGATTGGAAACTGTATCTGTACGGAGAACACATAGATATAGTTAAAAGTTCAAATTCTTGGAGATAATATTTGATACTAAAATTATTTTGAAAGATCATGTAAATTATGTTATAGATTAATGAACAGGAAAGAAAAAAAGGCTTGCTGGGACCAATTGGGGTGCAGGTAAAAGAACACTGCTGATGATATAGAGAGTCTTCATCAGATGTGTTATTGACTGAGTGCCAAACTTTTGGATCAGCATCAAAATTAGAACTTAAAAAATTAGACTCAACACTCTGAACTGTGTGTGGTGCATTTATGACAATACAAGTGTCTATATCACATGAGCTTTTGTGGGAGAGAAGTGAGATTCCTCCCTTGAAAGCTAATGCAACAAATAAATTCATTAATTTTTAAATGTGCCACAAGATTCCTTTTTCAGTTTATAATGAAAAAGCCAGCTCATAGCTCTATTCAAGTCCAAGTTGAAGGCATCAAATTTGCATATGAATTCTAACTCTGAGGTCTCTTTTTGAAGCCTTGACCTAGAATAAATCTGTTTAAGGATAACCAAAAATAAATCCATCACAGAGTGGCAGGGGAGGCAGATGTGATTTCCTATTGGTTTTTTGAATGTTGCCATTTATGATGTCAGATTTGTGTCCTCCCCCCTCCCCCCCAAGACAGTCCAGTTTGTTCAATGTTATAAGACTGAGGGGCTTTGTTGGCACATGATGGAATCTATCACATTGGTGGATGAGCCCCTGATGAAGTAGCTAGTTTGATTAAGTCCTATGATGGTGTCATTAGTGTAGATAGGTGGGCAGAGTTGGCATCAGGGTTTGTTGCAGGGATATGTGCCTGCCTTAGTGTTTTTGGTGTATAATCTGAAGTTGCTGGTGAGTATCTGTTTAAGGTCAGGGGGGTGTCTGTAAGCGAGGAGAGGTCTGCCTCCCAAGGCATAGTGGGATCTCCCCCACAAAAGCTCATGCAATAAAAACATTTGTTAGTCTTTAAAAGTGCTGCAAGACTCCTAGTTTGTTTTTAAAAAGGTGCTATTACATTACCTGAACGGCACAGAGTGTCATAGGATATAAACTGCTAAGCACTGAAGAATTTTGGTTGGTGGTGGCTTTAGACTTTTTAGTTGAATCTGCTTTGCCATAGAAGGTGTGGCTGAGGAGAGCTATAGTGAGTAGGAAACTGACTGGAAGAAGAGTTTGTGCCTAGAAGCCAAACCAGAAGATTGAACTCCGTCCAGGGAAAGCTGTGAGTTGCAGCTTTGTGAAGAGCAGACTGGGGCAGAAGAAGAGCTCTGGTGTGGTAGAAGGTGCCTGAGTTGAGTATGAACTTATCTGATGGACCTTATTTTGGGACCCTGAGGATAGTTTATAACTGTCTATGTTATTAAACCAGCCCGGGGAAGGGAGATATTAACTATGAGAAAGACAGTGTAAAGTTCTTAAGGGGCTCTGAAGATAGAAAAGAGAGGTAAGGTGCTTATAGCTGCCTGTGGCGATGGACAGAGTGTTCAAGAGGTGACCAACCCTGTTACAGTAACAGATTTGATATAATAGCTAAGGTTCTAATGCTGCAAACATTCATGTTCTTAATTCTACAAGTGGAAGTAGTGCCAATGAAGTTACATGTGTGAGAGTCAGTTTGTAGGATAGAATCTAATACATGATTTAGGTTATTAATGAGTCCCCCAAGTGCTGGACCTGATTGCTCTCTATTCCCTGGCTGTCTGCCCTTCAAATGACAATTTCTCTTCTCTCTGAGGCCATTTGTAGCTGAATTTGTCCCTTTAAGACTTTTTTTCCCCTAAATGTATACTTTAACTACCATTATTTTCTTGTTTAACTTCTGTGGCTGTAAAAATTATTGTAGCTGCATTTGTAACATTACTTGCTGCATTCATTGCTTACAAACACTTGCACAAAACAGTACATACAACCTCTTGTAGATGGTATATTCTCTGGACTGTGGTTGTTTAGCCAGAACACTGCTATTTCAAAGAATGACCAACCCTACACTCAAGGGTTTGTGATAGCAGCCAGCAGAAAATTAGTTAAATCAAATGTCAATACAAGTGTAGGTCAAAAGTAATTCCATGTAATTCATGTTTACCATTGGAGGTGTACCGTTGTGGCCAAGCAAACAACAACTATAACACAGTGGTTCTAAACTTAATTCTTTCTTATCAAATGACTAGTAGTCACTCTGGCCCTTCCCCAGTTTTTATTACTGCAACAGTTAAGGAACTGAATGTGCAAAGGGATCTCTCTGTATGAGGCATGTAATGAGTCTATCTTTATCATTTGATTAGTCATTAAAAGGGATGTTCCTTAGTAGAGCTGCAAAATAATATTTATTCATAGATATTCCATTTTGTCAATGAAGTAGCAACACAAGAAATGCTGTGCAAGTTAAGAGTTCAGTACCATATCATTCTAAATTTGCTATATTTTGTTCACTTTCTCACGTCTCCATTCTAGATGCAGGTCTTGGCAGAGCATAAAACACACATTGGTATTAATTGTGTTAAGGGAAGCAGACTTTGTCCTCGAGCAGTGGTTTTCAATCCATGGGTCAGCTCAGGACCCAGTATTGGCTCACACAGATCCTCAGGAACTGGGCTGTGGCGTCCCCTGCTGCCAATGCCAAAAGGCTGGAATGTATTGCTCAGAGATGTAATTGTTGGATTATGGCCATACATTTTTTTTCAACTGGGTCCCAAGGAAAAATGTTTGAAAACCACTGTCCTAGAGACATTCCTAGCTGTCCACTCCCAGGCTACTGTATACGTGCCCTGGACAAAGCACGTTTTACTGTCTTATGCAACTGCTTGTAAACGTGAACCGGGACATACCGGGAGTGTAGCTCAGCAAGCCAGCGTTTCTACATTTAGGGCGGTGTAAAGATAAATGAAGAATCGAAGCTTTCTAATAAATGGGAGAGGAGCCCGACCGAGACAAGACATCCTGTGAGTGAAAGCACACTTGCAAAACTGCACCAACTCTGCAGCAGTCCGACTAGTGAAAGTGAAAAGCGTAGCATACTACAGATTGCACCAGCACCACTTTCCCATAAGCTAGCGATGCTACTTTTTTTGTGATTGCTATTATAACCGCCCTGCCTGCAGTAGCCTCATCAGCGCAAAAGTGCCCTATCCTGCAGGCTGCAGCCTTCCCTCGCCCCACAGTGTCTAACTTCCCCAGCAGTTTGGTGGGGTGGGAGGGAGGAGGCTGCGAGCAGGACGTGTCACAACAACTCTCCTCCTCCCTCGCTTGCTGCACCTCACCTCCTGCCACCTCAACCACCAACGTTCCACCGGCGCTGATTGGCCCGCGCGCAGCAGCCCAGAGGCGCGCGGACTTCCACCCGCCGCCTCGCGCTCGGAGATTCGCTCGCTCGCGCGCGCGCGCCCAAAGGCCGCTCGGCGGCGGAGCTGGGGAAGTGCGCGCGCGCTCGCCGCCGCGCGCTGCACCCGCTTCCACACGATCGCGCGCGCTCCCACCCCCCCCTCAGCGGCGCATGCGCCGACGGTTCTTTCGTTCCGTTGAGGCGGACATGTTTGACAGGAAGGCGGACATATTTGAGCCGCGTTTCGCTTAGCCGTTGCTGAGGCGGTAGCCGCGGCTGGAATTGACTTCAGTGCCCTGCCGGCTCCTCCCTTCCTCTGGAAAAGCGGCGTCTTCCGGCCGGCCTGTGGGGGCAGGAGATGGGCGAGGAGCTGGGGCCGAAAGGCGCGGCGAGTTGAAGCGCGACTCCCGGACGGGAGCCGAGAAGGGGGCGAGTGGCCGCGGGGCCGGGCCGGCTAGGAGGGTCGCGGGGGAGCCGAGGAGGAGCCGCCGGGGGCAGGGCCGGGAGATGCTGCCCCGCCTCCGCTGAAGGCGCTCGGGCCCGAGGGGTGTCGCCGCGCTCGAGGGGGCATCAGCCCCGGAAGCGGGGCCGGGGCGGCCTGCGCAGCTGGCAGCGCGGGCACAGGGCGGGGGCGGCAGCTGTCCCCGAACCCCCGCCCCGGGGGCCCATGGAGGGAGCAGCCCCGGGGCACCGCTGAGGAGTTTCCTGTTTGCACGGTGCTTTTTGCTTCAGAAGAAACGAGGCTTGGGAAGCCGGCGCCAGCCGCAGCAGCAGCAAGAGCCGCTGGCTCGGAGGGCGGCCGCCTGGCCGCGGGGATGCGGCTGGTGAGAGCGAGGCGGGAACCTGCGGGCTTGTGCTAGCAGCCTAGAAAAGCCTGGCTGCGGATCAGGGGAGGCAGCTCTTCCTGCCCCGCCCCTGGCTCTAAATCTTTTGGGGAGCGAGTGAGACCCCCCCCCCCCGCCTCCGGCTCTTCTGACCCAGGGGAGCATCGCAGCCTCCTTGTTTTGCCGTGGCGTCAGGACAGCTTTACTCTGCGAAACATGTCGACGGGAGAAAACTTTGAGTCTCGGCTCGAAAAAATGGATGGGATGTTGAGGGACCCCAAATCCGAAGTGAACTGTGACTGCTTATTGGTGAGTAGCTTGTACGTGGAGATCTTTCTGCGTCCTGCCTGGGAACCTACTGCCAAGCAGGACCAAAGCCTGCACGCTGCGCGTTGCTTAGTCGCCTCAGTTAACTGCTGTTGTTTGTTTACCAGCGAGGTTAATGACTCTATTCTGAGAGGCTTTTTGAT
The DNA here is from genome assembly GCA_007922195.1 of Podocnemis expansa. Taxonomy (NCBI): domain Eukaryota; kingdom Metazoa; phylum Chordata; order Testudines; family Podocnemididae; genus Podocnemis; species Podocnemis expansa. The sequence goes on from ML682005.1 coordinate 16,812,552, forward strand.
ATTATTGAAAGTGGCTGCGTCTTCTTCACGTGTTTCTTTCCTTTTTGTTTTTGGTGTGTTGGGACCCCGCCCCCCCCCCCCCCCCCCCATGTTCACTTTGTTCAAAGGGTTAACAAGTTATTGGCACTTCTGAACCCAAACTCTAGTCTGTGGATAGTCGTGGTCTATAAACTTGCACTTTAAAACTAGCTTCTTTTTGAGAAGTTTTGAGGCTTAAATGCAGGTTATGATGGTTTGCATTAGAAGATGTCAGTGTTTTTAATACTGCACAGATACAGTTGTGCAGCTCTTGACTGACTTTCCTAAAGGTGCTAAAACCCATCTTGCAGAAGGCAAAACAGATAAATGGTTTGCTTGAGACTCCCTAGCAAGCCTGTTGGAATGATGGGACTAGAACCTGCTTCCTAAATTTTTTTTATTGGGATTTAACATATTTCAGTGTCTTAATAAGTAAGTAGCATATGCTAAAAATGAAGAATATATCTAGCTCTTGGGATGATTTTTCTAAAATGGTAATGACTGATGTTCATATGAAACTAATGCATGGTCAGTTTGTTTCTAATTGCTTTGTGGTATCCATTTTATAGAGGCCAATATGGCTAGATGCCTTAATTTTAGACTTGTCATGAGTAATAACAATAACACATACTGGGGGAGCAGTTTGGCAAAACTTCTTGCTTGAGTGAGTAGCAAGAGAATAAAATGTATTTTTAGTTTTTTAGTTTCATGGTGTAGGGCAAGTCAGTAGATATTTGTGCCTAACTCAGCTTTTCAAAAGTTCATTAGGCACACAACTATTCTCTTTCATGGTAATCTGTTGATTTACCTCTTCTTGTGACAAGATTTAGCTGCAAATGAAGGCATTTGGGTTCTGAGCAGAATGTGCGTCTGTATATAGAGAATGGTGGTAGAATACGAAGCTTCATAACTGAGCTAAGCAGAAACTGCAGTCCAGTTATGGATTTCCAAAGTTGTTGTTGTACATTTTAGCTTACCAGATAAAATCTCTTGTTGAACAGCAGCGTGTAGGGTGTGTGAGCTTGTACTGTTTCATGTCATTGCTGAGAAATTCATGCTCTAAGGATGCAAAGATCAACTTCATGTTTGCAAGTTGGGGCAATATGAATATTTAGATCTTGGCTGTATATTCTGACACCTAAAATATTAATGAGTAAATAGTATTGTATGGGTATGGGTATAGTAGATTTGCTATTCAGAAATTTCTTAAATTTTGGTACTCTGCTAGCATAGGAACTGATGATGATGTACATTGTAAGCTAGCCGTTGGGGTTGCTGTACATGTTTTGTACTGTACTTTCACCACTGGAAGTCAAATATTTTTTCCATTCTATGTGTATTTAGTAGCAAATTATTTGTGTACATGCTTGTCTACCTCATAAAAATGATCACAGCCACGGTGTAGAAATTATAACACAGGAATTGTAAATAACGATTGCAAATATCAGAATTGAGTATGTTGGTGTCACCCCCCCCCCGCGCCCCCGAACATTACACAGTGGGTATGTCAGGTAACTTGGTTACAACCATTGCTCCAATTTATCTATATTTTATAGTCTTCTTTTGGGTCAGCTACTCTAGAGATTGGAGCCAAAGGTAAGGGCAATTGGGTTGAAACCAGTTCCCTGATATGCTTGTAGACAGGGGCAACATGTACCTCCATCCCAGGGCTTGATTTTGTTTAATACTGGGGTCTTAGAGAACAGATGATAGGTTTGAGCTCTTGTCAACTTGTGTGGGTCATAGTTTTAAGGGTACTTTTTTTGGATACAAATTTCAGAATGAGATTTTCTTTCAACTTTCTTTGCTTAGTAAGCACTCTTTAAAAGAGAACAAAACACCACAGTCCAAAATGTATGTTTGCTGACTGACAGGAAGTATATTTACTAACAGAGTACAGTATCCTGATAGACTGCTGTTGTAAGTCTTGGTATCTTGCATATAAAGTCATTACTGACTGGATACCAACAACATGTCTCGTATCTCTGCTCTTTAGCCAATTTTATTAAAAGCCTATGGCCAGAACATTTAAATCCCCCTTGAAAAATCTGTGCACTAAACTACATTTTCCTAAGAGTTGAGTTATGTCCATCTAGCACCACAACTTAATGATATTTCACAGAAACAAAAATATGATTTCTGACCTGAACAGTTCACTCTGTGTGGCATAGTCTTTTCTGTCACTTTATAAAAGCATTGAAGAAGGGGGAAAAATGTATTTTGCTCCTTTTAAAATGACATTTGAAGCTGGCTAATCTTTGATACCTCCTCTTTTGTTTTAAGCTTTTAATGATTTGTTCAGTGAAAGTCTAAAAAGGTCCATGAGAGCTAGCATAAACAAATGTCCGCTTTTGTTATTCTTGTCACAAGCCTTCAATGTTAAAAATGTGTTTAATTTTACTGAAAGAAAGGTTGTTATAGAGTACTGGATTTTTTTTCTACTCTTGGCAGATTAAAGTGTATGAGCTAAAATTGTAATATATGCATAAAGTCTCTATTGTAAGAAGACTTTCTGTCCCTACACACTGTCCGTTTTATGTATGTTTAAATATTTTTTTTAGGGGCAGGACACAATTTTCTGTGGTTACCAGGTGTACTTAGCCTTATAATTACTTTACTCTTCCTTATTCTGATGCCCTTCCCAACTTGGTTATTTCATGTCTACATTTCCTTATTATGTAGTTCTGTATCCATTCAGATTTCAGCACATCATGCGCTGGTTTCTTTGTAAGCCTGTGAGTACGTGCAGTGGAATGTGACGTATTGTGAGAGCATGAGTGAAGGAAAACCAATGCAAAGGGAATAGGATTTGTCAAAGAAGGAAGGAGTAGTATGAACTGAAGGTAGGTTTGGGTGCAGGGCATGAAAGTGATAACAGATCCAGAGGAAGAACAAAGCATGGGAAACGAAAAATGTGCCACAGGAAAGAAGCCATGTTGGCCCATAAGAAGACAAAAGGGAACTTGGATTAAAATATAAAGGCAGAAAATAGTCACTGAATTATACATGGAGGAAGGACAGGAGAAATTTACAAAGCTTCTTATTAACTTCTTAATTTAGAATGGTCTTCAGTTAATTTTATTTCATGGTGAACAGTAGAATTAACATCCCTAGGTTTTCTTTTAAAAAGTACATGTTAACAGCATTGGTTAATTTATCAAAATATCAAGCCTTAGGAGTCTAATATGTAATGTTGAGAAGATCAAATAAAACTGGAGAGGGTGTGTTAAACATGTAGTTAGATACTCTAGGGTGTGCACTAATGAGAGATTGGTGCACACCTCCTGTATTAAGCAGGGCCAGAGGCAAAATAAGAAATTGGCTACTAATGCATGCTGTCTGTTTTATATTGAACAGATAAAACTTTTGTTCACTGAATATGCTTTAACACAAAACCACATAAAAATGGATAATGACAAAATGCCCAAGATCTTTGTGTTTCAGTACTTTTGAAACTTTGGGAGGAAAGCCTGTGGTCTGAAATGTCATACTTGTTTCTTATTCAGAAGTAACTTTAAATGATTGTCTGGTAAAATTCCATTTGACTATCTTTGAATTCTGAGTGCAAAAGGTCTGATTTCCCCCCCCCCTCCCCCCGCTTTAAATATTGTTCAGACATTTGACTAACTCAAAGAGCTTAATTTTAAAACTTGAAACTCACCATAGTCTTAATCCTCAGAAAAGACAAGTACCTCTTGATTTGTCCAGAAAGTTGGCTTAAAAATAACTTTTTGACAGTAGTGTGTATTGCATAATATACTTCTAATTTTATCAAGTCTCTGAAAAGGTACCAGATTCTGTTGCTTCAGTATACGTCTCAGTGCAGCTTTTGGATTAAGTAATTAATTTCTAACAGTTTCGTGAGGGTGTGATTTAGACATAATCTTTCCTGAGTATGGTGAGATTGCTGACTCTGTATTCAGAGGACCTCTGCAGTCATATTAATATGACTTGAATTACCCAGCTAACTTTGTCCCTCCGCAGGGATGTCAAACTCATTTGGTATGGCGGGCCAGATTTGACTTTAATGTACTTGAAGTGGGCTGTACGTTCCATAAATCAAAACACTAAGGCCTTCACTCTTGTGGCATCATGGAGTGCTGTGTATGCAAGGCTGCACTCCAGAATACAATAGTTCTCCCAACAGAGGAAGAAGGTGGTCTTGCAGTATCACAGAGCACAATCTTGCAAACCCAGAGCTCTGCAATGTCACAAGACCTGACCCTCTTGCGACATCACAGAGCACTGGGTATGTGAGACTGTACTCCACCATACTGTGTGACCATACTCTCCCTCTCTGTTAAGGGGAGTGTTGGTCTCGCAGAATGCACTATCCTAGGCCAAATGGAAGAGGATTATGGACTGTATCTGGCCCACGGGCTGCATATATGACATCTCTGCTTTAAAATATTTAATGTTATGTTGCCATTGCAAAATGTATTCTAAGTTTTAACCTAGTTACTTCTGGAGATTTAACTCCCACCCCCACTATTCTAACTAGCACCTCTTTGAAACTTTCACAAACTTAATTTCCTTCCCTTAAGTGTCAAAATACAATCATGTTTAAATGACTTGGTGAAATGGGCATTAGTTTATGTAAGAGGAGACATTTCTGAGCCTGGAATGGTAAATAATTTAAGATTCTTATTTGAAACTTATGCTTTATTGATAATATCTATGGAAAAAAAAGATTGGGGATATCTTCATTGTGAACTTCAGAACCATGATTCACACTTTCCAGTGCCATTCCTGAAAAGTAAAAGGGAAATTCACACATCTAGTAGAATCCTAATGTGAGTGTGCACATGATCCATTGTATAGATTTGACAACTACTTGTATTTATTCTTCAGTTGCTCATGGTTAAAAAGGTGCCTGGCAGAGCTGAAACGTAATTCTCTTCTAGGTGCTATACAAAAATTTTATTTCCCAGGTTGCAGTATGTCATATAAGTCAAAATCTGTATCAAAACTGTAATATTGGGCAAATAATGCTTGCCTAAGTGCTATGAAATCTACAGATGGAAAAAGTATACTATAAATCATATGATTTATAGTATACTTGTAGTATAACTTTAACAAAGTGATTTAGTAACTTGGCTTGAAGGTACTGTGCCCTTAACGGGTGGAGGCAGTGATGGTGGAACTTGGCTAAGTGGGTTCTAGTTGTAGGTTTGACCTTTTAATTTGCTAAGAGACTTCAGCAGTTTACAGGCATTTTGAGGAGTGAAGGCTATATACTTGGTACTTTTCACATGCTCCAATTTAATAATCTTGTAAAATAGCTCATATTGTTTGTCTAAAAGTTGAAACTTTGTTTAGCAACAAAAGGAAACAGCTGTGTAAAACAATAAAACCCTGGGAAATTTTAAAAGTTCTTAATTTAAAAATAGTTTTTACTGAGTAGTTAATTCACCATAAATAAAACCAAAGCACTTTGAAGCAAGCAATTTATTATTAGTTTTCAAATAATCAGTATTTCATTAAACACTTACAGTATCTTTCCAGTAATCTCAAAATATAAACAGCTTGATAGCATTTTCCTCAAAATAGTTGCATGTGTTTAACTCTGTGAGGTGTATATTGACAACTAAACCTCTGACCTTGTCTCTCTGTATTTAACGGGGGTACAGAGGAATAATTCTTTTAATAAAAAGCAAACAATGATTACTTGGAGTATATATCAATGCCTTTTATTATATGTGCAAAAAGTGTTTTGTGTATCTTCAAGAAGTTAAGGACAGCAGCATGTAAAACCTTACCTTCATTCCCATGTCATTTGTGGAAAATACTAGTCTAAAGAGTGTGCATTTAAAAAACAACTGTTCTTCCTTTTTCACCTGCAGGGTCGCACAAAGCAGTCCTCTCCTTCATAATGTTCAGCATCATTAAGCCATGGAGCTGGTGAGACAACATGGAAGAAATAGTGCAATAGGCAGACAACATTCATTTGTGTCACTAAATCAAATGTTAAAAGCAAAGCCCCCCCCTTCCCCCAACTCAGTGCTTTTCAGAAATGAGCACCCTGACAATAAAGAGCAATTGAACTAAAGCTGAAACTTGACCTACTGAAGCTGAAGGAAAAGTTCTCTCTAGCTCTCCATGTTGTTGAGCACACCAAAGAGGCGTGACATTGAAGAACACCTACGTCTATCTGCAACTGGCCAAAATGTATAATCTGTGAGGTACAAATCTAGCTAAATTGATAAATGTAGTTTTGACTGCTAGGCTTGATTATTGCAGAATGAAAACTTGTCAGCCAGAATCTTTCCAAACAAAATTCAGCAGTCTCTTTGCTTTGTGTTTGCTCCTAACTGAATACAGAGTACAGTTCAAAGTCTAACTTGATATTCAAAATCCTTGATGGGTTTGGCCCTACCTACCCGAGAACTGCAGTGGAAGCAACAATGACCTCCCATGATTACTAGAGTCTAAACTTAATCAGTAAGAGGAGACTTATAAGTACACAAAGTTTTCAAAGGCCTAAACTATGGAATATATATGAATTACTATGAGTATAACTGTTCAAAAATTTCTTCAATTTAGATTTTCCTCTACATTTTTTTTTAATGTGCACATTTGGTAAATCTATTTTTGCTTCAGAGGGGAAGGAAAGGGATGGCTATTAAATAGTTGGGTGTTACTCTGGTAATTTGTAGTTAATGACCATATAAATAAAATAGATAAATTTCAGTCTAGACTATGGATTAGGAGAGTGGCTTTCAAACTACAGGTCAGGACCCCATACTGGGTTGCAGGCCCTCACGTACTGGGTTGTGGTGTATTGCTTGAAGATATAATTGATGGGTCATGGACTTAAATGAGTTTTTGCAGCTGGGTCCTAGGAAAAATAGTTTGAAAACTACTAGATTAGGATAATTTAGTGGTAATTATGTAGGGTTTCTATGTGTGTGGAACATCTCTCATGGGTTAAGGTTGCTGTATCTTAGCTGTTCAATAAAAGGTGGCTTTTGGCCATGTTGGGGGGCAGGGGGGATATGAGGCAACAAAGTTTTTGTAGGATTTGTATCTTCATTATGCTGCAAGCTGCAGATTCTTCACAATGGGGGCTTATGCTTGCTTGCAGCTTCAGGACAGAGCCAGACCTCTCAGTTCCTGGCTGCCCAAAAGTGTCCTGTCACTGAAATTCCCTGCATTTTTCTTTTTCTTGAGATCTTTGAAACTATTGTAGCATTCTTTCTTAGATATAATTAAGGGAATTAGTCTTCTTTTGGTCAAGGATTAAAGTCTAGTCCTTACGGACAATGACAGTCTCTTTAATGGGAAAGTAGACATAACTCCTGTTCTGAGAGATACTTGGGAGCTTCATGGTCATGAACGTAGTAGCAATGTATCTGTATCTTTTTTGCTACTTTGCGCCTTTGTGGTTGTTGCTGCTAAGGAAAGTGTTGTTTGACCTAAGACATATGAAAAGATAAGGATGTTTCTGGAGAGGTGGGACACCCACATTATTGGGGCAGGTTTAGTAGGGAAGTCTCCAGTTGGCAAAATGACTGAGTGACACTGGCTGCTGGGGACTGGCTGAAGTGTTCTGCTGCAACTTGATGTTCCTCTTTGATGAGGGATGTATGGATGGCTGGGAAGGGAACTATGCATAACCTGCAGTGGAGTGGGTTGACTAACTTCTCCCTAGTTGTTTTCTCTAGATTTATTTATTTTTTTTGACAAATAAGGAGGAACTAGCTGAGAAACTTGAAAGTAGCTCAAGTTAAAGCCCTCTTGGAGGGAAACAGCAGAATAGAGAGGATTTCAAGAAAGCAGATTTTTGCCAACTCAGGATGTTGGTGGGCTGTTCTGCCAGTCATTCTCTTTTGGGGTCCTCAGAAGACTGTGACTGGATGTGAATGTTGGTTAAATAAAAGAGAAGTAGGTGAAATAAGTTTAAATCATTGCTACAGACCTTGTTGTCCCAGGGACCATAGACCTTTTTCCATTCCAATCCTGAGAAAATGTTCTGATCAGACTAGGCAAGAGAGGGATCCAAATGACATTACCACCAGCTAGGGCTGAATCTCAATTATTACTTGGAGCATGAGACTCTTCATATCACCCTCTCTTTTCTGTTGTTTTCTTCCCCACTTTATTTCTTTTCATTATTAAGATTGTATTTTGCAGTACAGCAGTAAATCTGTGTCCAGAAAAAGACAACTAAAAAAAATATTATGAACATCCTGCTACTGGTTTAAATTTATCAGGTGTTGGAATGGCTAAGATTAGACTTTAACAGCACCAACATCTCAAGGCCATCTCAACTAAATTTTGTCTTTCCTAAAAAAAAATGAGAGAGAGAGATGGTTTTCATCAGTCCTCTTGAAGCTGTTAAACATTGGGGATTTTCCTTCTAAACACCCACTATACCTACAAGGAAAAGGAACAAGGGATGTTAAAATGAAAACAGTATTTGATATTTTACATTTCAAATGTTTTAACTTTTTTTGTTTTTCCTACATCTATGATAAAAGATTTTTAATAGTGCATTTGCCACAATACTAAGATAGATGTGGTGTTTCTGAGCTGGAGTGACCAGATGCCCTGAATTTTATAGGGACAGTTCTGATATTGGCAGCTCTTTCTTGTAGAAGTTTATACCTATATATGCAAGGTCTAGACTGTATAGGCTGGGCAGTTGTCTTGCTTAGGAGGTAAAAGGCGGCAGCACTGTGTTTGCATGTGCTTTGTATTTTCATGAGTACAGTTAAGTACTTCGTGATGAGGAAATGATTGTGTGGCTGATTTGGGTTACAGCTTCTTCAAATCATAAGTTTTAACTGAAGGGGGAAAAGAGGGAACATGCTACCCTTTGATTGTAAAAACTGTTTAGCCTGCTTTGATGGAAAGTAACCATGAGCAACACAGAAGAGTGACCAACCTTATTTTTCAGTCTTATGAGAGGAAGGAGGGAGGGGTGTCAGCTCTGCTGAAGAGCTGTGCCTTAGGCAATGCCTAGTTTCCCTCCAATTATTAAAAGACAGACTTGATTCCTTGAGGAGTCTTCTGTTTTGATCAGAGAGTAGTCTCGGAGAGACAGAGACAAGCCCCCACGGCCGTGCGTTAAGCGGACTGCGTGCAAACGGGACCGCGACAAATAAATAAATCAGAATGCAGCACTAGAAGGCTCACTCCACCTGTTTCTGCGCCCAGGCCAACTTCCCCTTTTAGCTAGCGCACCGGACTCCTTAAGTTACTACTCACTTTGCGTGTTTCTGTGCCAAGGCCAACTTCCGCCTTCAGGCACCGCACGTTAGTCAGTCCTGTGTGTTAAGTTAATGGCTTCAGGGGACATGACCGGAGCGTGCTTTAACCGGATCTGCATGCAAACGGGTCGCGCATTAACGGGTCTCCACTGCACTTGCTATCTGGCCACTCTTCCGTGTGCCAGATCTTGTTTAAAACTGTTTAATGATGAACAGTGACAGGTTGTTTGTTGTTAGTGTTAATATTTGTGACACTTTGGGCCCATTTATTCCCTCTAAATTAATACAGCAACTTCCAAGCATGACTTGAACTTAACTTAGTCAAAAACTCCACTTACACTATTTCCTTATTTTTGTTTACCTACCGTTGGAAAGGTGGGGATGTAATTGATTTGAATGTGAAATGAGCTTAATCTCCCGAAGATCAAAGAAAGGTTAAATTACTTTTATTCATTCTTCATGGTGAACTTTCTTGAAGGCCTTCAATACTTGGTCTTTCAGTGGATTATATCATACATGCAAAGCATCCAAGAAGAATTTTCTTTGGGGATATCAAATTACATTCTTTAAAGGGGTATTAGTCAAACCGAGAAGCATGGAGCTTTGTATAATCAAATGTACAATGTGTGGTTGCTTTAAGAGCTGCAATTTTTCATCAAGTACTACATCTTATGTAGTTGGCAGAGTGGTCCCTTCAGGTTTCCCTTATCTAAATTAAGCAAACAATGACTTTAAAATGATAAAGTAAATTAGTAAACAAAAAAAAAAGACTAATCCTATTTTTTAAAAATTTTTAGAAAAGGAGTTTGTTTTGTGCTTCATATTTTTTCCCTTCTATAAATAAGATGTTAAAGTAGCAGTATGCGATGCTCATGTATGAGGAAAAATCAATGTTCTTACTGTAAACTTCCTTTTCTTCTACTAAAGAACATCCTGTAGTCTGAATATATCAAAATATTGTTGACCAAATTAAATTTGGATTTTTGTCTTATGCTTTCCTGTTTATCATTATGAGATCTAAGATTAATGTGTCCTAGTTTTATAGGTACCTTTGGAAGCCTACTCTTAGGGCCAGAGAGCAGTTCTGCAGGGAAGTTGGAAATTGGGAAGGAAAAGGCAATGGGGAATATGAATTAACTCCTCTGTGTAGAATGAATATTGTCTCTAGATAAGTAGAGATCATTTGTTGTGAGAAATAAATATAGATAAGGAAAACTATCTTAGTTCCTTTGATCTTATTCTTTTGAGGCAGATACTCATTTTCTTAAATTATCCAAAATGGTATAGCATTAAATACTGGTAACTTCACGTGTGCTGAGTGATTGTATAGCCTGATTAGGCATTCAACACATGGTGATAATGAGCAGTACACTCTCTAGTTGATACATTCTCTGTATTAAAAGAATGACTTTGGCAGAAAGGGAAGCACTTTTTATTACGGTATTACCCTCGAGGGCTGCTGTTTGCTAGTTCCTGCTTGCTTCCAGCCATGCTGGTTTCTGTATAAGTTTTTAAACATTGAATTTAAGTATTATTTAACAAGGATAACTTTAGCTATCCAGTATTATAAAGCAACTTATCTCTTTAAATCAGACTTCCACAAATCTGATAGTAGATCTCTAGCCAGATGAGTTGTTCTTGCTTTTGCAAGAGCTCTAAGAGAAGTGATACAACACTTGACGTCACAGTTTGGGAGAGTTGTTTTGAGGGACTAAGTAAATGCCTCTGAACTCTTTAGAGGGATTAATGGCATATTATTTCGTATTTGCTTTAAGAGTATTTTCATGATTAATTGAAATGGTGTAGCTCTTTTTAAAAATTGAAGAGATGACCTTGCAAGAATTGTGAAATAAAAATATAGAAAAAATTATTTAAAAATTCACAATTTGTTTTATGCTGCTTAACACTAACACAGTATCGTACATGTTTTATAATGGTGGGCTTAGTTTTAAAAGTAAAAACAGAAGTACATGATCTTAAAGCTAAGTTTTCCTTCACAAATCAAATTAAAAGCTAAGTCGACTTAATAAGGTCCACTTAAAGTTGACTTAGTGAGTCCACACTGCATTAAGTCAACTTACTTACATGGCTACACTGCACTGTCGACTTTAATGTCCACATTGTGTTATGTCGATGTAATAAAGTCGACTTACCCCTAAAATCGACTTTGAGGGCAGGAGTTACTAAGTAGACTTAAGTCGAATTAAGGGCTTCCTAATCAACACCAAATGCGTACAAGGCTTTGCTTAAGTAGTCTTAAGCCCATAGTGTAGACACAGCCATTTGTAGCTCTCAAACCAGAGTTAATTATCTGAAGGTGCAAGGCTGTTCTTGCTTAAATACCACAGAAGATTAAAATATTGTTTTTCTTCAAGCTTCTCCAGTTTTATAGTTTTTCTGCCATTAGACCAATACCAATTGTTAATAGCAACATGTTAGTGAAACAGTTGCTTATTTCTAAAACTCTGCTTCGTAGTCATCCAAACTCCCCATTCCCATCCCAGAACATTTTATATGATCATCCAAAGTGGGGTCCATATTCTAATAAAGTTGTTGGAGTAAATTGAATCACCAAGAGATTGTGGTACAACAATCCGCATATCTAGAAAGTAGTTTTTATTATCTGAATAAACTGAACATTGCAATAAGATATGAGCTTTACTTAAGCACACTAGCCATCAAATGTGTGTACAGTTCCAGGTAGCTCTCCAGGCAAGTAGAATGAAACAAGGTGGCTGGGACTTGTGTTCCACATAGGGCATGTCTGTGGTACAAAAATCTATTGACATATGTTTTATTGGCTTTCGGTCACTGGTGACTGATGGTCACACTGCTGTCCTTGGGTTGGTGAAGTGCATCCTCACCGGGACCATTTCCGTCAACCTAAAGGGCAGTGTGGGCAGAGTTGAGAGAGTGATCTCTCAACTCCTTACAGGGAACCCACAGGCTCCAGCTGCTCCCATCCCACATTCCTAAACCCACCAGATTCCAGCCAGGGCATGGGGCTTCTGCAGCCCCTCCATGGCTTGCCGAGCCCTAGCTGTGAGATGGTAAATTGCCTAAGCCTCTGCTGTCAGTGGGGCTACAGCAACTTGGCTAAAAGCCCGGCTGCAGTCCTGCTGGCAAGTACCTAGGTGGCAGCAGCTGCCCCATGGGAGCCACAACCCAATGGCTTGTGGAGCTGAGCTCTAGCCCCTTCCTGCCTCTGGTCAATTTCATTACTCTAGCAGAATGACAGCCCCTCCACCTAAGGGGACATGGTGTCTGTACCTTCATTGTTGCGCTATATCTTTTGTTGGAGTGGCTTTTGTTTTGCTGACAAAACAGGACAGTTAGGATGGGATAGTCTGCCTATTACACTAAGTCCACTTTTCTAGCTTGTTGTCATTCAAAGAGTTGAAAGAATCATTTGTAGAACAAGGACTTGAAAGATACTTGAAAGGAAAGTAGTCCTGGGAATAAGTTGCATTTGGAAGGAGAGTCTGAAACTTTCTTTAATGGTTCAGGGCTTGGAGCCTTGTGGGGAACCTGGGACAAAGCTCTACTTTTTCCTAACCAATTAGGGATGATCCTGAATGCTGCCTCCTTTCACTTCTAGGAGATGCTGAAGGAACTAAGATGGCTACTGTAGGCTTCTGATTTAATAGGCAGAAGATCACCAAATCTTCTGAGCCTTAGTACTAAGTGAGACTAGGTAAGAGAGACTGCAGCCCAGCTCTGAGAGAAGAGCTAGGCTCTCCTGGTAAGGAGAGGGACAATAACTGCGTGAATTCTCAAGCTTCTGGAGGACAACTGGAAACCCTGCCATAATGAGAGACGAAAATGCTGGGAGAATGGGGAACAGAGCTTAGAAGGCAGGTTTCATAAGAACCCCGAAAGCCAAAAGCATGCTTTGAGGGACTCTGTTATGGTTCCTTTTGTTTAGGAATGGTTATTACAAAGCCTTAAGGAGGATATTTTTGAGTCAAGCATCAGAAATGTCTAATGTAAAGTAACTGGCTTCCTGAGAAGGAAACTGAGCCAGGGAGTACCTACAGTGCCACATTAACTCAGCAGGGAGTGCTCCAGAGCAAGTATGCCCTACAGAGCGTAGAACCCTGCATAGATACAAATATGTGGATCTGCATCCACAAGAAGTGGTCTGTGGATTTGCAGGCCTCCATAGAGGATTCTGCTTGGAGTGGATTGTGTGTGTGTGGGGGGGGGGGGGGGTGAAATAGAGGGAGAGGTTAAGCTTTTCGTTCCAACCAGAATAGCATTATGAATGAGGAGGCTTTTGCACGTTTCCTAAAGGATAGTAGATTTGATAGTAATGTTTCTGCATAATTGAGTTCTCTCACTTGAGAATATTTTGTCCCTACCTCTTATTTCTCACCTGGTACTCTAATTCTAGGATGTTTCTGCTCCTTCTCATTCAACAGTCCAGTGCATTTCCTTCTGCCATTCAGATTTGGCATGTAGAGTGAATGACCAATCACTGTTTTCAGTAATGTGTTTCTCTGCCTTCTTTCTCCTGGCTGGCTCTTGTACTTTTGCCAGTTGGACTGTCTTCATCACTGGCAGCAGCTGTCAGTTTCTTACAGAGAAGTTAATCAGCTGGAGGGGGTGCAAAATACTTTAGGTGTGGCTGTGCCCAGATTTTTCCAGCATCAGGTTCATGGTGTCATTTTTCTGCTGCTAACTCTCAGTACCGTTAATGTCCATCTATATGGTAAAATAAAAAGCCACAGCTGGCGCATGATGGCTGACTCGGATTCCTATCAGGACTGCTTAACTGCAGTGTAGACTTCCAAGCTCAGACTTCACCCCGATCTGTGGGACTTGCTCACCTGACGGGGTCTGGTAGCTTGCACTTCCAGCTAAGGCCCCAAAGTCTACCCTGCAGTTGAACAGCCTATTTAACTTGAGCCCTGAGAGCCTGTGTCATCTGGTATGGGCCAGTCACTGGCATCTAGTTGCTGTGTGTGCTGCTTCTTACAGAGTGCTTGAACAACCTGAGACCATGTCTGCATGTACCACCAAATTCGGTGGCAGTTGATAGGAGATGCAAGCTATTCTACATAGTTTGTGTGTGTTTCCTGTTGGCTTCCTAAATTATACTGACTGCAGTGTCTTCAGTTAGCCATGCTGACAGAAAATATGCTTCTTTCGATAGTGTTACTCCAGCTGATGGAGGTGGATTAGTAGCATTGATTTCTGGGACAGTTGAGCGGATCTCCGCTTCCACTCAATCCAGATAAATCAAATCTGACAACAGCAAATTTGCTGCCAACGGTGTGGATGTAGACTTAGGTTTATTCTCTTCTACTTATAGGTGGGGTCTTTTTCAGCAAAACCCTTGACAGTTGCACCAGGTGAGGAAGTTCTGACTATCATTGTAACTATTTCCTGACTTTTCAGAGTTTGAGGAAAAACTTTGCCCTTATCTACATTGATAAAATTAATTGACTTTAAGCAAGGTTGTTGGTTTTTATTTCTCTGATGCATACTTAATGCTATCAGGTATCTTGCATAAGCTGCATGTGTTTGAACACCTGCTTTAAGAATGTCTTGATCCCAACTCTGTCCTCATCTCTCTCTGTTGTAAGAGGTTGAATGACTCTGGTTTCCCTCAGTCACCTGTACGGGGCTGATAGGAAGCCATAAAATATTTTAAAAGATCTCAGTAGCCTTTTCTGTACCTAGAAGTCTGATGTACTGGTTACATATCAGGGCTCTTCCAAGATTAGAAGAATGCTGGATTTCAGTGGTAAATCTGGAAGTATTTATTTCTAGCCTTTTAGATATTGGCCTTCAAATTTCTTGCATTTAAGAGTAGAAAAGCTGTTCTGATCCAGGAGTGAATCTTGCTTGTTTTGGACCTCAAACAGGTATAATTTTTGTGGGATGATGCCAAATGAGAAATAACAAGGAAATTTCCCCTTTTTCAATAATGATTTTAAAAAAAAGGCATTTGGAAACTGCTTTGCAGATTAGAATGGGTAAATCTTGGATAAATGGATTATGGGGCAACTGGGGTTGTGGAGAAAAGTGGCTCAGTGCATAAAGCTGAGGGAAGGAAGAATGGGTATAGCTTTTTTAAGGTGACCATGTGACATTTTCGGTTACCAAACAATCTGCTGTCAGTTTAGCGAGAGCTGCTATTTGTCTTCCCCTGAAAAACATCAGATAGCCAAATAGATAGCTGCAACAGAGGAAAAACTGCAATAACTCATTGTCCCTGGGACTGTAGGTAAAGTTGTTGGAAGCAATACAGGAGGTGAGGCCTCTCACAGGTGGTTATAAGTGAGTAGCAAGTAAGACACAGTCACTTCAGGCAGAACTGAGAATAGAATCTAGGTGTCACTTACCATGCTGCTCTTTAGAATGAATATGCAAGATCTCTATATTGCCTAACTACTGGAGCAGACCACAGGTCTGTCCAGAGACAGGAATAAATATGGGACTTTAGCTTTCCCATTCTGTCTAATAAATAGTTGAACAGCCCACTAAAAGAGAGAGGCTGGTCTTTCTTTGGCTGGTCCACAAAGTAATAACTTACTACTACTGCTATACGTTATTCTTTTAGCATGAATGGTGGGAAGTCTGTGTGGCAGATCTTAGAGTTCTGGATTTAGACCTGACTAGTGACCCATTGGAAATGAAGGTGTCAGTATAGATCCACATAATCAATTTTTTCTTTAGTTTCAACAAACTACTAAATTAAATTTTATTTGAAAACAGTTACATGTAAAGTTGTGAAGTCCAAACTTCTTAACAAATATCAGGACTAAACATCTGTATTGACCTAAATTTGTCCTCCTTGTCAGTATGTTTTACGATAGGTTTAATTATAATCCCGTCTTCATTTGTTGCACAGGGTGAACAGTAAATAAGACACAACTGCAAGAAGAGAACATGTATATCTGTGTGTTAAGGTGGAGTCTATTTCTGACTCTTCCGCAAACCTTCGGATGTTGGGCAAGGCTTTTATAATGAATATGCAAAAGAAGCCAAATTTAAGATAGTATAGACAACTTTATTTCTGATGCTTACTAAAATTTGGTCACTTGACTTGATAACTTTTTTTTAAATGTGTTTTATAGTTACACCTGTGTGTGCTATATAGGGCACTATGTACCTTTTGTCTTAATTGCTGAAGGTGACTGTCTGTTAAAAAGAAATGTAGATCAGGTACTGCTTTGTGTATCAACATTATATGCATGCAATTTTGCAGTGATTGCTAAGTGAAAATAGTTGACCCTTCACTTGGGAGGTAGTGAGTAACAATGATTTAGAAATTGACTTAATGTTCTTTCTTAGAGCTGATTTTGTATTTCTGTAGAGACAGCTAGCCAGTATTCCTTTTTCTTCGAATGCTGGCTCAAGTTGATTCCATGGGTGATGCAGACTTCCCCTGGTGGTATCCATAGGCTCTGCTTTAGCACCATCTGGGGCCACTTGCACATGCTTCTTGTTCAGAGACTGTGGAAAAACTAAGTCTGTAATACACGTGGTTTTTCTTTTTTTTCTTCTGATTTGTGTGGTGTTTCTGTGGTAAACATTGTCAAATCTGTTGCCTTCTTCCTGTAGCCAAAGACATGTTATGATAAGTGGACATATATTGATGTATTAGATTTTGATGCTCCTTCTGTAATAAGTGCATAATGCTATTAGAAGTTGTGTTCATAGCTTGAAAATACTCTTGGAAAATCTGTCCTTCAAGTATGCATATTCGTTCGATTCTTACTGGCAGTGATGAGATTCCATGAACTGTATGGGCGTATTTTATTCGGACTTTTTATTTATTTAAATTTGGCATGTTTGTTTTGATTTCTAAACTTGAATTTGAAGATCAGGCCTGTTGAGAATATATTTTTGATTTGAAGAAGAAATGTAAGAAAACATGATTTTGGCTATCAAGGAAACACTTTTTTTTTTTTTGGTATTCACCACAAGAAATAATTCAGGGTTTATAAGCACATACAAAAGGAGCCCATGGTTTTGCTGGTGGCTGATGTATAGACCTGCATAATGTTTTGATTTTTAGAGTTCTCGTTCAGTTAGATATTTCAAATATCTGCTTGACATGTGATTGCTTGCTATGGAATGCTGCAGAAATGTAGCTAGAATCATGACAGTTGTGCAATCATGAGCTCAAGTTGATTAATCTTTGATGCTGCAAAAATTCAGTCTTTCTGTTGCACAGCTTACAGATTTGGGTTATGCAAGACAACTCTAGAAAATTTTATCCAAACTTGAAATAAATGAAAGTATTAGGTCACAAATACTTCTGAAGTGCAACTGTGCTTAATTCATTATGACCTTCATTTATGTCATTATGATTATTTTTGATGTCTGTGTATTGAAAGTAGATTTTTTTGTGATGATGGGTAATTTATAACTTTTTGTTGGATATGGCATTAGCTACAGTTCTTCAGTTGCCAATAGGAGTGTTTGTTTAGTAAAAGTAGGAAACTGATTGGACTTCTGTGAATAGTTGAACCATGTACTGCACAATTGTGGGGAATACACTCAATTTTAATGGTGAATAAGAAGGGAGGAAAAAAACCCTCGTCGTTCTTTTTTAGCTATTTCGTGAGGTATAAAGAAGACCTGAAAGATTAACAGAGCATTGAAGGAGATTTCCTCCCCAAAATTAGATTGAGATTTAGATCAGAATGGACCCTGACAATTATCCAACCTGTGTAAAATGTCATGGAATTCTGCCAGGTGATTCCTGTTCAGGACTTGTAATTTGTGGCAGAGCTAGCGTATGTCTTTTAGAAAGACATCCAGTCATGTTTAAAAGACTGTGGTTGAGGAACTGCCATGTTTCTTATTCCTAAATTATTACTTTGTCCCTTGAATTATTCTACTGGTTCAGTAGTAGTCTTCCCAAATTTGGTTTTTATTTTTAATTTTAGGATTTTGAAGGATAATGGTTTTTTTTTAAGCATTTTTTCATTTTTATTAATTTTTAAATCTTCATCTTTGCAGGGAATTTTTTGAACAGGGCTGTTCTGCTCAATTAGCAGACACTGAGATTTAATCAGTTAAAGCTTTGTAACGGTTATAAAACATTGTCAATATCGCATGTCACAATATCCTTAGAGTTTGATTTAAATTCTCAAGCAAGATTTTTTTTTTTTTTTACTTTACTGATCTGAAAAATTTTGGGTATTATTGCTGTCAGTTTGGTGTTTTGGTGCATGTTGAAACTAACTTCGCAGATAAGAGCCAATCCAAGCTTGACAATTACCCTCAAGATAAAAAATCTGCATCTTTTTTTTTTTTTTTCCTACTCTGAATCTATCTAGCTTCTGTGTCCACCCATTGGAACTAGTTATTTTTGATAGATCACTAAACTCTTTACAATCAGAATCTTATCCCCTGTATAGTGTTATATTTCATAGATAGTGGTTGCTTGATCATTATTAAACTAAACAGATCAGTCTTTTAACTTCTTATTTGTAAGGCATTGATTCAGACTCTGGAAACGTTCTTCTCTCTCTTCTGAACTCTTTGTAGTTCTCAGTGTTCTTCTTGACATGTGAACACAGAACTGGACAAGCTGCTTGAGAAATGGTCTCACTTATGTCATATGCAGTCGTAACGTTTCCCTACTTCTATTTGATATTCTCATTATACTTCAAGGATTGCATTTGCTTTCTTAGCCACTGCTTTGCACAGCATGGTCATGTTCAACTGGCTATTCACATGTTCTTTGGTCCTCTTGCATTACTGCTTCCAGGATACAGTCTCCCATCCTATAAGTGTGACCCACATTCCTAGCTCTTAGTCCTATAATCTCACACTGTGTTGCTTTGAATCCATGTTGTCCGGTTAATTATGACTCCTTGCCAGGAGATGCTAGTGCTGCAAGTTGGAATTTACCAAAACAAGTCTTAAAAGAAAGATGACAGTCTTGGAGATTCACAGCTATGCAATCTGGTAGTTTTCAACTTCTCCAAGGTCTCAAGTATCTTTGGGGGGGGGACCCAAAACAAAACTGTTCCTGAAAGAGCAGGTCTGTTGCTTTGATTTGCTTCTCAGTTGAAAGGTCAGAGTCTCGGAGCAAGGAGTGCCTGCTAACAGTGATGTCTGAAACCTAGGCGCTGTGTAAAATGAGGCCTGCACTGTGCATCTTGCCAACCCCTGACTTATTTGCCTTGAACGCCTACCTCTTCTCTAGAATGTGGTCAGCAGAATATTTAGAACAGCTCAACTACTTCATGATAAATAATATATAGTTAAGGTCTAATGTGCTGTGTGAAGCATGAGACTTGAGCCATAAGATACACAAACCCTTTTGTGCAGCTTTCTTGTGAAGCAAGTAAGAAACTCTCTATAGAGAGATCACCTAATATGCTAGGCACTTCTAAGTTGACTTTCATCCTTATGGAAAAGTAGAATAAGGAGCTGTGTTATCTCTGGAGGCTGCCAATAAATAAAATCTCTAAAAAAACCCAGAATGCTGAATTCTTCTTCTTAGATGCAGTGGAACAGGATAGAATTGTTCTGAGCTACCATACTATTTGTTTGTAGCAAAACCCAACATATAAACACAGTCAGTAGTCTTTCTACTGAAGAGTTCATTAAACTTTTTTAATGCAAACACAGTAACTTCCCCTCTCTGCCTAAGTTTCTTTATCTGTAAAATGGAGATAACGACACTGGCCTATGTGGAGCAGGGCTTGACAAAACCCAGTTGCTGTGATGCCCAGGAATTGTACTGTGGAATGCCCCCTGATGAGCAAAAACAACTGCTGGTACTTTCTGCAGCACAGAACTTCTTTTCAGCAGCATGGGACTTCTTTGTCTGGTGGGGCTTCTTTGTCCCACATGGCTGCCTTTTTTTAGCGGGGTGGGGGGGAGGCTTTCATGTCAGACTGCTGCTGAAAGTGTGAGCAGTGGGGTGCCCTCTAAAGTGCTGCAAACATAGGCACCTCAGTCTTTGAGCTGGTACCTCTCCTTGCAGCACATCTTGTCAAAGCTTGATGTAAAGTGTTTTGACATTTGATAGAAGATGCTATGTAAGAAGCTACCTTATTATTACAAAATGATTTGGAACCTAACCGATGTATGTTCTCTAAGTAGCTTTGATTTAGATTTCTAAAGTATTACCAGGAGCTCACTTTCTATATCTCTAAAGCATAATTCCATGGGTTATGTAACATGCAATTCCTACTGAAGGGGTTACTGCTCTCCTTTCTCAACACTTTTTATCCTACCTATAATCCTTGCCTTGA
This sequence comes from Podocnemis expansa, assembly GCA_007922195.1. NCBI lineage: Eukaryota > Metazoa > Chordata > Testudines > Podocnemididae > Podocnemis > Podocnemis expansa. The sequence continues at coordinate 16,833,013 of ML682005.1, forward strand.
TCCACCCTTTGTATTTCCTCTCTCTGATTTGCCACCACTGCATATCCATCAGCTTCGGTCAGGTAGCAGAGGCCAAAAAGGTTTATTTGCAATACAGATTCTTTTCTGAATACCTGAAGATAAAGTAAGCAAATGATAGCATCATTATGTGACTTCTTCAGAGAAGAGAATTAATGTTTCTTCAGTGAGAAATCTCTTTGAAGGCTTGAGAGCTCTGACTCTTTGCTCCTCCTCCTCCTGATTTTTTTTCATAAAATCTTCCTTTTTCACCGAGTTCTCATTCAGCTTATAAATGCTGAATATGTTGTATTCACCAGTCCTGACTTGCCTTGCTCTTTTCTATCCCATCATTAATTTTTTTAAACTCTCCAGCAATTTGAAGTGTTCTGTTGCCAGCTTAAACTCAGTTTTACAAAAAATTGAATTACTTGCATCTCCATTCTTTATCACAATCACTAACTTCTCTGTCTTCACTTCTTCTGCCCTCTTCAGTGTTCAGTTACATTTAACTTGCACTTCTTTGAATGATATTCCTGTGCTGTTCCATTTTTGGTGTCATTGCATCCTGTATCTTTGCTTGGAGAACTTCACAGCAGTACCTTACTCAGGTTGTGTGTCCACAGCTCCTGTCTTTCAGGGCCAATGACATGCCTTCAGGCATGTGTGCAACCCAACTTCCTTAGTTCCTTTTAAACCATAGTCTGATATGGAGCAATGGCAGCAGCTAACATTTCACTTATTGATAGGTTAGATTAGAGTTAGTAATAATTTAGTCACGGTTAAGTTACTTTTATTCAGTAAGTTACTTGCCTATCTTTAAAAAAACAAAACAAAACAAAAAAAAAACCCCTCCTCCCGATAGGGGAGCTTACAGGCCAGAGGTGTCAAACTCATGCAGTGTGGGAGGCCACACTGGAGGGCAGAAAACCTGTCGTGGGCCATGTGTCTACACAGCCTCCCCAGTCCTTTCCCCTGCCAAGGTCAGAGTAGTGTGGGCTCCCCAACCCCACAGGCTCTGCAACAGCTTCACTTTTCCCTGCCCTGTGGGCTCGCCTTTGCCATGCTGACTTCCTGACCCTCCTACTCATAGCCATTCCCCATCCGTTATCAAGGACCCATCTCATTTGCAAATACTGCTTCAGGAAATAGATCATCTAGTACAACTAGGGGCAGTAGAACATGTACTATGCCATCACAGGTGGAAAGTGTTCTATTCTGGGTTCTTTTGTGGCATAGAAAAAAATACAGAGATGAAGATCCATACTAAACTTGAGGGCAGTAAACAGATTCATGAGGTGAAAACTAAAGATGGTTGCATTAATAATATCAGCATGGCAGAGAGGAGACTAGTTTTCAGCCCTTGAGCTTCAAAATCTGTATTTCCGTATTACTATCTACTCTAAGATCTCACTCCCTAGGAAGCTCTGAAGCTGGTGTATAAAACACTACACCAATATATCGATGGCATACCTATCTGGCAAACAGAATACTATCACGTACAACCTCAGCAGACCCTTGGCACCAAATCATAGTGGAAGCTAAACAACGGAAGACCTGAAAGACTTTTTTTCACTAGTGGGGGACATCCAGCAATCAATCTCTCCGCCACAAAACAAGTGTCATCCTTTTTTTCTCAAGGAAGGAATTAGGACCATGATTGAGTGATGCAGGATCCCCTTGTTCCATTTAAATAAGAAGGTGTGTTTTCCCAGCTAATACGAATGATACCCAAGACAATACACAAAATCAGGGTTGACAAAGCAAGGGTGATAACATCAGCTTGGCCAAGCAAGACATGATTGTCAGATTGTCTGAGTATATACAGATCTATTATTCCGTCTCTGAGACATGATGTCCTTTACCAGGATGAAACCAGACCTACCATGTAGAGAGACAGAACCCTCATCTCACAGCATGTGCCATAAATGGTTCTGTCCTGATGAATTCAAGTGCTTGGAACAGTTTTTTTTGACAGATACTACTCAATGGTAGAAAGCAGACAACTGGAAGAACTCACCTATGAAAGTGGCACAGATTTGAATCTTGCTGCAAAGGGAGACAAATTCTCGGTGCCACCCTCTTCTAGTAATTCTCCAGTATATCTTGGAACTGAAAAACATAGTGTTCCATAAAGGTACATCCATCTGCAGTTTCTTCTGCGGCAAGATAAATGAGAGAACCATGTTCACAAACCCAATGGTAAAATGATTCTTAGTGCTGCAAAGTTTGCAAAGGTAGTCCCAGTCGTAAAAACTCACACAACACCATGGGATATAAATCTAGTACTGAGTGCCATTACCAGGTGACCATTCAGATCATTAACAACATGCTCACTTCTCCAGATGTTGATGACAGTGTCCATTTTAGTTGCCATTACATTAGCCTGATGTGTAGGGGAAATTGATGCATTCGCAGCCTACCCACCTTACACAATCTTTCTTAAAAATAAGATCACTCTTAGCGCACAAAGTTCTTACTAAACAGTGTTGGATTTCTGTATTAACCAATCTGTTAATCTATCTACCTACCTTTCACCTGAAATGGCATACTAATGCACAGAAAGGAGCACTCTATGCTTTGGATGTCAGACATGCAAAAACATTTTACATATGGAGAATCAAAACATTTAGAAAATAAGACAAGCTTTTAATTTCTGTGATGGATTGACCAAAAGGCAAAGCCAGATCTAGCCAAACATTTATTCAAATGGCTATCAACATGCATCCATGTTATAGTCAGAAAAGTTTTACAAGTTCCCTCAGAAGTGAAAGTTCATTTCACAAGAGCAATATCCACTTTCATAGTGGTCTTGACCACTGCTTCTTTCATGGAGCTGTGTAAGGCGAGGACATGGGCATCAGCACATACTTTCACAAAACATACAGTTGATCAGGCATCTGCTAGGGATGCTTCACTAGGTCTAAATGTACATTCATTCATGCAAAACAACTCGCACTGAAGTCCCTCCACCAAATATGGGGCACTGCTCTATAGCCATCTAAAGTGGAGCACTCCCAGGGACATAATTTGAAGGAAAAAAAAGTTACACATTTAGTGTAGTAATGGATGTTCTTTGAGAGGAATGTTTCTATGGATGCTCCACTACTCTCCCTCTTTTCCCCTCTACTTCAGAGGTCTAGGAGGGGACTCTATGGAAGAGAAAGAATGGAGGGAGTGGGTCCTGTATATGCAAGAAGATGTGCCAGTGGTGCTGTGAAAGGGAAGCTGCACCTGTGCAACCCAGATGGGACACAACACCTAAAGTGGAAGACCTGCATGGAGATACATCTCAAAGAACATCAGTTATTGTGCTAGATGAGTAACCTTTTCTTCTTTCAGATCCTTTTCTACCTCCACCACATCTCCAGTTGTCCTTACACCTGCAACTAAAACTATTGTTCATACCTTAAGTCTCTGTCAGTTTGTCTGCTACATCTGTCCTCCCACCTCTGTCCCCTATCTGAAATGTGGGTAAACGTTCTTGCCTTGCTATTTGAATGCTGGGATGCCTCTGTTTTTTAATACTTGTGCTGACTCCCCACATATTTTAAATTTCATGTCCTTACCATCAACACTGTTTACTCTGGCCCTTTATTGCCTTCAGTTTTCTTTACATGAGTGTTTTCTGTTTTAATATCGATCCTTTTGAATTCTTATGTTTGCAGACTTCTCTTTTAGAAGTGCCAAGTGTCCATCTTTTCATTAAAACTCCTTTGTGATTTCTATTTTTGCTTTCAGAAAGCCAGCTAACTTTTTTCCACACTTCATTTTTAATACAGCAGTCCACGGTTCTGAGATTACTTCATCTTGTGTATGTGTCTGAAATGATGATAAATTTTTATACCTTTTTTCCTCTCCTTCATTCATTTTACTGGTGTGTCTTGTTCCTGGTATTGTTGTCTAAGTGTGCATGATGAATAGAATAACTTCCTAAAACACTACTGAATTCTGATGATATTTCCTGAGAATAAGTCATTAAACAGTCAAAACTGGACTCCTGATAGTAGACTAAAATAGTGAAGGATAAGACTTTGCCTTCTCTTTTCACTCTTATCACTCTTTTTATGAGAAGTGTTTCCTGCATTAAGTTGATTGAAAGGAGTCCTAAAGTCTTAGATCAGAGAGCCCGTTTTGGTACTTACAAATATGCATTGTGTTGTGCCATTGGACTATCTATTTAAATTACCCTCAGCTGTTTTTAATATACTCTGTTAGAAGCCAGTTGTGTCTTTGAACAAAACAAAGTTTTTATTAAGAAAAATACCTTTTTATGTGTTTAAATAACTAATTAGTCACCTAAGGTTTAACAGATCAGAATTTGCTACCAGATATGGAAAAACTGTTTGTATTTAGAAAACCAAAACTAACTGGGAGAGAGTAGAAACTAACATTGGCTTCAGTTTCAAGGTTTCTTATCTGTCCTTTAGAAACACATAGAAGAAAAATTTCTGTTGATGAAAGAATACTTTTGAACTCTAGGGTAATTTAACTACATTATCTACTGTAAATATTACAATAAACAGGGAAGTAAAATACAAGTGACTTTTGTGGCTTAAGAAGAAAGGATGAAATGGAAAGGAACAAATCAGCTCTTTTGTGTGTATGTGGGTGCACTTCATTGTTGATGTTCCAATACAGTGAAAGATTGTGCAGACTATATAGTTACTCGACAAGCCCTGAGTGCCATTATATGCTCTGATGCTGCAGGATAGTGACACAATAACACTAGAGAAAAGTCATCTAACTTTTCAGTATTGTTGCAAATGCTGCAGAGTTCAGGGTAGGCCAGAATACAGTGAAGTTAATGATAATACCCAGTTATATCACCTCCCCCTTCCCTATTTTTTGAGTTCTGTGTGTGAGTATAACTATGGTCTTTCTTTTAGTAGTGCTATTAGTATCTTGCCTAATTTGTCTCTTAATATTCATCTACTTGCAGCCAAAGGAAAAGAATTACTTCTGATGACATTACCACAGTTGTGTTCTGCAGAGGCCCTAATGCTAGAGTGGGGGCTGCTGACAAGACTCTTAAATGCCTTTTCTGCTCAGTCTTGAAATTGCTCAGATCTGGACAAATTCCATGGTATATTGAAGGTGTCACTTCTTTTTTTGGTTTGGGGGGAGAGAAAGCATACTGTCTTTCAAAGAATTAGAGAATGAGGCCTTACCCAGTATATTGGAGCAATGATAGCTAATTATTTTTGTCATTAATCACAATGGCAGTGGTATATAGAGGTAAAAAGATGGTGGCTCAAATAACACTGGTTCTAAGCCATATATTTTGTGTGTCAAAACAAGCACCTTGTATTCTTCAGTGAGCAGCTAGGGCACACTATAGAGCACTACCGTTGTGCAGCTCTGGGCAGAAACTCCACATTCATCACTTCTTTCCATTTCCAAATGGATGTCAAGTACGTATTAAAAATGCCATAGCGTGTGTATCTATTAACTCCCTTAATAGCCTGATGTGAAAGCTGGATAAAGGGGAGCAGGGCAAGGGGTCTCCCTGGAACACTACATGAGCCCTTGCACAGGAAAGCAGTTGTCTAAAATGACTCTTTAGGACTTTTCTGGGAGTGATGAACGAAAGTGCTGATCTAATTCTTTCTTTCTTGCTGTCCTTTAATCAGCTGGAAGGTCATGGGTCTAAGGTAAATTTGCTGACCTAAATTCAGCCATAGAAGATGATGGGTGCAGATTCACAAAGGTGGTTTTGTGCCTCTTTTCTGTTGAAGTCAGTGGGTTTAGGTTCCTAAATACCATGATGAATCCAAACCACAATGTTTGTACTCTTAAAGTATTACTCTGTAGCTCCTCAACAGACAGTTTAATTAAAATCCATTTGATATTTTCCACAAGTACCAGAGGTGTAGACATGTTTTGCTGCACTAGACTGAGAAACAAGGAGTCCTGTGGCACTTTTAAAGACTAACAGTTATTTATCGCATGAGCTTTTGTGGGTAGAAATCCCACTCCATTAAAAGTGAAATGAAAACTACAGCATGGAGGGGAATATATAAATAGAGAGAAGGGTAAGTCACAAGGTCAGTTGTGATTTTTTTTTTTTTTTTTTTTAAGCAAAGCAAGCAAGTTGTTTCGATTTAGCATGGAACAACAATTGGAAAAGTGGGATGTCCTAAAAGATGGGAAAATCTCTTTTTTGTAATGAGAGAGTCAGCCCAGATTTCTATTCAGACCTTTGGGTTCTTGATTTGAAGCGTTTCTATTGAAATGTTGTAACTGGTGTGTCTTTCACAGAATGTGCAGGGAGATTGATGCGTTCTATTTGGTTTTTGAATGTGAGCATTCTTGATACCTGATTTGTGTCTATTCATTGTTTTGCACAGAGACAGTCCAGTTTGGCCAGTGTATAAGACAGAGGAGCATTGTTGGCACATGATAGCATATATCACATTGGCGAATGAGCCCCTAATGGAGTAGCATTGCTTTTTTTGCTTTACTAGACTAACACAGCTGCCCCTTTGGAATTTGTGCTGCTAGGAGTTGTGGGAAGACAGAGAGGATCACAGAGCATTGTGGTATGGGCTCAACATCCCTTGATTCAGTGACTTCTGTCGCATCAGTCCATGGGTTTCTATCTGCATTTTGCAGCATTTTTCAGCAGTCCCAGTTTCCTATGTGCCTGCCATGTGTCTCTGAAAGACTGGTTTCTGCACTGCTTTCCACTGGTGATGCTGTTGTCAGTGTCCTGACAGTGGCTGGTCATGCAGTATATCATGAGTTCCAATTGGAACAATAATCTGAGGGCCCTGACATACTGTTTGGATTACTGTTTGCATTCACAGAGCATCTGCAAGTGGTGCCCTTCCCCTTTCAGGTGCATGAAACAAACACTGAGTGATAGGATTGCATTGTTAGGCAGGTCTTCAGAAGATAAGTGGCTATAGAACTTCTGAATGTGCAAAGCCACCTCCATGGAGTTCTGTGCAGAGCTTGTTTCTGTCTTGCTATGCAAGGACTCCAGAATAAGAGCCACAGGCTGCGATACTGTGTGGAAGATGGAAACTCCAGACCACTATTGGTCAGTCACTAATCAATCTGTGGTTGGGAAGTCCACTGTTGGTTCTGTGTTGTTGCGAGTGTGTAGGGCTGGGGTCAGCAAGCTTTGCTGACCACTGTGTTGGCCCCTCCTCCTTGACTGTCAGTCAATGCCAGTGGCTCCCTCCACAGAAATAAAAGCAGTGGCTGCCTGAATATTTGGTGGCAGCCATGGTTGGGGGGCAGGGAGAGGGCACTTCCCTGGCAAGCCACTGAAAGGAGCCACTCGCAGAAAGAAGCTGCCTGCAGTGGCTCCCCTTGGCAACATGCCTGGGGACAGGTGTCCCCAGGGATGCCATGGAAAGAAGCTGTTTGGAGAAGCTCCTCTTGGGGTGTCCCCAGGCATGCTGAGGAAAGAAGCTACCCAGAGTGACTCTTTGGCGGCCGCACATCTTGGAGAGAAGCTGTTTTAGGCATCTTCTTTCCTCACAGTGCCTGGAACATGGGCATGGTGGAGACCTCCACCCCCCAGCTGCCCCTGAAAGAAGCTGCCCCGGGTGGCTTTCAGTGGCAGGAGCCACAATTTCTGTGGCGTTGCAGAGAGTGCCATGTGCTGCTCTGAAGGGGCTCTTTTGCCACTGTCAGCACACATGCTGGGGGTTGTCTACCCCTGGTTTAGGGTCATTTAATGTCCTTCTGTGAAAGACTGAGAGTCGTCTCTTTGTCCCAGCTGAGCCAGGGAGGTCAATTTGCATGTGTCTCTCCAGCCTCTGTGCTGAGCTAGCTCTGAGGGTCTGAACTATGCAACATGCTTCACATCTGTATACATATAGCGTGGCTGCAGGAAACATAGTACCATTACAGTGTAGTAGAGCATTCAAAAAGGAACCTAGCATGGCATAATTGGCATCAAAATATACAATTATATTGCAAAAATGAACAGAAAAATTTTATTAGATTATACTCTCAGGTGCAGAGATGTGCATCCCATGACAGCTTGTCATCTTGTCTTCTCTAAAGTTTCCAGTAGAAGGGATGGAGCTGCAGTTACTGGCTGCGCCTGGTCACCACAGTCCGTCTCATCAGCACAAGTATCCTCACAGCTCACAATGTCTCCTTGCCCCACTACAAACCCACCACTCCTCCGTGCATACTATTTGAGTTGCTGTCATACCACTGAACAACTTACTTGCTTTTTCCATTATTTCTTCTCTTTTCCGTCTATGAGTTGGTAGATTTCTCATCCTCCTGCAAGAGAAAACTGGAGATTTTTGACCAAAGGTCAACAGTGTATGTTAAGGTTTCACATAACATTTATTTTGGAGGTCTGGGGAGACACTTTACTTGAAAATGCACTGGTGGCAGGCTCTAGAAAGACTTCTTCCTTTTCTCTTCATCATACACAGTAAATAGACTGTTCTAACGATAGTTTAAGCTAGATAGTGTCTCTATGACTTTGCATAAGAGTAATGAGTTTAAATAACTGGTGCTCCAACAAATCCTTCACCAGTATTCTTTTGAATATAAACAGGTTTTGAATGGGTAAACCAACAGAAAAACAGGTTGGGCTGAGGGAATTATAACTTGGAGAGTTACAGTTGTAGATTTCAAGACTTACTGTGCCTTCTGTCCAAAAAAGGAAAAGCTACAAGCACATTTAAACTTGGGATACAGCCAGTCAGTCCAAGGAATGCAACTTTCATGTGCTGCTAATCCCCCATTAAGTTTTTCTTGGTTTTTTTTTTAATAAAAGACTATAAAATAGTAAAATAAAACACTAAATAGAAAAGTTTCATGCTGTTGGTTGAATTGTGTGGATGTTGCCACGTTTGTGCACCTCCATGATGTTCTGATCTGAGCCAAAGTGGTACATTATGGTGTAGGATGCCTGTGCAGGACAGGTGTCCATAGGCACTTTTTGTGTGTTAAATCTTCTAGGTAGACTTTTTCCATACTGGTTTCAATGCATCAGAAATGATTTGTGCAGAGAAGCTGGTAGGAATTCTGAGCATGTGATCATAAAGCCTGAGAGCAACAATGTCCGGCAGTTTTTTCATACTTGGAAAAATTGTGGCAAATGTGTTAACATTTTCACCACATGATGATTAAAAAAAAATGTGCGTTTTACATAGAATACAGAGGGGTAGAAAAATACACAATGTTTTGAATTATTTATTGATGGAATTAATGAGAAATCATCTGCATCTTTTCATTAAGTAGTGCAGGGAAACTGGGTATAAAATAAGACTACATCTCAACTCTGCCTCCAAATTTTTGTCCAGTATCTGTGACCTATATTTTGATTTCACCACTTTTACCACAGAATAAGTTGATTCACAGAGCCACGTTGAACCAAAATTGAAAAGTTTTCGAATAACTGTATTTAGAACCATGAACTCATTTCGATTTTAAAATACAAGTCCCAATCGTAACAATTGAATCATCTTTCAAAATGTTGAGTGCTTTGAAGTAAAATCACATCCATCTTGAAAAGGTGCCTCTCCAAAAAAAAAAAAAAAAAAAAAAAGCGCCTCAAAAGCTGTTGAGATATTTGAGCATTGTAGATGTCAAAGTGAAATGGATCTTGCATGAATTCAAAAACAATTCTGTACTTTTCAAAATCAGAAAATCACTGTTCAAATTTTTGGTGTAAATTTTGCAACCAATCCACATATGCTTATGAAAATCAGGATTTTCTTTATATTGCTCCATATTGAGAAAGTTTGTGAAATCTTCAACCTTTATATATGCCATAAAAAGTTTGTTTTATCAAACTCTTGTACATATTGCATCAAATCACAAATAAGTTTATTTCCCTGAAGTTTCAAGTTCAGATCATTCATGTGAGCAGTGTCAGTCAGAAAACACAAGCTGCATTGCCACTCTTTATCCTTGACTATGTTGAACGTTGATATCTTTTTTTTCATAACAAAGTCCTGGATTGGGGTTAGCAAGGTAGTAAATCTTTGCAAGACCTTTCCATGGCTTAGCCTTTGTACGTTTTGCAAAATACACCACATCCAGCATTAAATCCAGCATCTTCCTTTTCATTCAACAACTCTACAAATTGTTGATGGTTCAGAGCACTAGCACGAATACAATTCACGATTATGATAACTGTATCCATCAAATCTTTCAAAGTGTCTCCTTCCATCGTTTGGCACAGAGATTTTCTTGGTGCAAAATGCAGTGGAATGATGTCAAAGTATCGCCATCAAAGGCATACTTTTGTAGATGCTGCTTTAAGAAACGAGTGAATCCAGATTTATGCCCTATCATTGCAGGTGCACCATCCGTCATTATTGAAACCAGTTTCTTCAAATCTAATTCAGACATCTTCACAACATTACAGAATTCATCAAGAATGTTGATACCACAAGAGCGGTTTTTCATCCCACTAATTGCAAGCAGTTCTTTATGAATATCCAGGTCTTTTGATGCAAAATGAATACCCCCCCCACCCCCCAGCTCTGCAGTGTCCTTAGTGTCAGTTGACTCATCCAAAGCCACCAAAAACTACATAGTTTGTTTTCAATATATTGCGCTATATGTGGCAATCAACAGGCAACCATTTGACTCAGCTGTAGATTTTGGACTTTCTCCATTATGTTGCTTTTTCTTTAGTTCATAATTTTCTAGAAGAGTTTCCATAATAATACAGATATTTTCTTTGACTAATTCTCCATCTGAAAATGATTTCTTTTTTGAGCTAGAATCCATGCCACTTTGTAGCTAGCCAAAGCTACCAGTTCAGACGATGAAAGAAATCATTTTTAAATTTTGCTGCTGCTCATTAAATTTCAGTTTCAGATGAGTGATTTCATGAACTCTATTTTGGTGACCAATAGGAAACTTATTAAACTTACTATGTGCACTTTGAAAATGCTTTCTTAAGCTGCCCACTTTGTTTCCATTTTTTATTTTTATTTATTATTGCACATAGTATATCCGTCGGTTTTTTTTCATTCATTTCCCTGATGGTAAATTCTAACTCCTGTTCAGTTTCTGCTGAAGTGCTGGCTGCTTCTTTATCAGTTGGGCTAGGGCTTATACTTTCTTCCGGTCTGCTTGGATGTTTCCTAATTATAAATTGATCCACGTCTGAAATAATCAATCAATCAATCAAATCATAGGGCTGGAAGGGACCTCATGAGATCATTGAGTCCAACCCCCTGGGAATTGAACCCAGGACCTTCTGCATGTTAAGCAGTGTAAAGCTTTTTAATAAATTTAAATACTTTTATGTTTCCAAAGTGAATATAATAAAAATATAAGAATGGTATGGTAATAAGTACATAAAATTAGAAGTGATTATAATTATAAATAAGATAAGTAGATAAAAAGCTTACTGGTACAAATTTGTGCTTGTGGACATATACAACATTCACTGTGTTAGCTTCTTGGAAACTGTCAAGAAATCTACATTACACTTAACACTGTTTTAAGGCTGTTCTGAATTACCCAGTACATTGTTTGATAATAATGGCCATGTGTGGATTTCACCCACAGTGCAAGTGCATTTTGCAGTATATGCGTATAGGATCCAAGGACGAATCTGTGATTGTTAAGGGCAGAGAGGTGTTAAATGAAGACAATGTCATTTTGTGTCCTGCAAACACACTTATACAAATACATGGTAGACACACAAAAGTGGATGCTTTTTTGGTACTGGTATGTATAAATGAATTTTATTAATTTTATTTAAAACAATAATTTGTAGAAGTAAAGCACTAGTTAGCCACAGGTCAGTAGCCGTTTTGCCACATGTGGTGAGTGGTGACCATGTTGGACTGTGTGGCCTTAGAGGGTAATGGATGGCCATTAAAAAGAGCAGAACGTGTTTTAGTTACAGAATGGGCCTCTCTTGATAGACTTGACTTTGTAGCATTTGGTGCCATAATCATTCAGAAAGAGAGGCTTCATCTGGATGGGGTGTGATTTCTTCACAGTCTGGATAGAGAAGGCTCAGGTTTCAGTCCCTTGGGTCAGAATAGTATGCATTGAAGCTTCATGCATGCTCAGCTTCACCTCCCAAGTCATCAGTGTGTTTGATTTGTGAGAGACATGGATACCCTTTCACTGACCATGCTTTTGCAGTGCAGGCTTCAAGAAAGAATATGATGTTGCCTATGGTATTTAGAATAAAGCTGGGGTAGTGAAATCAATGATGGTCTTCTCTGGGTCATCACCTAGTATGATGCTAGAGGGTGCAGTGTGTTCAAAATCATCAACCAGAAAAATTTTGGTTTTACCTTTGTTGATTTTTCAACCTAGCACTTGCCACTGAACTTTGCAGGGCACCCAGTGCTGCAATTAGTTTGACCCTTGATTCCATGACTATCTCTTTGTTGTTTGGGGGGAAAAATAACATTGAGGTTCTTGTCATCAATGTATATGCCTAAAACACATTTTATTTAGTGAATGACTGAGCATGTAGTCTGAGCATGACTGCACTGAAGAATTCTTGGATGGCAACAGATCGTTTTGAACACTTGGGAAAAGAATCACCTTCTTCAGGTTGTTTCCAAGAACACAGTTTCAGGGATTGCCATGTCAGAGATGGAATATTCTACAGAGCTTGTCAGTGGGGCCTGCAAATTTCAAAATGGTAAAACAATGTTGTATGTTAAAATGAAGTACATGCAAATACATTTAAAATGTGAAATTCTTTGTCTGTATCATTGCCTCTTACGACATTATTTACATGTCTTGTAGTATATCCTTTTGAGCTTAACTTTTGAGAAATGAGGTTTTGCTAAATCAGAGTTGTGGGGGCTCTATTAAATACCCCAACGTGTGTGCATTTAATCTCAACTGTAACGTTGTCAGTTTTAAGTGTACATTGGAAAAAACACAGCATTGCCTTTATATCAACATGTGATTTAAGTTGCAAGGTGTGGCAGATGCAGGAGTGGGGAGGATTGTGCATATAAGCTACATTCATGAATCAAATAGACTGTGCTACGAACACCTCTGGAATGGAGATTGGTTGTAACTCTGAAATGTTCGTAACTCTGAACCAAATTGTCTTCATTTAAACAAAACAAGCACAGAATTGAGTTTCTTTATGTTGTTAAATCTTTTTGAAAGTTTCCTTTTATTTTTTTTTAGTAGCTTACGTTTAACATAATACAGTACTGTTTTTGGTTGTGGAGTTTTTTGGTCTCTGCTGCTGCCTGATGAAGTTCATGTACTTCCAGCTCCAAATAAGGTTTATGGTTAATTGGTTAGTTGGTAACTCTGGTGTTTGTAACTGTGAAGGTCTACTACGTTGATGTAACATAGATGGGTGACTTAATGGGAGAAACCCCAGGACTTCATTGCATCAGTGATGGTGTTTAATACATTTATTAATGAACTGAAAATGGGGGTGAGTGAAGAGATGGCAGCATTGCCATATGACACAATTTCTTAAGTTAAGCTAGAAAAGACTGATGAATTTCAAAGGAACCTAGCTAAGTTAACTGAATAGAGAGCCTGATGGCGCTTGAAATGGACTGTTAACTACAGTGGAATTCACATTTGAAATACTCATACACAGCCTAAATTAATTCTACTCACTAGGGGGAGGGAGGGGGAACTTAAGTGCCATTGTAGACCTCTCAATGAAAATCTCTTAATGTGTGGAGTGGTCAGAATAGCAAACCGAATGTTAGGAAGCATAGGAATAGAACGGAAAATACTGGGTGTATTGTAATGCCTTTAGTTAAATAGCATGCAATCAACTGGAAAGCTTTGTTCAGTTCTTCTTTTTATTATTCTATCTCAAAAAGAGACCAGAAACAAGTAATTACAAATTAGAGAAAATTCCATAAGTAGAGAGACTGATAAGACTGGGGCTATCTAACTTAGAGAGGAGAACAGTAAGGATGTTACTCAAGTATACAAAGAGGTACATTGGGCACTGCTGTTTATCCTTGTAGCATAGTACAGGGGTCGGCAACCCAAAAGAGAAGAAAAGCTGTTTTTAAAAATTCATTCTATAATCACAAGCTTTGAGAGCTGCAGTGGGTGGAACCTCCTGATAGGGGTGGAGAGGGGGGCTGGTCCAGGAGTAGGCCCTTTTCATGGTCCCCTGGTGGTGGGGGTGGGGGCCAGAGCTAGGAGTGGACTGCTTGCAGGGTTCTGCAGTGGCTGGGGGCAGGGGAGGAGATGGAGGGCAGGATTAGAAGTACGGAGCCACAAAGAGGCAGCCAAAGGAGCTGCATGTGTCTTCAAAGCTGCAGCTTGCAGACCCCTGGCATAGTATGAGAACAAGTGGCCATTAAATGAAACTGGAAAACGTGTATTGGAAAAAAGTAACTTTTTTTTTATTTACACATTACGTAATTAATCTATGGAATTCATTGCTGCTAGGAATTGTTAAAGCCAGTGGTATTTCTAAACAGAAAACAGAACAGCAACAAAAATAAGAATTAAAAAGCTCCCCTAACCAAAACATGACATCAATGAGTCTTCAAGCCAGGGTCAAGTGAGTAGGGCTCAGGAAATAAAGCTAAAAATATCAAATGTTGACTTTATGAGCAGGCTGTGAAACCTGGTGAGGTGGGAGGGTCTCAGAGCCTGGGATCCAGTCTAGTCTAAAAGTTTACAGTGATATTTTAGTTCTGTAGCATATGGTTTAGTGAATCAGTTGACTGGGGTTCTGAGACTCTCTGCTGAATGGTGTTTGGGGGTTTCTTTCCTTTATTGTTGTTCATTGTGTAGATATACCCCAACCTACTGGTAAGCAGAAAAGGGATTAGATGTCTTACTGAGATGAAAGTATCCACATTGACATTATTTAAAAAAAAAAAATCTCGTGTTCCAGAACACAAATCAAAATTGGAGTGAAGAAGGCACAAGTATAAAACAATGGAGGAGGAAAGAGGTTTTGTGGTTCCTAGTCTCTTCATATTGTCTGTGGAAAAACTTCTACATTTTGAATGTTAATTTTTTCCTAGCTGAAAATTTTTCAAAATCTAAAGCTGCAATAGTGATGAATGTACGTTCACTTTTGAAAATGTCTGCTCCCTCAAAACCACAAAGGAAAAGTAGACAGTTGAGGCAAGATTAATTCTTGTTTAGCATAGGATTTTGAAAGTAAACTACTTTGATAGTTAGTCCAGAAGAAAAATCTTAAAGATGACTTTTTTCCAATTTTTTTTGACATGGAAAACAGTGTTTTCACATCAAATTATGCAGGAGTTAGTTTTAATAATTTAGGTTCCAAAGGGATAGCTGTGTTTAGTCTAGTTCACTGAAACAAACAGAGGAGTCCTTTGGCACTTCTGAAGACTAACATTTGTTCATTGCATGAGCTTTTGTGGGAAGCTTTGAAGATGAGGAACTTAGTTCCCCAAATTCCTCGTCTTCAAAACATCTGACAGTGGGATTTTTCTCTCACGAAAGCTCATGCAATGAACAACTCTGTTAACTTTCAGAAGTGCCACAGGACTCCTCTGTTTGTTTTGCTGAATTTGTTAGTAATAACTTTACAATTCCACATGGCCAGGATATGTACTCTTTTCAACTATATTAAATGGTTTTCTGGCACCTTTTTCCACACAGAGAACAACATAGACTATTTGTATTGGTGGACTTGCAATAAAAATTATACAGATTAGATTTGATAAATTCAGTGGTATGTTCTTAAGTTGTAGAGTCGAATATTTTGTCATCTCCAAAGATTTTTATATAAACTGAAGAAATATGCTGTATGTGGGCTTTTTTATATAAAGAAACAAAAGCACTTTATCAGGTGTGTCAGACTTTCGGCCTGTAGGCTGAATCCGGCCTGCCAGGGACATGGATCCAGTCTGCAAAGTTGCTGCCCTGGCTGTGCCTGGAAGCTCTATACAGCAGCAGCAAACAACAAAGAGTGGCTGCTGACAGCAGAGCAGGGCTAAGCATGCTTGTGACTTGGATCTTGCCAGTGAGTCAGAGGACAGGGGAACAGCAGAAGCACTTCAGCCAATCCTGGTTCAGCTCTGCAGTGGTCTGCCAATCAATCAGTCTCAGTCACAGCAGGTTGGTCCAGGCTCCCAGAGTCACCACAATACCCTCCACCTCAACTGTTCAGTCAGTCAGTTGGCATGCTAATCTGATTACATATTGCATGAATCACAAACAGGGGCATCACTGGTGCCTGGCACATCAGGGCACATGCCCTGAGTCTCAGTGCCAGTGCCCCAAGTGTCTGGGCTGGCTCAGTCATGGACCGGGGACCCGGAGATGGGGTGCTTGCTGCAGTGCCAGCCTCGGCTGGGGATTGAGGCCAGGACATCTGCAGCAGCACCAGCTTCTCGTGGCAGAGGATCAAGACTGGACAGCCCAGGTGGCACCAATGTTCCCTCTAAGGGGAGACGGCAGCTGAGCAATTCCGATTGCTCGCTGCGCTCCCCCCCCCCCCCCACGGGGCCCGCTGTGCAGTGCCCCCCCCTGCTGCTGCTCCTAGCCCCTCCTGCTCGCCTGCTCCCGGCATCGCCCCCCGCTTGCCCCCCCCCAACTTACATTGGGGCTGGACTGGAGCCAGAGGGCCCAGCCATAACTCCCGGGCCAGAGAAGCTCTACAGAGCATGCCCAGATTTTCTGGGCATGCTCCGTTAGAGCTTCTCTGGGCGGGAGTTTTCAAAACTCCCAGCCCCAGAGGAGTTCTGTGTAGGGACTCTGGCTGCCGGCAGCCTTCGCTGCGCTGGTGGCTGTGGTGGGTTGCGCTGCAGCGTGCCAGCGCAGCTTAGAGGGAACATTGGGTGGCACCTGCCTGTTCTGGCCCTGAACCTGGCTGGGGATCTGGGGCCAGGATGGAGGTTGCAGGAGCTTGATAGATGATCAGGCCCGGGGCACCAGAGCATGGCCTAAGGGACGTGGCTCAGGCCCAGGGAGCAGGGCCTTGGCCCATGCCCCAGGTCTTTCCCAGGGCGGTGACGTTCCTGATCACAAATAAGAAAAGGAAAAAGTGGCTGGGGCTCACATGGGAACAAGCCAATCAAATGCTAGCTGGGGCTGAGACTGAGCTAACTAAACATCACTGTGCTAAATGACATAGTGGGGAGGGGGGATGGAATGAGGCAAGAACTCAGCCTGCCTGTGGCTGTGACTGTGACTGAGACTGCCACCATGCGATAGGGGAAGGGGGGTCTGGGAGCTAGCATAGCAAAGGGGAGCCCACAGGGTATGCAAAGGTAGGGGAGGGGAAAGGGGAGCCTATGCTGCTCTGAATGTTGTAGGGAAAAGGGTTGGAGAGCCTCTGTGGGCACATGGCCCGCAGCAGGTATCTTGCCTTCTGATGTGCCCCCCCCCATTGATTGAGTTTGACATCTCCACACTATATATTAAGAGCAAGGAAGACAGCACTTCATCTGTTATGCTTGGTATGCATTTGTAACATTATCTTCACAGTCATAGGTCTAGAAACTGTTTTTAGAGTACATTTTAAAAAAAAAAATAAGTAGAATAATTAGTCCAATGTCAGAAGAATCTGTATAATTGGAATTACATAAAATATAAACGTATTGTAGATGAATGAAAATAATATCAATCACCGCATTGTTGAGATTGTTTTTCAAAAATTGTCTGATTTGGATAGAGAGAACAGATGCTCACTACTCTAATTAGTGATATAAATATATTAGAAAATGGCAAAAGTAGAATAGTAAGTGTAAGGTATTAGAGGTAATTAAAGAGAACTTCTGACGAAGTGGGATTTTTCTCCCACGAAAGCTCATGCGAAAAATAAATCTGTTAGTCTTAATGTGCCACATGACTTTTTTTTTTTTTTTTTTTTTTTTTAACTGGACTAGACTAACACGGCTATCCCTTTGGAAATTGACAAAATAACTCTTACCTTCCTGAAAACCTTAATTTTATTTTTTGTAAACCTAAAGATCTCTAAAATGTACAAATCTGTATGTGATACTAAAGCAAGCATTAAGAAATAAATCTAACAGCAGAAGGAAAGAGTTTAGAAATAACTTACAGAGATTCATGGAACTTAAGCCAGGGTTGCATAGGGTCCCCTCCGTTTTTGTTTTTTGCCTTCTTACTGATGGTTTCTCAATCTGAGACTGTATATGATCAAATTAAATAGGGATTGCTCAGACCACAAAAGTCACAGCTGAGGCACTTGCCTATGAGATCCTCAGGCCAATCAATGTGCAGCATGAAGCCATCACAGTGGTTCCAAAGTTGAGTCTGTAGTTAGTTTCTCCCACCCCACTATAAACACGAGGAAAAACTTTTTGGCCACTCCAGAGTTTGAAACATTTAAATAAATGCCATGATTTCCATTAGATCTGTGGCAAATTCTCTTTCCTAGTTGTCATGCAAAGCTAGGTTAAAGATGGAGTATCGTGTCCAGTTCTTGGTGCTTCATTTCAGGAAAGATGTGGACAAATTGGAGAAAGTCCAGAGATCAATAACATGACTGATTAAGGGTCTGGAACACTTGAGTTTGCTTAGTCTGGAAAAGAGGAGACTGAGATGGGGCATAAGTTTTCAAGTATCTAGAAGATCGTCATGAGGAGGAGGGAGAAAAACTCTTCTCCTTAGCTGCTGCTGATAGGAGAAGAGACAGTGGGCCTAAATTACAGCAAGAGAGGTTTAGGTTAGACATTAGGAAAAAATTCCTTACAGTCAGGGTGCTTAACCACTGGAATAAGTTGCCTAGGCAGATTGTGGAATCTCCATCACTGGAAGTATTTAACAGCAGGTTAGACAAGCACCTGTCAGGGATAGTTTAAGAGGGTACTTGGTCCTGCCATGAGTGCAAAGGACTGGACTTGATGATCTATTGTGGTTCTTTCCAGTTTCTGTGGTTGGTGCGTTAGGCCTGTGCAATAATGGTGCATCACTGCTTTGCATTAAGGAGAGGATGCGAGGACTGGAGGCCTTTAGAAAAAGAGGTGTCTACTTGCTTTACCTTGGAGGGAAGTTATATAGCTAAAATTTCTTGACAGATGGGAAAGAAAGAGGGAAACTAGAAAGCGGAGAGGGGTGTACTTCTCTGCAGTGAATCGTAGTCCTAGATCAGAATTAGAAATGGTAGAGATCATGGTCCACTTCCTACTTCCCATTCATTTTTTTTCAAAGGTATGACTTTCAATATGCCATATTCCAAAGGGATAGCCATTTTTAGTCTAGTCCAGCAAAACAAACAAGGAGTCTGGCGCATTTAAAAACTAACATTCATTTATCGTATGAACTTTTGTAGGAAAAAATCCAACCTTGTCATTTTCTTCCATGAAAGCTTGTGTGATAAATTTCTTAGTCTTTAAATGTGCCACAGGAGACTCCTTGTATTTTTAATACACCATAGCTTTGAACTGTCCCCAGCTTCCATATTCACTGTTACCACTGATTCTCTCTAAAAGGCATGTTTCACTTGATACTCATATATTTTTTTTGTTCGTTCGTTTCCAAGCTGATTCAACTGTGTAATTGCCAGAGTTCAGGTATCATCTCATCATTCCATTCACACACAGCCTGTGAAGTTTGCAGAGTCCTCCATCTGAGTTAGTAAGTTTTAAAGAAGCTGGGGGGGGGGGGTTGGACTACACCAAGTTTCTCATATTAGTGTCTCACATGTTAAATACTTAAAATCATAAGGTTAGGAGAGATTGCAAGGGTTATCTAGCCTACCACCTGACAAGACACATGATTTACTATGTCCACACTATCCAAGATAGGCGGCTAGCCTGTCTTCTTTTGAAAACCTCTAGTAAAGGTGCTTTCATCGTCTCCTTAGGGAGTCTGTTCAAATCAAATCAAATCATAGGGCTGGAAGGGACCTCATGAGATCATCGAGTCCAACCCCCTGGGAATTGAACCCAGGACCTTCTGCATGTTAAGCAGAGGTGCTAGCCACTACACGTTCCATTGTCCTACTATTTTTACAGTTAGATTAAGTCTTAGGAATAACTTCTAAGTGGCAAGAGAAAATAACTGTTATCTTTTGTATGTCAGCTTTTTGAGTATTTGAAGTATATTCCTATCCCTTCAGGTATTCAAAGTATATTTCCCCCCTTATCTCTTCCTTCTAAACATTCCGTTTCTTCAGCCTTTGCTTCTATTTTTTGCATTATATCCCTCTTGATCATCTTTGTTGTTCCATTGTTTCCAGTTGCTCTCAGTTCTTTATGTGCACTGGTGACCAAAATTGGACATAGTACTCCAGCTGAGACCTAAGAAGTGCCGAGCAGAGCAGTGCTATCACTTTCTGTGATTTGCGTGCTATGTTCTGTTAATGCAGCCCAAAATTGAATTTACTTTATCTGCAGCAGCACTCATGTTGACTCATGCTGAGACTATGATCTGCCACGATTCTGAGATCCTTCTCGGCAGTGCTGCTGCCAAGCCAGTTATTCTGGATTTGTTCATTTGATTTTTCTTCCCTAAATATAGATACATTTATCTTTGTTGGATTTCATTTTATGGTTGATAGCCCAGCTCCCCAGTTTATCTGCTCTCTTTGCATTTTAGATCTATCTTCCAAAGTGTTTGCAGCCCCTTTCCCCCCACCTTTTGTATCTGCACATTTGATCAGTATGCTGTCTATTGCTACATCTAGGTCATTAGTAAAGATGTTGAACAACATTGGATCCAGGACAAAACCCTGTGGAACCCTGCTTGAGACTTCCCTCTAATCTGACTTCATTTTGTTGGTTGTGGTCATTTAAACCAGTGGTTCTCAACCATTGTGTCGTCAGGACCCATTACTGTGTTACCACATAGCAGTAAGTGTGTCATGGAAAGCTGGGGAGATGGGCTGAATTTGGCTTGGATTTCGCTGGTGTACCCTGTAGGGTTGTGATACATTGCCAAGTGTGTTGCAACCCATGAAAGGTTGAGAACCACTGGTTTAAACAATTGTGTTCACATAATGGCAGTTCGCTAAGAGGGGTGGCCGGGGGCGCGGGGGGCGGTGTCTGGGACTTGCAGCCTGTCTAGCTCTCGAGGAAGGACAATGGCTCTGCTGGTGCTGGTGAGCGGTGGCTGGCATGGGGGAAGGGGGGCAGCATGGCCTATGGCCCTGAGGCCACAGCCTGTGGTGCTCCTGCCCTGCACTTGGGCTGGCTGGTGTGTCCCAGCAGGTCCCAGACCTGTTGGAGCAGTCTAGCCAGCTTAGAGATGGGGCAGCTAGCCTGGTGGTGTGTGGGCAGCAGTGTGTCACTCAGACCAGCTGTGGCTGGATTTTGGCAGGATGGGGGGGCCTTTAGCTCGGGGCCCAGGACTGCAGCTTCTAAAGTCCCTGCCTTACTCCAGCCATATTTGCTGAACCTGCTTTCTGCCAGCTAGTTTATCAGTATGTCATGTGGGACTGTCAAAAAGCTTGCTGAAATCTGGGGTGTGTGTGTGGGGGGGGTGTGTGTGTGTGTGGGGGGGTGTATATATATGTGTGTGTGTGGGGGGGTGTATATATATGTATAATAAAATAAAATTCCTCTCTTACCCCCTATGGGTGGTATGTGTCATCCTCAACCTTGGGTCCTCTACCAGAGGCCTGGGAGTTTGAGGGTTCTGCGCAGTATCTTAGCTGTTCCTAGCACTGCACTCTTCTGGACAGAGAGCTCTGATGTTGTTCCTGGGATCTGTTGGAGCCACTCTCCCAGCTTAGGAGTCACAGCCCCGAGTGCTCCTACCACCACCGGGACCACTTTGGCCTTCACTTTCCACATCTGCTCTAGTTCCTCTTTCAGGCCCTGGTACTTCTCCAGCTTCTCATACTCCTTCCTGATGTTGCTGTCACTTGGCACTGCTACATCTATCACCACCGCTGTCTTCTGGTCCTTGTCTATTACCACGATGTCTGGTTGATTGGCCAGTGCCTGCCTGTCTGTCTGGATCTGGAAGTCCCACAGGATCTTAGCCGTGTGTGTGTGTGTGTGTGTGTGTGTGTGTGTGTGTGTATATATATATATATATATAATAATATTACACCTACCACATTCTCCTTATCCACCAGATCAGTTACCTTTTCAAAGAAGGGAATAAGGTGGTTTGACATGATCTGTTCTTATTAAATCTGTGTTGACTGCTACAGATTAACCCCTTCATTGTCCAGCTATTCTCAAGTTGAATGCTTTTCTTAAAGCATTTGCTCATGCTGATTCCATATCAAGTGTACATGTGTAGTGTGCATGATTGTTGGGAGGCTTCCCTAGTGGTACCCAGTGGGTTGGTGCAGGCAGCCCTGGAGTGGTGCTACCATGTTCTAGTATATAGGCTCCTGTCAACTGATCGGCCCTTAAGTTCCTTATTCCTGGCAGCTGTGATGGTGGTTGGAGCTTCGTGCACTTGCTTCAGCAATACCTTTTCTGTTGAACTCCTCAGCAGTCTCCACTTCTGTTTTCTTCTGTTTGGTTTATTCTGTTGGTAAACAAGTTAGTTAATTGACTTTTTATAGTTAATAGTTTTTGCTACAGTAATAATCACTTAGGGGGCTCCCACATGGGGACTCTGGCCCGGGGACTCCAGGTCATGCTGTGGACTCAAGGCTTTAAGCCCTGCACAGAGGGCAACAAGCCCATGCCAAAGGATGACCTCCTTAACTTGTGTTTTAAAGTGCTTGGGCAAGATTCATCAAACGGACTGTTGGAAAAATCTACAGAAGTTTTTGTCCATGGCGTTGTAAGCAAAAGAATGCAAGACTTCAGCAACTCCTGCTGGAAGCAGCATTGGATTCTCATACCTCAGATCAGGCACTGAGCACCCCCGTACATAGTGCCTCACTGTCAGTCAGCAGTGGCACTGAAGAAGACACCAGCACTGATGTGCCACAGGCACCATCCTGTGCTGGAGAGAGAGTCTGCCCAGCATCAATCCCACTTCCTGGTGCCCAGTAAAAAGAAGACTCAAGAGGAGGGTCTCTATCAGTGGGCCTGCGATAAAGGAATGTTAGCAAGCAATCTGAGCTCCACTCCTGGCCCATCGTCAGTGGCCCAGCAGGGAGGGCAAGGGAGCCCACTATTGATTGGGTCCCTGGAAGGGAGAGTGAGATGGAAGAGGTGCATCCCCCTCTATGCCGGTTACCTTTGAGGTAGCATGGGATTTGATTGCCATGATGGCACAACAGTCCCCCATTCTGGGAAGCCTGCTACAGAGCTAGGCACCCAAAGCCCCAGTACTGTCAAGGGGAAAACCAACCCAACAAAAAGACCATTCCCACTAAGAGGGCCTAGGTCCATCTCTCACCTGAGATCGACCTCAAGGAGGAGATCCAAGTCATGACACTCATTAAGATCACAATGTCGGTCACTCTCCAGAGGTTGTTCACAGTCCAGCTCCCTATTCAGGAGCAGACCAAGTTCCCTATACTGCTTGCCTCATGGATGCAGATCCCATTCCAGAGGCCAATGACTAGCTTGCTACCACTTGCCCACACGGTACCCCTCCATGTTTTGTAACAGATGTTGATGACCATGATACTAGTCCCCATCTCCGTAGTGCTCTCCATGGAAGCACTGGAGGCCCTTGGGATATCATTCCTCCACAGCCCATGCTTGCTCCCTATGCATGTGAGGCAGGGCTGGCAGAGGGGACACCCCCATGGTCCCCAAGATTGAATTTGGGCTTGCTAGTACCGGAATGGGACAGTAACACCTTAGCACAAAGCTTCAGGGACAGATACTCTAAAATGGGTCCCCGGGAAGTCCAGTGGCAGATGTCGCAGCAGTGGCCCTTCTGGACCCCATGGGCTTACCATCAAGCCCAGGGGCCCCTACTCGCCCCTTCTCACTCACTCATCTGTGGCAGCCACATAGTGAGTACACCTCAACACTGCTCCGCACATCCTGCTATGGGATGGAAGATGGTGGAGCAAATTCTCTGACTCTGCAGTGACAGAGGAAGATGACTCTTCAGACAGGGGATCTCCTTGATCTGGTGGAGTTACTAGACCCTGGAGAAGCATTTGGCCAAGAGGACACGGAGGACCAGCAAGTATCCCAACTGGGGTTAGAACCTAAGGCCTGATCATCATTCTCTCCAGATGAGGTAGTTGCAGGGGCCTCACTTAGCTCACTCCCATGGACTGCAAAGCCCATCAGGACCATTTGAAAAATGTGGTGCAGAACCTCAATCTCCATGCCTAGGAGGTAAGAGAGGACCTAGACCTAGTGATAGATATCCTGGGTCTAGAGGGCCCCTCTAGAGAGAGGCTCCCAATAATGACTAGCCAGGAGTCCATGAAATTGCCCTCACAAACCTGTGGTCTATGCCCCCCATTGCAAAAGAGAGAGAATATTTTGTCCCCCCCCCCCCAGTATATCTTTAGACATTCTCAACCCAGCTCCCTGTTTGTCTTGTCAGCCAGCAAGAAAGAGAGGCAGGGACAGCAGGATCTGACCCCTAAGGCAAAAGAATTAAAGAAGCTTGACCTGTTCATAAGAAAGGTCTAGTTAACAGAGGGCCTCCAGCAGATACAGTTTTTTAAGTCTTGGGACTCCATGGGGAGGTTTAAAGACCACATCTCAGCAGAATCCAGCATGCAGTTCTTGGCTATGGCTGATGAGGAGAAGATCATAGCCAGGACGTCCTTACAGGCTGCCCTGGATTCAGCAGCCCCAACTCTGTCAGGAATCGCCATGAGGCAAAGTTCCTGGCTACAGATCTCAGGCTTCCCACCAGAAGCGTAGAGTACCCTGCAAGACTTCCCATGTGAGGGAGAGGGTTTATTCTCTGAGCAGACAGACTCCAGGCTCTGTAGTATAAAGGACTGAAGGGCAATCCTCAAGTCTTTGGGCATGCATACCCCAGTTATGCAGCAAAAGCACTTCAAGCCATAACAAAAACTTTTTTATGGTGCACTTGAGGGCAACATGCTAGATCATACGCTGGATCCACAATCACCCTTCCTCAATAGATGGCCACATTTCTACCATGCCTGGTCCAGAATAATCTTGGATAGATGGGTTCTATGAACGGTAGAAATGGTCTTTTCCACCCAGTTCCTCTCTACCTGTGCCTTTTTCCAGTCACTCTTCAGGGACCCCCTCATGAGCACGTTTTCAGGACAGAGGTACACAAGCTCCTAACATCTGGAGCACTAATGGAAATCTCTTAAAATCTAAGGGGGGGGCGGTATTCTACTCCACCTGTTTCCTCATTTCCAAAGTAAAAGGGGGATTTCGGCCACACCTGGACCTTCGAAAGCTCAAAATATTTATACAGAAGTAGAAATTCCATATTGTCACCTTAGTATTGATGATTCTGTCTCTGGAGCTGGGGGACTGCTATGCTGCTCTCAACCTAAAAGATGTATACTTTCACATTTCAATTTACCTGCCACACAGGAGGTTCCTCAGATTCCTAATAGGCCAGGTCTGCTACCAGTTCGCGGTGCTACCTTTTGATGTTTCTGTAGCCCCATGGGTCTGTGACAGACTGCTTCCCGGATCCAGTCTGGTGTGCCACTGTGACCCTCAGTTCCCACTCCTGAACCCTGTTTTGCCCCACTTTGCAGAGTGACCACTCACTTCTGAGTCAGTCCACTCTGGCCTCTGGCATGCAGTTGGTCCCAAGCGGTGGGCGTATGCCCTCTGGCTACTCAAGGATGATCCTCCAGCAAGCGCCCCTGGCACCAGTTACCACACCAGGAGCCACTGTCCACAGAGAGTGGGGTCCACTACCAATCACAGTACACCAAAGCCCATCCATTTGACAAAGAAATGTGTCATGCCCAGCTCTCTTCATTCATACCCTCTAAAGATCACAGCTTTAGATGAAACTGCTACAAGTTTATTGTTCAGATATAATTCCAAGTGAGAATATGGCCATTCATGGTATAATCACAATATTAATGAGTCAGGAGAGATCACAAGAAAATAGAAGGTACAACATGCATAATACCCTAATATCTCTACTTAATCTGACCTCCTGATTCAAGTTCATGCTCAAGGTGTTTGGCTGTCAGATGTTCACACAGCCAGTCTCTGCCTGTGACCAGGGAGGGCCCAGAGCTTGCTTGAAATTGTTTCAAGGAGAGCCCCAGCTAAAAGCTCCAAATCTTTCCAAGCATGTGGGGTTTTTTGTTCCAAAACTCCCCCCCCCCCGCGCTTTTTCCCCTTTTCTCTTTGTCTAAGTCACCTCAGTTAGCATGTCTTTTCTGCCGTTTCCAGATATTTGCTTGCTCCATGCTTCTGAGACGCTTCTTTCTATCCCCCTCCAGCAATGGAAAGCATGTTACATATCTGTACACATGAAGGAGTTGTAGGAAATATGATATAATCATATAGGCTACCGCATATCATCACGTATAAGCCGAGAATTTTGTGCCCAAAAATTGGCTTCAAAACAGGCACTTGGCTTATACTTGGGAGAATATGGTAGACAGCCCCAGCCAGCCCTTTCCCTGACCATGCAGCAGGCCTGGGACTCAGTGTTGCCAGGTGGCCATCTTGGGCAGTCGGCTGAGGCTGTGGCTGGAGGAAAGAAGGGAGGATTTCTGCACACAGACCTGTTCAAAACCTGGGCCAACAGGAACTGTCCGAAGTTCTGTTCAGTTTGAGCCCTGAGTCCAGGGTCAGTGTTGGACCCATTCCTGCTCCCCTGGGATAGTGGTCTGCTGTATGCATTTGCACACTCTTTCCCCTTTGTACACAGAGTATTACTAAAAGCCAGGAGGGACAAGGCATCCCTTATACTGATCACCCCCTCCCCAGTGGGGCTCAAATAACACTTGTTCACAACACTGGTAGGGATGTTGGTGGCCAGTCTGATCACTCTGCCCATAGTGCCTGACCACATCACTCAGAACCACAGACTACTGAGATATCCTGACCTGGGGTCACTATTTCTCATTGCATGGAGGCTAAATGGCTAAACGATGATGAAGGGGAATGCTTGGCCCAAGTATGAGAAGTACTCGTAAACAGTAGAAAAGATTCCACTAGGGCAGCACATATAGCCAGGTGGAAATGTTTTTCTGTCTGATCCTCAAAGAAGGTGGCCTCTCTGTCCACTACTCCTATTCCTTTTCTACTCAAATACCTGCTTCTCCTTCGGATAGTGTCCCTATGGGCGCTCCACCTTGGGAGGTGATGCATCTGTGTGGTATTGATCAGAGACTCTGTTAGTAATGTTTGTCTGGGTTGCACGAGCACCAGGAGGCTGTCTCATGCCACTATGACGACTCCTTGGTGTGTGTGCACCCCGACCCTCCCCCAGTTCTTTCTCAACCATCTGTCCTAATGGACAGAGCTCTTAGCTTCTCTCAGCTTTTCAGAACTTTCCCTCAAAACAATCTTCAGTTTTTCTCTTATTCCTAGTTCTCCCATTCCTATACTAGTCCCTTGCTAACCTTTTAAAAAAAGCACCCCCGCCCCCAAGTTTCTACAATACTGGGTTCACCCAACTTCAAATGCTGTGGAACTTGCCATGATGCCATGGTGGTGTCGGATGGCCATGCAGCTTGTATGAAATGCCCTTCGCCCAGACACCTTTCACACAAATGCCCCCACTACCAAAACCTCACCTCCAGAGCACTTAGACAGAGACCTTCACCTGAAGCTGCTAATGGTGGAGCACTCTCCAACCAGCATCAGACCCCAGGCATGCTGATTCAGCTCCTCGGACTCATTTGAAAGACGTCTTTCTCCTTATCCTACCTGTAGGAGGAAGAAATCACCATCTCGTGCACCTAGTCCATGTACTAAAGAGGCTTCTGGCTCTTCAAGGACATTGGCAACAAAATCCCTAAAAAGCTGTTCTCTGTGCATTTGGACAGCAGGGATAAAGCACCTGAAGTGGTTGTACCAATGGCAACTAAACTACCTACAACTGCCACTTTTATGGCACTGACAGCACCACCAGCACCAAAGAATTTGCAGTTGGCACTGCTACCTGCACTGTCACTGGCAATGCACCATTCCAATCACCCTTCCAGTTTATTGGCACCATCCTAGCCACCAGAACAATTGGTGTCATGCAAACACACTTGGAAAACAAAACAACAAACTACCACGAGAGAATCTCAGTTGTTATCCCTGCTACTTACCATACACCAGGCACGGAGGGTTCCTCGGCTCAACTGTCTCGGGGTGGCACAATTTCTCCTGTTCCCTTTTCTGGTGGTGATGGGGATGGAGAACAACACCAAACTTTTTCCTCTCCTCCAAAGACTCCAGAGACACCCTCAGGACACTTGATATCCACACAAACACTACACATCGCAGATCATATCAATATCAACCATAAAATTCCAGGTATCAGTACCAACCTCCAACCAGAACTCCGTTCCAACGCCAAGACCAGCAGCTCCGAAATAGACATCAGACCTAGTATTGCACGTAGCCTTCTAATCAGTCCTTGACATCTCGGGCATCTCCTTCCAAACCTCAGTTTTAGGGTCACTGTTGAGGACTGTCATTCCCATTCCCAAATTCATGAGCGAAATGCACACCTCACCTACAAGGAACATTTGTACTAGTTTCACCCACTCTGGGCCAACATTATATCTGATAAGTGGGTCTTAGATACCATTAAATTCAGACTTCTGACAAAACTCCACTTTTATTACCCTTCCCTGTCACTCTTTAGGGACATCACTCACGTAGTACAACTTTTGCAACAAGAGGTCTTAGGTCTCCTATACATAGGAGCAATTGAAAGGGTACCCCACCTGCACCAGGGGAAGGGTTTTTATTCCCCTTACTTCCTAATCAAGAAACAAATCGGGAGAGTGATGACCCTTGACCTCAGAAAACTGAACTAGTATGTAGCCCATCTAAAATTTAAAATGATTGCCCTATCTATCATTATTCTGGCGCTCAAATATGGGGACTGGTTTGCAGCCCTCAGCTTACAGGATGCATATTTCCATACATCTATTCATCCCCCCCCCTCCCCCACTCAAAGTTTCTCAGATTCCATGTAATCTATGATCATTTTCAATATACTGTTCTACCATTTGGTTTTTCAACAGTGCCTCAAGTGTTCTTCAAGGTTTTGTCAGTTGCTGCAGCCCATCTCTGCAAGCAAGGTATCACCATCTTCCCTTACCTAGATGATTGCCTGATTAAAATCTGCCACGCTTTCTCAAGCCTCCAGGGAAGTCGACATCACCTCCATGCTTTTTTAACAATTAGGACTAGGGATAAATATGGAAAAATCTACCATACAACCAGCTCAGAACCTACAGTTCACAGCAGCCTGTCTGGACTCACTATAGGCAAGGGCTTTCCTACCAGACCAAACACTACATAAGTGTACATCTAACAAACAGAGCCATACACACTCCCGCAGCCACAGTGCAACAGTGCCTCCAACTCCTAAGACATATGTCAGCAACCACATTCTTAATCAAGGATGCAAGACCACACATGCATTTCTTTTAACTTTGGCTAGCCAACATATACAGGCCACAGTAGCACTGCATGCACAAGGTGCTGTTCATACCTATAGAAATGAAACAATATCTGTGTTGGTGGACAGTGCTGACCAACTAAAAACACAGCTTGCCCTTTTCCCAACAACAGCCTTCTACATCATGACCACAGATGTGTCCCGAACAGGATAGGGAGTACATTTCCAACATTATTCTGCCCAAGACAGATGGTCCACAGAAGACAGTGTTGCACATCAATAATCTAGAACTGTGTGAAGTCCAATATGCATGCTGTTACTTCCAACTCCTCAGCCTGCTAATATGCCAAGGTTATAATTAACAACACAGCCTGCATGTTTTCCATAAACAGAGGGAACATGCTCCAGATGTCTCTGCATAGAAATGATCAGGCTATGGAATTGGTGTATCAACAATGAAACAATAACCGCTGCATCGTACCTCTCAGGGACAGAAAATGTGATTGCCAGTACTTTTCAGCCGCTCTGTCTCACAGGACCACGAGTTGGAGTTACACCAAGAAATCTTGCACACTATCTTCCTAAAATAGGGATACCCATCAGTAGACCTATTTGCCACCCACCAAAATCACAAATGCCCTGCCTGCTGCTCAAGAGCAGGCAGCGGCTTATTAGGAGATGAATTCATCCTCTTTCAGAGAAAAAACCCTCTCGCAGTTTTTCCACCGATTCACTGGTTCCTCAGGCCCTTCACAAGATACGGAATGGATCAGTGATGGTAATAACGATAGCACCATTGTAGCCCAGACAGCCCTGGTATTCCATGGAGATGTCAAGCTGATCTCCACTTCCTCTGCCTCCCCTCCCAAACCTCCTAACTCAACACAACAGTTGCACGACTTATCTGGATGTCACATGACTACATCTAACAGCATGGTGCCTAACTGGTTCACTCAGGAGGAACTTCAGTGTTCTGAGGCCATACAGCTGGTCCTCCTAAATAGCTGTAAGTCAACTACATGGAAGATCTACCTGCAAAAGTGGTAGAGGTTCCATCACTGGTGTCTTCAGAACAACAGTCAGCAGCTGTTGGCCCCTATCCCAGTGATTCTAGACTACCTACTACATCTAAAGACGTCAGAACTGTCACTCAGCGTGAGTAGAGTACCTCTCACAACCAGCACAGCATTCCTCCAACACACACAGGAAAAAAAAATCTCTTCTTGCACATCCCATGATTAAAATATTTCTCTCAGGAATACAAAACCTTTATCCTGAGTTCCACTACCTACTACAATATGGCATTTGAATTCAGTTCTCAAAAACATTACCAAACCTCTGTTTGAACCTCTGGCTCCTTGTTCCCTAAATATTTGTATAGGAAAGTAGCCCTTCTTACTGCAGTTACCTCCACCCGTTGTGTTAGCGAATTGGCAGCCCTCATGGCAACTCCTCTGCACATGATTTTTTTGTGTTTACAAAGACAGGGTGATATTAAAGCCAGACCCAAAGCTTATGCCTAAAAGGTCACATTCACCTTCCATGTCAGTCAAACAGTAGACTTACCTGACTATGCCAAAAGCACATACGAATCCTCAAGACGCCATCTTTCACATTCTGGCCAGCTGTTGTCAGACCTTGGGCTTGTACCTTTTAAAGAGACAAATCAATATATTCTTTGTTTCCACTGCCGATAGAAATAAAGGCAACCCCCAAATGGATCTCAAACTGTATTTGTCTTTGCTACAATACTGCACATGTAACTCCACCAGTATATCTACACTCTCATTCCACTAGAGCAATGTCTGTGTCAGCAGCATTCTTTCATAATGTGTGAATCTTGGACATTTCTAAGGCCACTACATGGACATCAATTCACACCTTTGCCAAGCATTATGCAATTGACCAAGCCTCACTATTAGACACAGTGGTTGGCTTCTCTGTCCTTTTGTCTGTTAGCAGGAACTACTCTGAAGTCCCTGCTTCCTGTTGAGGACACTCCTTTGGAGTCACCCAAGGTGGAGCACCCATGGGGACACTACCTGAAGGAGAAAGAAAGGTCACCCATCTTGGTGCAGTAACTGAAGTTCTTTGAGGTGTGTGTCGCTGTGGGTGTTCCACTATCCATCCTCCTCCCCTCTCCACATTGGAGTTCTGTCTTCTTGCTCCCTGGTTGTGAAGGAACGGGGGTGGAGGGGGGCAGGTTGGATAGCATGTGCACTGAGAGGGCACCCAAGTGACGTGAGAGAGCTTCCTGGCACTCAGGTGACCCAGACGAGCATTACTAAAGATTCTCTGGTCAGTGCCGCACGGATGTGTCAACACCCAAGGTGGAGCACCTCCATGGAGACATGTACCTTTGAAGAACTCCAGTTACCACACCAGGGTGAGTAACCCTTCTTTCATCTGAAAAAGTCAGGTCTGACCTTAGCCTCAGTGAAGGTATATCTAGCAGCTATTTCAGCTTTTCATGGAGGTGGTGGTAGTGGGGGGGGACAGTTCCCTTTTTCCACATTGTGGTGTTTCACTTCCTCAAGGGACTGAAAATGTTATGTCAAGGGTGGCCAAAATTATGGAAAAATTGATGCAAAACTTAAGTTCGCCCATCTTCGAAGCATCTGAGGAAGTGGGATCTTCTCCCACGAAAGCTCATGCAAAAAATAAATCTGTTAGTCTTCAAGTGCCACACAACTCCTTGTTGATTCTTCTGGGAGCCACACTTTTTCATTCAAGAGCCACATGTGGCTCCTGAGCTGCAGTTTGGTCATGTCTGTTATATCCTACAATAAGGTGACCCATCCCTGCTTGGGACCTAAACTTGGTGCTGACACAGCTGATGAAGCTCCTCTTTGAGTCACTAGCTTTCTTTTCTTTCTTTACTTGTCCTGGAAGGTGGCATTCCTTGTAGCTGTTATCTTGGCCAGAAGATTGTCAGAACTCAAGGCTCTAAGCAGTTGAGCCTCCTTTATATGGTATTCCATGAGAACAGTGTCTTGCTTCGCCCATGCCCAGCCTTCTTTCCAAAGACGGTGTCCCATTTTCCCAGCACACAGGACGTGTTTTTCCTGGTGGTTTTCCCTTAAAGCCCCTTAAGCCCCAGGCCAATGACAGAAAAAGGGTACTACTTTTGCTAAACATTCACAGGGCATTAGCCTTCTACATTGATATGACCAAACACTTTTTTGTAAATCCTTTCAGCTGTTTTTAGCAGTAGCAGAAAGGGTGTGGGGAGTTCAGATTACTTTGCAAAGGATTTCTTCCTGGTTATCTTCCCGTATATGCAGCTGTTATGAACTAGCTCATAAATAGCCATCACCTTTCTCAGCCCATTTGACCAAGGTTCATTCCTCATCAGTGGCTCTCCTAGCACACATTCTCACCAAGAAAATATGTAGGGCAGCAGTGTGGTTGTCAGTACATACATTTACATGAATACCCAGCAATCTAGGGATGATAGAGCTTTTGGGAGGGCAGTAGTGCTTTTAACTACCTAAGAAACGGTGATCCCTCCTCCAGCATATTGGCTTGGGAATCCTGTGATTTGGAATTGGCATGAGCAAACACTCCAAGAAAAAATAGTTACCTTTCATAACTTCTGTTCTTAGAGGTTGCCCATTCCCATTCCAAATCCTGACTGTCATCCCCACTTGTTGGAGCACTCCTACAAGAAGGAACTGGAGAGCTAGTGAGTCAGCAGGTGCCAATATACTGGGGCATGGTGGTGCCACTCCAGAGGGTGCCAGGTACTTCTGAGGAAAAATCTCCCAATGATTGTGAACATGGACTATGTACACATGACTTGGAATGGGCATGAGCAACACCTCTCAAAGAACAAGAGTTACAAAAGGTAATTAGTTTTTTTTAATACATTGCTCTACTTGTTTCCCAGATGCTGAGGTCAGGCTAATTGGACTCTAATGCCCTGCATCCTCCCTTTAACTTCTTTTTAAAGCTTTTTTAGACTTTTAAATATTTTAATTAATGAGGACATAATGAGAGGATTTCACATGGGTCTTATTATTTTTAATAAAAATTTTAAACCTGTCTGTGCTGAATATCCCAACCCTCAGCCTACGAAGGGGAAAGCAGCATAAAAATCTAGTTTTAACTCAAGTTTTTTTCCTCTGCAGTTCAACTTTTAAAACAGTATTAAAGCTTTTTATTTTTTGAAAGAGACTTCAAAATTATATATCCTCTTTTCTTTAGAATGAGCTAGGGCAGAGTAGATTCCCTTCTTCGGACTTTAACGTAGGGTGGCTGGATAATGAAGGACTGCTTCTACCTTTTCCCCAGCAAAGCAAGTATAAATAGGATTCGTTTTGCCTGATGACTATGTATTTAGACATTATTTTTTGCCTGATTTTTAAGTTTGAACTTAAACTGAACTTCGGACTGTTGAACAGCTTGATGTGGTTTAATATTAACGCAGCCTTCCTTTATAGTTGATCTTTGGTAGAGTTAGGTTCCTCCAAATAAAATAGCTCTGCCCTGTGCAGTTTTTGTGGTTTAGTATGAACACAGTTGTATTTCTGGATTAATTGTGTATTTGACTATTCGTATAAACTGTGGATGACTGACCTTTATTTATTTAAAATTCACTCTGGCCTGTCATAGCTGTGGATGTCTTACAAATTGTGCCTTTCCTTTATTTTTTAGGATTTTTTTTTTAAAAGTATATTTTGATTCTTATTGTATTAGATATACTTGTACAGTTTGAAAAGAGAGTGAGGAAAATTAGAATCCTGTAGCTGTTTTAATTTGGCATAGAAAATAATACACAACATTTTAGGGTTGTATAATTCAAAGAAAAGGCTACATTGTGGCTTTTCCAGAAGCCCTGAGTGCATGGTTGTAGCTCACCCAGCCACACCTGCCTGGCAACACAAGTTTTTGCTGCTATGACCATGGACCAGACTGTGGGTGGCTGTGGCTGTGAGCAGCACTGCTGCAGGCACAGGTAGGGTGCTCTGTACCTGTACTGCCTTACGGTTGTGGCCCCAAGCAGCCTCTGTGGACTTGCGTCTGCCTTCCCCCCTCCTTCTTCCTCCTGATGCTCCAGTTGCATGGACCAGAAACAGAACTGTCTATGTTCACCCTGGAGATTTAAGGGCCCACCTAGAAAACGGTGGCTGGCTATGCCCTGTCTGAGCTAGAGACAGCAAGCAGGTAGTTATTTTCACTACCACAGGAGCAGATAAAGAACTTTAGTTCTAAATCAGTCAAATCTGGTTCTTAGTGTCTGCTTTCCCCTGACTCTGGGAATAAGTATTTTGTACTGGTATTGTGTCCAGTGCAAACTATTTCACTTAGTGTGTTTTGAGGGTGGGGGGCCAAGTGAAGTAAAGACTCTGCACACTCCTCATGCTTGCCTGCCCACTTCCTGTACCGCTGTTGGAAGGGATAATAGTAGCTGAACAGAGACTGCTCTTCTTTACTTCATGATTCCTACTTATGAAAGAATAGCTGGTACATTGCAGTAATAGTGTACCTTGCACCCCTTTTACTTTGGCATATTAGCAAGATCAGAACAGTACCCAGGGTTGTTATCCTTCTCTTTTTCCATCACCACCAGGATTAAATTGATTGGTTTCTTTTTATTAGATTTTCCCAGGCATTTAATGTGTTAAGTCTGAAAAATGTGACTTTTAATAATTTGTTAAACAATGTTTTTGTTAGTTTTTACCTTTTCAAGATGTATCTTCATTACCATTTCTGTTTGGGGTGTAAATTGTTTGTTTGACTTCTCTTCCTCCAAACTATCCATCCATAAAAGTAGTTAGTACACTCTATTATTCAGTTATTGGTTGCTTTATCTTTCTGATCACTAGTCTGGAGCCAAAGAAGTATTCTTAGTTCCTTTCACTTATTATTGTGAAAGGGAATCACGGAAGAGGTATAAATATTAAGTTTTATGGTTTGTGAAAATAATGAGATATCCTGTTTTGTTGTATGAACTATAGTAGTGCCTAGGAATCCCTCACTATACTGAGAGCCTATTGTATTAGGCAGTGTACAAATGGCTAACATTTAGGAACTAAAAAAATATATCCTTTTAAGGTCATGAAATTAACAAATGGGATAATGCCCATTCTTTTAAGTCAGTTTATTCTGATTATCCTCCTTGTTATTCTCATTACTGTCACCAAACTCAGCTCTGCTTTGATTTTTAACATTCATCTAAAGTTAGATTGATGTTTTTACAATACATCTTTGAAAGTAAGAGTTCAAAGCATCTCAACAGCATTAGTTCAGATGGTATTAAGTCTAGCTTTGGAAATCCTTGATATAAAGGATTAAAATCCAGTTAAATTTTTAAGTGTAGGGAAGCTTTTTTTTTTTTTAAATAAACCAGAAATTTTGATTTTTTTAATTTTTGTGCTAATGCAATACATTTGAAAAAGCAGACTTTCAAGTGCCATACTGTAACATTTTTTTCCAGCCATGCAAATTTGTGGGATATTAATTCTGTGAATAAGTAGTATGGATTTATTTTATGGTTTTGGTGAAAAGACAATGTAGAAAGTTTCAGAACTTACACTAACACAATTCACTCTAATCTATTTTTGTAATTGCCATTTAAATTTTATCTGACTGCAGAAAGTTTTCCAACATTATTTTTAACTGAAATTTGAGGTATAGCCATTCAGAAAGCTTGATGGGCCTTTGTTAGATAAAGTGCCGTTTATTGGAAGTTGAAGAGGATTTGTGTTTTATTGTCAGAGACGTGGGGCATTCGTTACATGTGATCTGCTATATGCTTCATGTGACGTTAAGAGCACCCTCAGCTCCTGATGAGGAGATATGTGCTACTTTGTAGGAGCTGCAGAATATCTGGTTGCGTGGCTTTTTGTTTGTTCTTGAGTATATTAAGATCTGTATAAATCAGTTGTGGGCAGCATTTTTGGCCTGAGGGCCATATGTGCCCTGTGGCCACTCTTAGCAGGCCACAGGTGAGGGGGCAAGTGGAGAGGTGGGTCTTGGACAACGAGTGGCCAGCCCCTGCCCTGGGAAAAAGGGGTGGAGCTGGGCTCCAGTCCCCCTCCCTCCCAGCTTCAGTTCCCACTGCCTTCAAAGGGCTGCTGCAGTTCTCCCTCCCGCTCCCAGTCCAGTAGCAGCTCACACCAGGGCAGGAGCATTGCCACCACTGTCCTCCCCACTTTAGCTGAGCTGAAAGGGAGGGGCAGTGGCAACTCGAGCCACAGCTCTTGGGGGCAGCACTCTGACCCCAATGCAAGCTGCCATTGCCTCTCCCTTCCAGCTCAGGTGGGGGAGTGGTGGCACAGCACTCTGGTCTTGGCGCAAGTTGCCACTGGAACTGGGGGTGGGGGACGAGGCTAGAGGTGCAGCTCAGCTGGTGATTTGGAGGAAAGACTCGCAGGCTAGATCTGGCCCGTGGGCTGTAGTTTGTCTGCCTCTGGATGGATGAACAGGTAATGAGCTGCAAGTTAGGATATAAATAATGCACTGCACTCTACTGTGTAACTTCTTATATAGACCTTGCTGCTGTGTTCTGAAAATTAGTGTGCTTTGATTTATTCCATTTTGAAATGGGAGTAGTTTTGTATGCACAGAGGAGCTTTTAGTGTGCTGTAACGGGGGCCACATGGAAAATTGGTGTATGGCATGCTTATGTGCTGTATATCCCAACTTGTCGCTTATTGTTTATCTAGACCAGTCCTAATAGTTTGTAGTTTTATAATAGGTATGAGGATCCATGACTGTTTCTGATCCTATGTTAGGCTTCGTTTCAGCAAAACACTTACTTGTAAAGTCACTCACAGGCTTATGAGTAGTCCCACAGAGTTCAGTGTGACTATACATGCATGCATGTTTGCAGGATGAAGTCCCTGCTGTGTAAATCTGAAAAGTAATCTTAAAAAAAAAAAAAAAAAAGAGAGAGAGAATTTAATGCTGTAACTGAGCTTGGTTGAAGCTTGGCCCTAAATTAACATCGTGCTTTATACTTTTACAATTACCCTCTAAGACTTATAGGGCCTCTACTGCTTGCTGCCTGATTTATTGTTAGTCCTTGGCAGCAGTGTGCTTTAATCTATGTCAAAATTATTTTCTACTCTTTCTAGAATGAAACACAGTAATTAAGCACAAGAAGAGTACTTGAGAAATGACATGCTTTTTTTTTTTTTTTTTGCTTTGTTTTGTTTTTTTTGTTGTTTAAAACAAATGAGCTAATTCTGGTAATTTATTTTTGCCTCCCCCCCTCCCTTTTATGGGCTACACGAAGACAGTTGAAGGCAGGCATTTGGTGAAAGCAGTGGAATAGAAGTTGAATGACAGTGTATTGCCTTTATATGTATCTTAATTTGCTGACTGTGTAATGAAGGAAACTTCATCCCATTAATCAAAAGGGGCAGTAGCCCTTTTAGTCTTGCTCAGTAAAATGAGGAGTCCTGTGGCACTTAAAGACTAACAAGTTTATTTTTTTTCATGTGCTTTTGTGAGAGAAAATGTCGAAGTGGGATTTTCTCCCCCGAAAGTGCATGCAAAAAATAAACTTGTTAGTCTTTAAGTGCCACAGGACTCCTTGTTTGTTTGTCATCCCATTAATGTGGCTGTTTGGCAGGGGCAGCAGTTAGTCTTGTTTCTATGATTAATTTAAGATGTAATTGTGTTTCAAAAAGATAATTTTGTTTGTGTTTTTCTTTGCCCAGGATGGATTAGATGCTTTGGTATATGATTTGGATTTTCCTGCCTTAAGAAAAAACAAAAATATAGACAACTTTTTGAACAGATGTAAGTATTTAATATTTTTATTATTATATTGAATAACAAGTTATAACTAAATATAAAAAGTTGTGATTTTTTTTTTATATTTCTTTTTTGGGACAACCTTGAAATTTTTAAGAGTCTGATTTTTGGAAAGTTCTGAACACTCAGCCCTGAAAATGAAACTCCTTCGAGCTGATTCAAGTTGAGCACCAAAACTCACTAGTCACATTCGGGAAAGTAGGCCTAGATCTTACTTTTTCCTATATTCTTGTAAGTGCTGATGCTGAAGATTCATTTTCCATATCCTCAATCTGTGTTAATCCTTTTGACAGAGGTGGGGAGCGATCCTTGCTAGGGTATGCTAGAGATTTAAATAATCCCTAGGCTCACTTTGCTCCCATGCTGGGAGGCTGAGTGTACTGGATTCCTAACAAGTGAGGGACTGTGCTCTGGTCTTCCACTTAGAATTTTAAGTAATATTAGTAAACTTCTATGCAAAGATTAAGTAAAGATAACTTGTATGATAAATAAAACCATTTATTCAAAATCAAATTTAGAATTATCACATTATTAATATTTTGTATTTTTCCTAAAAGGTCTCTTGCCTTAAACTATGTGAGAAGTCTAAATACTGTGGGTTGATATTTTTCTTTCGTAAATGCTTAATGTGCTAGTCATGTAGAGTTCTACTCTTTTATTGGTTTTTGGTGCACAAGGGGGAAAAAACCAAAACAAATGAAGTTTAGCTTTGCTGATTTTAGCACCATTAAAAGCTCTAATCTTTGTCAAGTACAGAAGAACAAAACGAATAAGAAGGGTGTCTTAAAATGGCCATATGCATAATCTGATGTATTTTCTTTTGCAGTGGAAGGGCACCACCTTGTATTACTGCATTGTGGCTGTAATTAATATTGGCATTTGGTACATTTTGAAAATAACTTAACTCTTAATTCATATTTACCTTAATTGGAATGGCTTTTGAAGTAACCATAACATTTTTTCATAGTAAGAATGAAACGTTTTTTTTTAATAGTCATGGTTCTATACTCTTCATACTTCAGAATATCTTCAGCAAATCTTTGACCTATTTTTGCTTATGGGAAAATGGCTGTGATAGTGGACAGTTGACTGTGTTTTATCTGAGAAATTTGTAAGCTGCCAATTTAAATCTTGGGCCGCATAGGATTTTGAGGGATCAAGGAACAACAAATGAAGGCTATTGATTTGTTACTTGGCAAAACAGATAAAAATCAATTATTTTTTAAAAAGTTCTTTTAAACCAGCTTTTTACATTTAAATTTATTTTCCTTTTAAAAACAAATCTTATTGAAATTTGGAATTTTGACAACCCATGTTAAGACATAAAATATATTATCTATTAAAATTACTAAAATAAATAAGCAGTACAGTTTGCTGCCTGAATGTTAAACCAGCTGTTGACATTAGTAGCCTTTTTTGCAGAAACAGAAAGGATGTTCTCTTCCTTCAGAGGGGTAGCCATCTTAGTCTGTATACAAGCAAAAACAACAAAAGTCCTGTGGCACCTTAAAGACTTGTCAGTTTCCAAAGGGATAGCCATGTTAGTCTAGTCCAGCAAAAAAAAAAAAAAAAAAAAAACAACAAGGAGTCGTGTGGTACTTTAAGACTAACAGATTTATTTTTTGCATGAGCTTTCGTGGGAGAAAATCCCACTTCGTCAGATGCTTCGAAGATGGGTGAACTTACAGAAAGGAATGAAAATAAATGCAAGGGGGTGTAAAACATAGAATCGGGTCATACAGTAACAGCAAATCAGAGCGGTTGTTAGGTTCAAACCATGGGAAGCCTGAAGTCAAATTACCTTTTGTAATGGGAAAAGAACGCATAGTCTCGATTCAATCCTGCTTTCACAGAATTTAGTTTGCATATCAGTTCAAGTTCAGCTGATTCTCTTTGAAGTCTTAATGTCCCAGTCACATCTCTCAGGATGGTCATTAACAAATCATTTATTGAGTGATTAGAAAGATGGAAGTGCTCTTTCTTTGGTTTGTGATTTCTGATATCAGCTCTATGTTAATTTATTCTTTTGCGCAGCGATTGTCTTGTTTGTCCAATGTATAAGGTGTTGGGGCGTTTCTGGCACATGATAGCATAGATCACATTAGTAGATGAGCAGGTAAATGAGCCTTTGATGGAGTAGTAGGCTTGATTAGGACCTACGATGGTATCTATTGTGCAGATATGTGGGGCAGACTTGGCAGCGTGGTTTGTTGCAGGGATGTGTGCCTGCTTTAATGTTTCTGTTGTTAGATCTGTAGTTGCTGGTGAGTATCTGTTTAAGATTGGGTGGCTATCTATAGGCAAGGAGAGGCCTGTCTCCCAAAGCCTGAGAGAGTGAGGGATCATCTTTTGTAATAGGCTGTAGGTCTTTAATGATCTGTTGTAGAGGTCTGACATGAGGGTTGTATATGGTGACTAGTGGTGGTCTGTTGGTTTCTTTCTTGGGCCTCTCCTGTAGTAGATGACTTCGGGGAACCTGTCTAGCTCTGTCAATTTGTTTTCTTACTTCCCCAGGTGGGTACTGTATCTTGATAGAGATCCTCAAGATGTCTGTCTCTGTCTGGGGGATCAGAGCAGATGCGCTTATATTTTGGGGCTTGGCTGTAGACAATGGATCGTGTGGTGTGTTTAGGATGGAAGCTTGAGGGATGTAGATAACTATACCAATCTGTAGGTTTTTTCTACAGGGTGGTGGTGATGTGTCTATACAGTACAAATCAGGGAGTGTCAAGAAAGTGGATTTCCTGTGTGGAGTGTTCCAGGCTCAGTTTGATGGTGGAGTGGAAATTTGTTGAAATCTCTGTGAAAATCTTCAAGAGCATCCCTGCCATGGGTCCAGGTGATGAAGATGTGATCAGTGTAGCATAGGTAAAGAAGAGGTGTTTTGGGATGAGACTTGAGGAAACGTTGTTCTAAGTCACCCGTAAAGATGTTGGCATATTGTGGGGCCATGTAGGTGCCCATAGCAGTGCCACTGATTTGGAGGTATACATTATCCTCAAATCTGAAGTGGTTGTGGGTGAGCACAAAGTCACAAAATTTAGTCACAAGCTGTGCTGTGGCATCATCTGGGATGGTTCTTCTAATAGCTTGTAATCCATCCTTGTGTGGGATGTTGGTTTAAAGAGCTTCTACATCCATAGTGGCCAGAATAGTGTTTTCTGGAAGCTCACCAATGGACTGTATTTTCCTCAGGAGGTCTGTGGTCTCTTGAAGATAGCTAGGGATGTTGATGACATAGGGTCTGAGGAGGGAGTCCACGTAGCCAGATAGGCCGGCAGTAAGAGTGCCAATGCCTGAGATGATGGGGTGTCCAGGGTTTCTTTTTTTATGGATTTTAGGTAGTAGATAGAACATCCCTAGCCACGGTTCTGGTGGTGTTTCTCTCTTTATATGTTCCTGTGCCGTCTTAGGGAGTTTCTTGAGTAGGCGTCGAAATTCCTTTTGGTTCTTCGTCGAGCAGTGTTCCTGACTGCTCCACTGAAGGTCTTTGCATGGCACTGGACCCCGAATCAGAGAGTTTTTTTTTTTTTTTCCCTTCAACAGTGGCTCTGTCAGCGGGGGGGGAGAGAGAGAGGTGATGACGTCAGGCACCTGTGCTTCCCACCTTGTTGACATCAGCATTCTGTTCTCCCCGTTCTTCCAGTTCCCTCGTACCGCCTCCGACTCCGGACGGAGTCAGTGGTGGCTCCACGATACTTTAAAGCATTGTTCCCTTCAACCTGAAAATTGTCAACCCAGTTCTAAGATGACTGAACAATCTCTTATTCATGTGAAACTGACTAACTCAGCAGGCTTTAAATGCTGTACTTCCTGTAAGGAAGCCATGCCAGCGTCTGACGGTCACCAAACATGCATTAAATGCCTAGGTGAGAGTTTTCTCACAGAAATGTCAACGTTGTTGAAACCTTACTTCCCGGACAAGGAAAGAAAGAGAGGGCAAGCTGAAATTGCTGCTGTTAGAAGGGGCTCTTCGCCCCGCTTCAGATCCGGGTGCCTCTCCTCAGCCTTCT
Organism: Podocnemis expansa; assembly: GCA_007922195.1. Classification (NCBI taxonomy): domain Eukaryota; kingdom Metazoa; phylum Chordata; order Testudines; family Podocnemididae; genus Podocnemis; species Podocnemis expansa. The sequence continues at coordinate 16,875,069 of ML682005.1, forward strand.
GAGGGAGCACACAAACGCTGCTCTGTGCTTTCATCCCCAGTGCCTGCTAAGCTCTCTAAGAACACTGCTAAAAATACTAAAGATTTGCAGAGGGGTCCTTCTTTGGGCTCGGTAACCCCTGCAAAATCTAACAAGTCTGCAGCTGCCAGGACAAACCACGCTTCTGCCTCTCAAGCCGTGGTTTTGTCAATGGCACCGACAACGGCAGCGGATCCGCCTCAGTGATGGTGCTGAGTGTTCCTGCTACTCCCGTGCCTGTGTCCAATACTTTGCCATACACAGCACTGACCCCTGCACCCCATACGGTGCCACAGTTTGTGTCTCCGGTCCTGATGACTTTTGCTAGTACTTTACAACCCCCACCCCCCCCTGACAGAGCAAGCGCTCGTAGCCGGGAATGCAGCTCAGCAACAACTCAAGCTGCAGCCTCACAATAAGCATACTGCTAAAACAAAGCACATGGACCTGACAGAGGACATTAGTATTCACTCTACTCCTGGGTCCCCCCTGTTTCAGACGGATTCTTCACACTCTAGTCCGTCTTCAACTCCAGCTTCCTCCTATCATTCGCCCTCAGTTGCATCGGGCAGTCCTATGTCAATGCAAGCAGCAGCTCCACAGCTTCAGCAACCATCACTTCAAAATCCCCCAGTTGCTTACCCATGGCCATACCCACCATGGTGCTTTTACCCACCTATACTGGGGACGAACTATCCTAATTGGCCATGTAATACTACTCCATTACCGACTTATCTGCCTGGTCAGTTTCCTACATATCCTCATCAACAGCAGCGCACACAGCCTGAGATTAACACTATGACAGCATCATCAATTTCTGAACAGCCCGAGGATATAGAAATACAAACTCATGACTCCAAACCAGATGACATAAAACAATTCCATGAACTCTTTAAAAGAGCTGCAGATACTATGGACATTTCTCTGGACTCCCATTCCACTAGTCAGCATAAGCTATACAAGATATTACAGACAACCGAGTCCAGTAAATTAGCTCTCCCGGTGGACATTGGGATTATGGAAACTACAACACTCTTATGGCAGACTCCGGCATCTAATCCACCTGCTAATAAAAAAGCAGACAAAAAATATTTTATAGCCCCCATGGGCAATGAGTTCCTGTTTTCGCACCCTCAACCAAACTCTTTAGTGGTAGAAGCAGCTAATCAAGGAACCAAACAACCTTACTCTACATCTAACCCAATAGCCAAAGACGATAAAAAACTGGATGTACTTGGCAAAAAAGCTTACACGTCTGCAGGACTCCAGCTTCGTATAGCCAATTATACTGCATTACTCTCGAATTACGACCACCATATATATACTAAACTAATGGACTTCTCTGACGAGATATCACAGGATAAATGCGAACAATTTAACTCTCTTTAATTTTGGAGGGTTACCTGATTGCAAGAATGGCCCTTCAAGCTTCTTTGGACACAGTGGATGTTGCTGCCAGAACACTTGGAATGGCAATCGTAATGAGATGTGCTTCCTGGCTCCACTCCGCTGATCTGCCTAGACAAATGCAGCATACTATTGAAGACCTACCTTTTGATAAAGGTAACCTGTTTGCACAAAAGACTGACGATGTAATGCACAGCCTAAAGGATTCACGGGCTACTTTACATACTTTGGGTATCTATACCCCTTCATTGTCAAAAAGGAGATTCTCAAAGAGCCAGCAATATAATTCCAGACTATCTCAGGCTCAACCTAATTTGACGGTCTGATGTCTATAGATCAAAATCTCATCAGCCTCGCAGGAAACAACACAATCAGTCCCTGCAGAACTCACAACCAGCCAATTCCAGACAGCAGTTTTGATGTTCTGGTAGAGAGAGCCACCAACCAACCAATATCTTATCAGCCACAGTCACTGCTGCCACCTCTAATTTTCAGGAACAGATTAGCGCCTTTTTTCCACCAATGGCAGAGAATAACATCAGACAGATGGGTACTAGAGATCATCCAAAGGAGCTATTCAATACCATTCATATCACACCCCAAACCCCAACACCCCTACCCGTCCATTTTCAGGGACCCCAACCATGTACAAATTGTACAATGGGAGATCTAACACCTCCTTTATATTGGGGCAATCGAAGAAGTACCAAAACATCAATGGGGGGAGAAGGCTGCTATTCTCCATACTCCCCCCCCCCCCCCCACAAAGGTGTTGGAGGCCGATTCTAGACCTCAGACGGCTAAATCGGTATATTTAAGTAAAAAAGTTCAAAATGGTGACTCTACACACGCGCCTCCCGTCGCTTCAACAGGGCGACTCGTTGGCCTCTCTTGATCTAAAGGACGCTTATTTTCATATCCCCATGCTCCCTGCCCACAGGAGACTCCTTCATTTCCTTTTCCTTTCCAAACACTACCAGTATGCAGTACTCCCATTCGGACTGTGCACAGCTCCCAGAGTCTTCTCCAAGCTAATGGCTCTGGTAGCTGCATTTCTACAAAAGCAACACATCACTAAATTCCCTTACTTCGACTTTCTCTTGAGGGCTCCCACATGTTCACAGGCACAACAGGCAGTACAGTCCACACAAGCCCTGTTCCTTTCTCTAGGCCTGAACATAAATTACGAAAAGTCGTCACTACGACCCATGCAAGAGATTCAATTTATAGCTGCTTGGATTTACTCATCTGTGGCAAGGGCATTTCTTTCACTCAACAGATTTCACAACATAATCCAACTCGTCCTGGCAATACAGAAATCCAGTTATTTCTACCTGTACCTCCAGGCAAATGCTTGGACACATGGCAGCAGCTACTTACCTAGTCAGATATATTCCTGTCTTTGTATGCGTCCATTCCAAATGTGGTTCCTCTCTCGATGCCGATTTCTCAACCAGTCTTTGAACATTCCAGCATCTGTCAAGCGAACCCTGTCTTGGTGGACAGACCTGAACAACTTGTTACAGGGCATTCCTTTTCTCTTACTGCAACCGCTTCTCACCATCACTACCGATGCCTCTCTCATAGGCTGGCGGGCATTTCTTCAGCATCAGACTGCACAAGGCAGATGGTCGCACACAGAAACACTCCTTCACATAAACTTTCTCGAACTCAGGGCAGTTCTAAGAGCATGCCAACACTTTCTCCCCCTTATTGCTGGCAAACATGTCAGAATTCACACGGACAACATAACGTGTATGCTTTACATCAACCGCCAAGGGGGAACCAGATCGACATCACTTTGCTTAGAAGCAATGACCCTTTGGGACCGGTGCATAAATCATGCTATCCACCTTACTGCGGAATACTTACCTGGCAGGGACAACATTCTAGCCGATTCACTGAGTCGCTTCTTCCTGGTCCAGCACAAGTGGGAAATCTGCAGCAATATCCTAATCAACATCTTCTCTCTCTGGGGGTTTCCCACCATGGATTTGTTCGCTACCAGTCAAAACAAGAAGTGTGAAAGTTATTGCTCTCGAGGGGGAAACGGTCACGGATCCAGCGGCGATGCCTTCCTTTTACACTGGGGACGAGATCTGATGTACGCCTTTCCCTCAATTCCCCTGATTCCCAAAACCCTTCGAAAGATCCAGGAGGACAAAGCAATGGTGTTATTAATAGCACCAGCATGGCCTAGACAGATGTGATATACTTTACTCAAGACCATGTCCAAAACCTCACGGATTACGTTACCTTTTGTTCCAGACGTTCTGTCTCCAGAAAAACAGGACTCAACTACATACTTACCTGCACAGACTTCATTTAACAGCTTGGAACCTAGATGGTTCTCTGCTCTAGAACTCGAATGTTCACACTCAGTACAACACATACTATTAAATAGCAGGAAACCTACAACCAGAACTACTTACCTGCTCACATGGCGTCGTTTTTCCTACTTGTGTTCCCGACAATCCATCGATGCCTGTACAGCCTCTGTTCCTCGAATCCTCGAATACCTCCTGGAACTAAAACACAGTGAACTCGATTAGGGTTCATCTTGCAGCTATATCTACTTTTCACGATCCAGTGGATAGTTGCTCAATTTTTGCTTACCATACCATCAAAAGATTCATGCAGGGTTTACAAAACCTGTACCCACAGGTGCGCCCTCCGACTACGCCGTGGTATCTCGCAAGAGTACTAATGGCTCTTACAAAACCGCCCTTTGAACCATTAGCCACAGTCTCTCTCTTACACTTATCTATGAAAGTAGCCTTTTTGGTGGCAATCACTTCTGCTCGTCGTGTGGGAGAAATTGCTGCCCTTATGGCCTACCCGCCCTACACCATCTTCTATAAGGACAAGGTCTCCTTAAAACTGCACCCAAAATTTGTTCCTAAGGTATTGTCTAATTTTCATCTTAATCAAATTATCCACTTTCCAGTCTTTTTTTCCCAAAATCCCATACCATGGCACAAGACAGGACACTAACGTTTGACATACGACGAGCTCTAGCTTTTTACCTTGATCAAACGAAACCCTTTTGAAAAATGCCTAGACTCTTTTTATATCGATTACAGAGTGCTCTAAAGGCCAACCAATCTCGAAACAAAGTGTATCTTGCTGGATTTCCACATGTATCCAAACCGCATATACAACATCTCAGTCGGTCCCTCCACAAAATATACGCTCGCATTCCGCAAGAGCCATGGCCTCCTCCGTTGCCTTTCTTAACAGAGTGCCTGTGCATGAAATATGTCAAGCTGCCACATGGACTTCATCTGAGACCTTTGCCAAGTGTTATGCTCCGGATCGCATTTCAGCTATGGACACGGCAGTAGGACAAGCAGTTCTCAACTCAGTCTGTGACACATGAGCTGAAGTGCCCACCTCCCTACACAGCAACTGCTACAAAATCACCTTCAGTGGAGCAGTCAGGAACACTGCTTGACGAAGAAATGGAGGTTACTCACCTTCGTGCAGTAACTGAGGTTCTTCGAGATGCGTGTTCCTGACATGCTCCACTACCTGCCCTCCTCCCCTCCAGTGTTCCCTCTAATTACTCGTAGACTGTGTGCGCAAACAATTTCTTTGTGTGTGCAAAAACATTTCTTTGAGTACCAATATTAGCACTATTGAATCTTTTTGTGCGCACTTTATTTTGTTGTGTGCGGAGGCTTCATGACCTGTGTGCGTGCGCACATGTGCACAGCTTAGAGGAAACAGTGCTCCCCTCTACTTCGGACGTTTTTAGTTTCTTCCGTGACTCATATATATGACCTGCGCGGTACGAGGGAACCGGAGGAGAGGGGAGAGTAGAACGCTGGTGTCGGCAAGGTGGGAAGCATGGGTGCCTGATGTCATCGCCCCTCTCTCTCTCCCCCCGCTGATAGCGCCACTGCTGGAGAGAAAAATCTCCGATCCGGGGTGCAGTGCCGCGCAAAGACCTTCAGTGGAGCATGTCAGGAACACGCATCTCGAAGAACCTCAGTTACTGCACGAAGGTGAGTAACCTCCATTTTTCGTCAGTGAGGTCAGAGGAAAGTGGTCTGTAGAATGTTGTGTTGGAGAGTTGTTTTATAAGCCTCCCGATCATAATCTAATTTATTCATGACGACAACTGCATCTCCTTTGTTAGCCTCCTTAATGATGTCAGAGTTGTTTCTGAGGCTGTGGATGGCATTGCATTCTGCAGGGCTGAGGTTATGATGTAAAGGATGTTGTTTGTCCATGATTTTAGCCTTGGCACAGTGGTGGAAACAATCAGTGTAAAAGTCTGGTCTCTTGTTTCGACCCTCTGGAGGAGTCCATGAAGAATATTTCTTCTTGTAGTGTTTGGAGGAAGGTATCTCTGCGTCAATGCGTTGATCTGTGGTGTTATGGAAATATGAATCGAGACTATGGGTTCTTTTCCCACTACAAAAGGTAATTTGATTTCAGGCTTCCTATGGTTTGAACCTAACAACTGCTCTGATTTGCCATTACTGTATGACCTGATTCTATGTTTTACACCCCCTTGCATTTATTTTCGTTCCACTCTGTAAGTTCACCCATCTTCGAAGCATCTGAGGAAGTGGGATTTTCTCCCACGAAAGCTCATGCGAAAAATAAATCTGTTAGTCTTAAAGACTAACAAATTTCTTTGGGCCTAAGTTTCTGTGGGTTCGAACCCACATCTGATGAAGGGGGTTGGAGCCCATGAAAGCTTATTCCCAAATAAATGAGTTAGTCTTTAAGGTGTAATAAGACTCTTGTTGATCTTCCTTTCAGTTTTATTCAGCTAATTCAGTTTAATGACTAGTTCATTAAAAGTTAAACTCCTTAGTTGAAGAAAAATTTTGGTGCATTTTTCTTTTCCAAATTGTGAATAAAAACTAGATATGAGAACAAGAGGATGAGGTCTACTAGTTTATAAAATTTTGGTGGACATGGTGACTTGAAATTTCTGTTTAAATAACTAGCTATATGTAATGTTTTCTTGAATAAATGTTAGCATAAGTGCAAAACTTGTTTAATAAACTCTCTTTTCTTACATGTTCAGCACACTTAAGGTAGCTTTATTTAGCATATTTAAAAGCAAACAAGATGATTTGATTTCTAATTTCTAGCCAAATAGAGCATGATGGTGGTATATGGAACAAAAAGAAAGGGACATAGGGTTTTATAATGGTGAGATCACACAGTGGTCTGTGTGCTGAAATACCAAAACACAGTGGGGTAAGTTTGAGTGGTGACTTTAAAGAACACAATCTAGTCTTATTTGGTCTTAATTGTTGATTTTTTAAAAAAATTATATAACATAAGGCATAGTGAAACAACTTCATGATGTCTTTTGGTGCCACTGGAAGACAATTTAAATAAACAAGAAATAGTCCTTTGCACTATTAGCAGTCTAAATATTGTAGCATTGTATTGTATTGAAGTGAAGTTGATCGTAAACAAAACTGAAGCTTGCTACTTTGCTTTAAGAGTCCAAGTTGAGAGATGTAAAAAAAAAAATTAAAAAAAAATTAATTTTAAAAATTGTCAGTTATAACAACTTTGGATGGCTCTTTATCTATTTTTAAAAAAATTCAACTTCACTTGTTTTCTGGAGTTTATAGAACTCAGGAATAATATAAGATAAAATGAGAAAAGACCATATCTTGAAAATGTATTTTGCAAAGCAGGGACAGGAGCCAGCAAACTGAGCCAAAAGTGGGGTTGTTTGGGAGTTCAGGTCTGTGATGCTTAGGGTAGTGAACAGGACATAGGTGAGAAGGCTATGCCTGATACTGAGGCAGCAGTAGTAGTGACCAAGCAGTGGAAGAGATAATGAAGATGACTGGAGGTGGGAGCTGCAGAAAGCACATCATCTCGGAAAAGAAGATCCAAGGCTTGTAGATGGAGGTGGAAATTCTGGTTAAGTTTTAAAAGGGGATTCGAGCATATGAAGGAGCAGAGACATGAAGAGACTTAAGCAAAAAGCCCAAACTCACAGACAGAAGCAGGACCAAAAAGAACTCCAAGGGGAAACTGATATGTGAGGAAAGTGGCCAGTGGAAGCATTTGACTATGAGGACCAATCAGTGGAAAGGACAAGCTCAAGAAGGAGAAATAGAACTCAAGACCAGGTCTGCGGAGTTGGAAAGAGAAGAAGGTGAGAGGGCAAGGAAGAAGAAAAGAACGAGTCCAATACAAAATGGATGAGCTAATGGTCTTGCCACCAAATAAGAGAGGCCCAGGAGGACCTGGGTAGATTGCAGAAGACTGAAAGGGAGAATAGAAGATGAGAGGACTTGTAGCCAGAAAGAGCAGGGAAAAGGTTGGAGAATTGTAATAGAATTGAAGTAGAGCCAGTCAATAAAGTACGCACCATTAATTTATTCTGCCTGATGCATGTGTAACTGACTGACCCTGGAGCACCCAAGCATTGAAAAACAAGCCCCACAAAAGTGAGAAAGGTGGTATGCAGAATGTCTCTGCAAGCAAGAGAAAGATTTACTGTTTCTTTCCCATGATTGCAAGAGAAAGAAGGAAGGGAAGTGGATATCCCATTGGAGGAGGGTGTTAATTCCCCCTTTCAGAGAGAGCTCCCTTCAGTATTTGTTAGTTCTATGTGATTATCCAAGCTTACTGCACACTGAAGACAAAGCCAATATCAAAAATGTAGTTACAAACTGTACTTGTCCTGCACACAGTTTAGTGGCTATGGGGACATGCTCAAATGACCCTTTAACCCCTCTAGAGTTTCTCTTCTTTACTGTTGACTTTGGCTAGTAAGTGGCTGGTAAATTTTTGAGCCAATCCCATAATGATGTTTGTTTTTAGTTTGGATCTCTGTATTTTCATTATTAAGATTAGGATCACTAAGATATTTACATTTTTCACCTGCAAGATCCACTGATGTGTTAATCAATGGGCTTTCATCCTGTGTACAACTATGTACTAAGAGACTGTCAGCCAGTAATAGCAGAGTGCATGGCCAGATAAATTGAAGAGCCTCCCAGTTTTGGTTTTTTTTTGGTTTTGTGCTACTGTAGCTTCAAGTTTTGCCAGACTTCCTGCAGCAGAGCAGAAACACTTGTATTTAAACAGCCCAAAACGTTAATTTGATACCATATCTGTCTTTTTGTAGTCTTCTCCCATGGGGGTGGGGGGTGTTAAAAGTTCTGTTTCTCTATTTTAGAGACACTCTGCCCATCTCCTGTGCTTATCCTGACCCTGTTTGTAGCATGGAGGAGGATAGAAGAATATGATAAACATGAATGTGTGCCATCTGCTCCAAACAGGAAAAGATGAACACCCTAAAAAAGCTCTAATTCTCAGGAAAGCAAAATGCAGATATTGGCACAGGACTCTTATTTTACATCTCTTTAAATCTTCTGATGTGTATTTTTCCAGTCTAAGGACCGAAAGAAGAAAGTGCAAATCCAAATTGTGCAGGTGCAGGAGTGGCTTATTTCCCACCAGAGAGGAGGGACAACTTTGAGTCGTAACAGAAAAAACAAGAAAAGAGCAGGAAGAATTCTTCTGGTTAGGATTCTTCGGATGTATGCTTAATAGGGCTCTTTCTAGTTTAGTTCTAACTTCTGAGGAAATATCTAAGGCAGACAAAAGGAGGAGTCTGTTCAGAAGAGCCGCAGTACTACTCAAGCATTATCAATTGCCATTTAGAATTGAACCATGTATTTTTCTGAAGCCAGCTTTGATAGATCTGATTAGGAGGGAAAGGCATTCCCAGGAAAACCCAAGACTACGTAAGGTGAACTAAAGAAGTTACAAAGTGTGGTAGTGTAAATAAGATTTGATTTCCCTTTCAAATGCTGAAGTGGCACTGGTACACCTAGTTAACTCCATCTGTTGGTACTACCATACCGTTAAGTCTCAAATTACCCCACAGGCAGGAGAATGGATGTAGCACTCAGAAGAAATTCTGAGTTCTTACAGTGTTTACAACTGTGCATGCATCCAAATGGTTTACCTAAACAGTACCGGCATGGATGGGTGATCTGTCTGAATCTATCATCTCAGATAAAAGAAATTCCAGGGGTTCTTTCTGTCTCTCTCCCAGAAAGAGCTCCCTCACAGGAGCCAGGATGCCTGAGAACTCTGTGGTTGTTCAGCAGCATTTTAACAAGTGTGATGGACTACAGTGTGCTTACTTATTGCTGTGTGGTTGTGGAGTTGGAAGACATGTGCAACCTAAAGTGACTTTCACATTATCAGAGTACTCAAAAGGAAAATTGCTTGCAGAACTGGTGCATAAAGTGGTGTAGACTCCTCAGTCAAAGAAAACAAAAACCTGCCTCCTGCCAGGCCTCATAAGAGAGAAAATAAATCCTGTTCTAAATTCAAGAAATCCTTTTGAAGCTTCCATACCAGCTTTGAGAAACAAAATAATCTCTGCTACTCCAGAAGAAAGTGATTAGATCAAGGGATGGCAAGTGCAGTTTGAATCATCTATCTTCTAGTGATGCTTCAGATCCTCCAATACAAGTCCTATCTCACTGCCATATCAGACTGGGATAGATCATTGCAAAAATGGTGGTTTTCTTCACGTGGTAGTCTATAGGCCTTGAAGTGCCTCCAGCAAGTGGTGTCTGAAGGTGATTCAGAGAGTATTTATTTATAAAATTGCTGTTTAGTACATTTAAACTTGTTCATAAAATCTGCAGTATGATATCCAAGTTTGTTCAGTGCTCTCATGGGCCCACCAGCACGGACCGCCCTGGTGGGTGCTTCTGGTGATGGTACTTCGGGCAATGGCTCACGTAGCACTCCCCAGTGTTCAGTGCTGTTCATGTCTTTAAGCCCTTTTGAGGCTGATCCAGCACTCCAGCTGGGTCCCAGTCCAAGTATCCCCCTTTTCAGTGAAAGTTCAGTCCTGGCAGCCCACTTGATAGCAACGGCTGCCTCAGGTTTGGACACTCACCAGCAGTCCAAGAGAGGCAGGGAGGGATTCAGGTCCACCCACTTCTCTGGGCCACAGCCCAGGGACTGGACATGCCTCACACTAAGTATCACCCCAGCCCCAGTCCAGGAAGGTCTGGGCCACTTCCCTGCAGCCCCCCTATGTTTAGCTGCCTCTTCTCAGGCTTCTTCCTCTGGCTTCTCCAAAGCTCTGGCAGTCTGTCCTTCCTTCCTTTTTTTGGGGCTCTCTGCAGGCCACCTTTGCCAGGTCTCAGGCCCAGTCCTCTTTAGAGCCCTGTTGTCCACAGGGAGCTGCCCCAGGTGCTGATCTCGCAGCTTCTGAAGGCAAGACCTTCTCTATCCAGTACCTCAAGGAGACTGCCCTTGTTTGGCTCTACAGCTGTTTTTTTCTACCCGGTTCTGGGCCTTCTTTGGTTTAGCAACCCACCTGATTGTCTGCTTTCCCTGGGCCATCTTTAATCCTCTTTGGGCCAGTGTGGGGCACCTACCTTGTCACAAGTGTGTATGAACTCAACAACTTTTGGGCAGTAGGGGAGATACCATTCTTTCCTGTGGAAGCTGTCTCAGCTGGCAGGCTTTTAAGTGTAGCTAGCTGTGTTCTATTTATCAATGACAGACAGGTCTAATTCAGCTGTTGTAGCTGCTTGCAAGCTAAGAGACCATTGATTAATCGGTCTCTGAACCATGTAAATAAAAAAGAGGAAATTTTCCATAATGTGACTTTTCCTATTAAAAGCAGCAGATTCTATATGATTTATTACATTACTGTAATATGATACTGTCTGAGGAACTTTGAGTTTAATGTGTACAGATGTGACTTTCTTCCAGATATTTAAGTTACAATTTGCCCATAAAGCTCAATCAGTCACTTTATAATATTTGGACCTGAATTTCTGTTAAAATTGCATGTTAATTAATTCTCTTAAGACACCAAGTAGTTCTTCAGTACACTAAAGGAAAAAAAAATGCAAAATTTTTGCCATTTGAAAGAAGTTGGTCAGTTATAAACCATCCCAGACTTTATTTTAGTTTACATCTTTTTAAAAAACAGAATATTTAGTATAGTAATTTAGAGAAACAATTGCATCTGATATTATCCAAATGCCAGTTTTAATCTTACAGTATGTTTAGCGATTTGAAATACGATCCCCATACAAACAATAGCTGCATACTATGTATGGTATTAAACCGATTTTTGACAATAGAATAAAAGTTTTGGGGTTTTTTAACCACTTTGTCCTTTGATCCTTCAGAAATGAATGCAATTAACCTGGTCACTGGCCAGATTTTTTTCCTGAAAACAATGTGAAATAAACTTTCACATCATGTCTTGCTTTTATCTGGTTTAGTGTTGGCAGGCCTCTTGTCATGGGTTTGTTAGGCAACCAGTTATTGATAAACAGAAGTTTGGCATGACGATTGTTGTATTTCAGCCCCATCCAGTCCTATTGGTTCTGTAGCCTTAGATCAAGTCACCTTGCTTGAATAGACAAATAACTTAAATTGGATCTTATGCAGTTCACTGACCATTTTACGGAATCTGAATCAATGTTCCCTCTAATTACTTATAGACTGTGTGCAAACAATCTTTTTGTGTGCAAAAACATCTATTTGTGACCACCAATATTAGCACTATTGAATTTTTTTGTGCACACTTTTTGTTGTGTGTGCAGGTTTCATGACCTGTGTGCATGCACACAGCTTAGAGGGAACAGTGATCTGAATTACATTTGTAATTCTATCTTTCTGTAGCATAGTTTTATTAAAATCAGTGTGTGGAATATACCTCTCTGTAAATCCTAGTTTTACTTAGAAAGCAAGGGAAAAGAATACTTAAATATAAGTATTGAAACCAAGGTATAGAGTTTTAATAACACTGTTGCTGCAATTCCCCTGCATTCCTGCTGCTTTGTTTTAAGTTGGTCCTTTAATTTTCTCTGTGCATCTTCTATTTTTAAATATGCTTTGTATATAGGACACTAATAGTCATTTTCAGTAGCAGGCCAAATAATTATTTTTATAAAATGTGGACTACAGCAATGTCAGTTCCTCCCTTCATAATTCTTTCAAACCTTTTCCTTTTTGGTCTAAAACTCTGTTCTGAAAATAAAACAGGATTATTGCTACGAATGTTTTATTGGAAACGGGGCTGTTTAATAGCTGTTCTGTACTTGTACCAAAATGTGAAGCTTTTCTATGTAATCTCATGCCAGTGTTGACCCATATGGATTAAAATAGCTTGTTTTTTAATCTATGACCAAATTTGGAATTAGACTATCTGCCCACTGGGAGTTAGTAAATTATTGTACTTTATAGAATGACAGGTTTATATAAATAATTATAATGATTCCCATTTCATGTTTTAAATTAAAAATCACTTTTTCAAGTGGTAGTTTGTTTTATAAGTAGCTTGTTCAAGTGTGTTTTATACCCACACAGTATGATTTCTCAGATATTTTGCACATGATGTTCTTTTAAATGATGGCCTTTTATGTTGTGCTGTATACAGGCAGTTCACCCTAGGTGCAGAATTTCTGCATTCCGATAACTATTTCAGGTATTTGTTTTGAATTAGAGCTTTCCACGTTTAAACTATGCTTCTTCCTTAGCTTGATCCTGCAATGAAACTGTGCTATGTGACATTTTTCTGTTTACAATGGTAATGAAAATAAGATCACGAGCTCAGAATACAGATTTCTAATCAGAAGCTGAGCAAGCTTTCTCTTAAACATAACTTTAAATAAGCACTTGGTGTTTAAGAACTGTTATGAATAAATAAAGTCTGAATTGATTTGTGTTAAATCAAGTACATTTGAAAGATTTTCTTAATATGAAAATCCTTACTAATTTTAATTTGTAGTTCTGTAATAACCTATGTAATAAAACAGTGAAGATTTTAGTAACACTTAGCTCTCTATTCATTTGTTATATTGTTTCTCTTTACACAGATAAAGACACAGTTAATAAAATCAGAGATTTGCGCATGAAAGCTGAAGATTATGAAGTGGTCAAGGTGATTGGTAGAGGTGCATTTGGTGAAGTCCAGTTGGTAAGTTATATTTCAATATGTAAATAGGACTGGATTTTGTTTTATGCTACTCAGTGCTACTTATCTTTTATTTGTAATTAAATATTTTAAAAGTTACAACACCAGTCTTGTAACATAGGGACTGTATAGCTTTGTGAGAATTCTTATTCGTGGAAGGAATGTTTACTAGGATCCTATCTTTTAATATGCTCATGTGCACAAACATTTGAGTTGAATATGCATTTCCCTGTCCAGCAACTGAGTATAAACTGCCTGTATGGTAGTCCTGGCCAATGCAACTCTAGGAATTTGAGAGGCTGCTCTTCAGTCTGTGTAAATTGTCACAGGGTCATTGATGTCAGTAGTTTCTAGCAGTTTACATCTGCTGAGCTGCCCCCAGACTTGAACACAGATTTTTCCACATGTACCATTTTTTGTATGTGGAGATGTAATAATCATGGCTGCTCATATTGAATAGCTGATGGAGAAAAAAATGTAAAATAAGACAAATGTGTTCTTTGAAGTATTTGTAATTTTCTTTTTACAATGTTCAACAAATAAATATTTAGCCTCCTTTTAAAAACAAATGTACACAAGCTGCTCTGTAGTTTGCATGGACTTTATTTTTAATATTTTTAGCAAATGCTGTTGTATCCTAATAGCTATATTATAGTTAAAAATGCAACTTTACAATATGTAGATCAATAGAAAAATTATTTTTATGAAAAAATGAAATAATTGGATAAAACTGGTTAAAGCGAAATGCTCAAAGCAGAAAAAAATTGAATTAAATAGTTTAACTGATTGCATATGTAAACATAATCTGTTTTACTATATCTTTTTATCTTCAAAGGTAAGACATAAAGCTTCAAAGAAGGTGTATGCTATGAAACTTCTGAGCAAGTTTGAGATGATAAAAAGATCAGATTCTGCATTTTTTTGGGAAGAAAGGGACATAATGGCGTTTGCTAATAGCCCATGGGTTGTTCAGGTATAGTGACAACACTGTTAAAACTACCCCACCATGATTAACAAGAATACTTTATAAATTATGTTGGAACTGAAGATTTTTTGTTTATAACTTGGTTTCCTAAGCAACCTATTAACATTGCCTTTTCAGCTAAGTTGAAATTTGAAAGCTGCAAAAAACAGAATTGTAGCTGCTGTAATGTTTTTTAAAAATTAAATTAAGCTATTTTGTTTGCAGCTGATGTACAGTAAAACAATTTTATTAAAATTTGTTTGCTTGACAAGAATTTTGTGCCATCCTAGCATGTATATGATAATTATTCATGTAGAGCATACCTTTTAGCAAACAAGTAGTTGGACAAATGCATATCTGTATTTTCTGTCTTTTGGTAAATGGTTGAAAGCAAAATTTGAAATGAGAGGAGGAGTCACAATGGAAGACTATAGTATTTGTACATTGGTGGTGATGAATGAAGCGTTCATACTGTACATCATATAGACTACGCTTTTTTCTCTAAGCATCACTTTCTTCTTTGAAATACAAAGACCAAGTCTTGCAAAGATTTACCCATGCTAACTTGTAGTACTACTCTTAAAATTAGGAATGGTGCCTTAGTTTTTAGAGGGTTATGGTAAAAATGACCAAACTTTCAGGATCAAAGATGTAATCGTTATTGACACTAATTTGGGAAATCATGGTTATATTTTTCTAGACAATGATTATCTTGAAAGATGCTTGCATTGTTTCTAAACAGAGTATAAATTTAAGAGCTATTAACTCACGGTTTGTTTTGAGCTATGGCAACAGCTAAGGGAGGATTTTTACTTTTTTTTTTTTTTTTTAAATTTCCAACTCACTTTTCAAACAGTATAATTATTGATAGAAGAACAACACATTTTCAATAGTAAATCAGATAACTAGGGCTATAAGAACACTGCAGAAAATTAAGAAAAATTGAGTAGTTTTCATTTACAGCTTGTATTTTATTAGTAGAGCTATCTGTTTTCCTGGATTGCTTGATGCATATGTTAGATGGCCAGTTCACAGTTTGAACTTCTATATAATAAATTATTTTAATAAGAGCTAAAATAATCTTAAGAAAACATGCAGGCTCTGAAGAAATTGCAGGCAGATGCCTTTGGTAAAGGACTTTATTTTTTGTATATTTGTAAACTAATAATCGTATCTCTGGGAGCTTTCTGCCCAGTAATATAGGTGAACAGTCTCTGAGAGTGATCTTGGGACTCAATGAGCTAGGTTCTCTATCTCAATCACTCTTTTAAACTCCTCTCTAGCAGAATGAGAGGCAGAAGACAGCAGAAATGGCACACCCTCTTCATAATGTGAATTCTTTGTTATGTAAAACTGCTGGAATGTCACTAATAATTCTACTAATCTTTAAATGTCAAGATATTTGCAGTTAAGTTAAATAGATTAATACAGATGCAAAAATAAGAAGGTTTTATGTTGATATTGTATATACTCAGTTACTTATTTTTTTGTTTGCTTTCTTTTATAGTTATTTTATGCATTCCAAGATGACCGTTACCTTTACATGGTGATGGAATATATGCCTGGTGGAGACCTTGTAAACTTAATGAGCAATTATGATGTTCCTGAAAAATGGGCAAGATTTTATACTGCAGAAGTAGTTCTTGCATTGGATGCCATTCATTCAATGGGCTTTATTCACAGGTGCATATATATAATTACTATAGATAAATCGGATCTACTTCAATCCTTTTTTTTTTTTTCAGAAAGTATGTATAAAAATTACTTAATCTGTTTTAAAATTGCTGCTAATGTTATCATGGTGTAAGTATTGCCCCTAGATATCTTCAGAGTTTTTCACTGTGAGAAAATGCAAATCTGAGAGAACCTTCATAGTAAAATATTTTCAATAAATTAGAAGGACTGGAGTATTATGTTTTCTTCCTGAATCTGGAATTTCTAGGATTTGCCTGCTTGACAGGAGGTAGACACAAAACCAAAATGGAACTAATGAACTTTGGTACTAAAATCCCAAGCCTTGGTACTAAAATCTCTTGTTGGATTTCTTTCTTCAGTATAGAAAGTACTTTTGTTTGATAACTGACTATTAACAGTATTTGGCAGTGTTCACTATTAAGTGGTATTAGTTTTCAAATCAAATCAAATTGTTTTAGTAATGCCTGGGGATCAGGGCCCTATTGTCCTAGACACTGTACAAACACATAATAAGGATTAGTTCCTGTCCCAGTTAGCTTGCAACTTAAAGGAACAAGAAGACAGGGGTAAGACGTGAGACGGAGTCACAGACAGGTAGAGGGGTTGAAGGTTTTGCCTCAGGCCTTTGACAGAACCAGGAATAGAACTAGGATGGGGACTCAAGAGGCTCAGTGCCTCAGTCCACCAGACCATGCCACAATAATTGTATTAGAATATACCTCTGACAGCTGATCAGTCTTGTTATATAATTGATCCTCACTTTATGGTAGGATTGAATGACTCTCAGTATTGGGTGCAGTCTTTCTATATCTATTCTACTTCAGTAGATTTAATTTAGCTGTGTCTGAAAGATAGATCTAAGAAGTGGTTACAAATACGAGTGTTACAGTGAGACTGTACATATTTAAGTAAATAAAGGAGTTCTTTTAGCCTCCAACTAATGAGGTGACAGAGCAAGTCATCAAAAAGAAATTACTACCTGCAACTACAGCAATAATTTTTCAACTCTCTATTCGTGTATTTGTCTGCTACTTGGCCTACAGGAACAAATTAAAATTAAAAAAAAAAAATTACATAAAATATGCTTTCATTCATAGCATGTTCCCCGCTTTTGTTCCCCATCTGTTCTTAATTGTAATGGCAGTGGCTAACTATAATACACCAATTTTTAAGTTTTTTTTTCCTAAAGTGAACTTATTGATTGATCTAGAGACCAAAAAATGTCTATGTAATCAATAAGCTTTTATTAATAAAATGTCCATGTTTTTCATTTTTGTTTGTTGGAAACAAGTGACTTTTCATTCTAATTTACTAGACTGTTCAAAATATGTGTAAACTATGAAGTTGAAATAAAACCTGTAACTTACTAAACAAAGGAACATTAGCATGTTAGCTTTCTTTTTGGCCAAAGCAATCTTGTATGCAAACTTTCATCTGCGTAATAAAAACAGCATAAATTAATTAAATACAGATAGAGGTACATTCCATTGTGAAGGATCCCCAAGTACTTTGCATACTATATACATTTAAGAATCACTTTATGTAAGCTTTTTGGATTTTAATTTTATTAATAGGGAACTGAAGAACTGTTCCGGTTGAAAATACAGACGTAATTTCAGTTGAGAGCAATCTAAATATACAAATTGCAGTTTAGCCAGGAGGTCAGAATTAACATTTACGCTTTCATAAAAAGGATTACTTCAAGAGTCAGATGTTGCTAAAATGAGTATTATGCATAATTAATTAACTATATCAAGCATAATCAAAAAAGTCCCCTATATAAATGAATCATTCTAAAAGTGCATTTATATTATCAAAGTTGGAAAGAAAGTTAAAAACCACCGAGGAAGCTGCTACTAACATTCATAGGTGTTAGAAATTATGGATTTGCTTTTGATTATAGTAGGCTTTTTTCCTTCTGGATGAGTTTATTTGAATTGAATAAAGAAGAGAGAGAGTGGGAAAAGTAACTTTCTCTGTTCTAGAAGACCTATTTGGTATAAAGAAATTTCAAATTTGTTAGTCTTTTAAAAGTGCTGCAGGACTCATTGTTTGTTTTGCTGAACTAGACTAACACGGCTATGCCTTTAGAACAAAGTTCTTCAAATGCTTGTCCATATATATTCCATTGGTGGTGTGCATGTTCCCAGTGCATTTAAGACAAAATCTTTTGGCCAGCAGTGCTTTTGGAGAGTGTGGAGGGAGCAGGGGGGGCACACAACTGTGCCCCGAGTGTCTCATGCCTCCAACTGAAAACTTAAAGTCAGGGTGTCCTCAAAGTGCCCCTTGGTTGCTTCTCACCATGTGTGGCTGCAAGTTGGAATGTGCTGTGTCCAAGTTCCTTCATTCAGAAAGACTTGTTCTTAGTTATATTATAAATGTATTTAGATGAATCTAGTGTAGAAGGACATTTTTCATCAGGAAGGGATATCAGGGCTTGACCTTTGAAACACAAGACCCAGCTTCTTAATCTGAAGCAACATCTCAGTCTAGTGCCTTAATGAGATGGCTATGTCTCCAGATACTTGGAAGTTTGGGGGTAATTTGATTGAGTTTGAAAAATTGGAGTGGGGCAAAGGGGAACAATTGCATATTTTAAAAAAAATTTCTTGCTAATTTCAGTGTCTTAGTCTCTTCTTGTATCTCATCAGAAAAAATAGTTGTCTTTCTGTTTTTAGTAACTGAAAACTGATTTGTCAAATTACATATAATTAATATTTTTCAGAGATGTGAAGCCTGATAACATGCTGCTGGATAAAGCTGGGCATTTAAAATTAGCAGATTTTGGTACTTGTATGAAGATGAACAAGGTTGGTATATTTACACTTTAAGTCTAACTTCTATATTTGAGGAAAGCATCCAGTGGATTGTTGCTTTTTGGGATACCATCTGCTATTGATTGATTGGACTTTCTTTGGTGCTTACTTCTGTTTGTGTTTTGAGCAACTTGCATCTGTTAACAAATGTAGCCTCATAGCATCCCTGTGAATTAGGGAGAAATTGTATCAGTTTTACAGATAAGGTGTTAAAATATATAGAGATTTAATATGGTCCAGTCTCATAGAAATTCTGTGGCAAAGACATAAAAAAACCCCCCTGGATTTCCTGTGCCTAATATTTACATTAGTCATAAGAAAATTCTTCCAGATCCAGATATGGACAGTTGTCCACAGTGTGCACTGTAAACCAGTGGTTCTCAATCACTGTGTCAGGACACATTACTGTGTCACTAGACAGTATTAAGTGTGTCATGGAGATCTTGAGAAATGGTGGGATTCTGGCTGGGGTGTGTGGGCTAGTGTGTCCTGTAAGGTTGCAATATGCCACCAGGTGTGTTGCGACCTGCAAAAGGTTGAAAACCACTGCAGTAGGCAGTTAGTTGTTGAATTATGTGCTATGATTTTAGTACCAAGAGATCAAATGACATTTGTATCTTCTATTTACTGCTGGTTAAAAGGAGACTGCTAAAAGTACTAACGTGTCTTAGGCTGAGATTGCAGTCCATTCCACTGTTACTAGCAGGGATAATACACCTCAAGAACCTGGGAAAAAGAGGACTTAGCGCTCTCTCAAAAAGTACTCTCCTCCAGACCCCCTGAGTGGGAGTCTGGAATTCCTTTTCTGGTTATTATGTTTTTCTCTTCTCCCCTTGCTCCTTTGTTTGACCTAGACCAGTGGTTCCCAACCAGTGTGCTGGGGCACACTGGTGTGCCGTGGGAACATCCAAAGTGCCCCGTGAACATGCCCAAGAGCTGGAGTTAGTTCCCTCCCTGCTCAGCCCAGCCACGTGGGCTGTGCAGGGCTGGGAAAAGTCAGGGGTTGAAGTATGGGGGAAGGCACTGGACCACAGTTCTGGGCCCCCCTGTTTTTAGGCAGGCAGCATTCTGGCCCCCTAAAAATAGAGGAAGGCGCTAGAATGGGGAGTTCCAGGGGTCCCCCTAAAAATAGCAGGAGCAGCCCAAACGCACCTTTCATGTGGCTCCACCTTAAGCCCAGCCAGCAGAGAGCTGGTGGAGGCTGGGAGTGTGTGAATCTCCCCCTGCAGAGTGGAGAAGCTTGTGTCAGGCAGCCTACAAAAAGCCAAGGTGAGGGCTTGGGGTGGGGGGAAGACTGCTGCTGAGGGTTGTGTGGGGCAGGTGGGTGTGTGTGTAGCAGAAGTGGGTGGGAGAGGGTGTGTGGCTGGGGTTGTAGGAGGGCTGGAGGGGCCATCACAGGCAGCAGGGGGCTGGGGGAACAGAGGATGGGACCCACTGGGGTGGGAGGGAGCAGCAGTGGGGTGAGGATTTGCCCTGCATGGCAGGGAGCCACTGTGGAGAAGGGGGAAGTGGGTGTTATGCCATGCTCCCCTTTCCTACCTTCCCACTCCCCAGGTTCCCTCTGCCTTCTTACAAAGCTACTCTTGTTCTCCCTTTCTCTCTCCTTACCCTTGTGCTGTTCCCTACATGGCCTCCCTCGTCCTCTTTTGCCACCCCTGCCCTACTCTGCTCTTCAGACTCACACCTACCACTGCACATGACTCCTGACCTCCCATGTTTTGCCACCCCTGCTCTGCTACCCCACACAGCAGCATTTCCGAACCACTGTGCCATGATTCATGAATATTCATAAGTAATTTAAGTTAATTTGAATATTCATGAGTTTTTAATGGTGGTGTGCCTCAAAAAATTTGGAAGTCTCAAGGTGTGCCACCGCAGAGAAAAGGTTGGGAATCACTGACCTAGACTGCGGAGCAAGCTTCCTTTTTCATCTGCTTGATGGGACTTGTACTCTTAAATAGGGGGTGACAAGAACTTAACTGAATGGAAACCCAGCACTTAATTCACACCCTGTCAAGAAAACAGTAAGGTTAATGAACAGTATTTGTTTTAAGGTGGGGAGGAATCCCCATCCTCCTAAATTCCAGAAATTTTCCCCCTTCCACCTCCATTTCTGAATGGCTTACTCTTCAAGGTAGACAGTCTCTGTGTAGACCTACTTGACCTAGGGATACTGTTTCTATAGATGAGCCTGATGGATCTTAAAATGAGTTACTGTACATGTAATGCATAATTTCAGGCCAGGAAAAAGTATATAACAAATTATGAAATATTTTTGCCAGACTTCAATTTCTGCGGAGTATTACATGTACACACATTACATTATGGAGCTGAAAAAGTGTCCATAGGAGCCATAACATGGGCTTCAGTGTAATGTGGGTTAGGCCTAGAGTTGCTGTATTTCTGCTCAAAAGAAGCAGTTTAAGCTTTTATCAGTCCCAAAGATGGGATTGGTGCTGAAAACAAGTGGCAGAAGCAACAGGTGTAGAATAGCCCTGCTTTGCCTAGCCAGGTCTGGAGCTCAACAAGACAACCATCAAGCTCTAAAGTCATTTTGAAATGGCATCCTAGGACACCATGTGACAACCTGGATTTGTCTCCATGTTTCAGGGACTATTTGTGCAACTTTTACCATGCTTGGACTTGCATCATTTTGGATGCTTGAGAGCTGCTCACAGTAGACATGGGAGAGTCTCTCAGATTTTCTGACTAGAATGTCAGACCTTCCAGCCACACCTAGAATTCAAGTCCATTTCAGTTATGACAGGCAACATGTTAGTGATGTCTTATAGAAACAGACAAGGTGGAGTGTGCTTCTGTCCCCTGTGCTAAGAAATGTTCAAACTGTGGGACTTCTGCATTATCTGTTCCACTCAGCTGGAGCCATCTTAACTTTCCAGGGGCACAAAATGTGCTGGTAGACTTTTTTTTTTTTTTTTAAGCAAGTTTTTTCACAACCATGAGTGGTTCATCCAACAAGATATTCTGAGTAACATCTTACAGCAGTGGGGACTTCCTCACATATATCTGTTTGGAACTCAGCTCAACAGGAAGTGCCAGCAGTTCAATTCCTTCCAGGCTCAGTCATCTACATGCTCCTCCTGTCATGGGGATGGAATTTGATGCATGCCTTCCCCCCTTTCCTTTTAGTCCACAAGGTCCTACTCAAAATCAAACATGAAAAGGCACCGGTCATACTGATAACTCGAGTCTGTTCCAGAAAACGTTGGTTCATGACACTGCAAGAATTGTTGCAAGCCACAACCCCATAACCTCACAGTTAGCATATATCTTTATTAGGCACGACTTTGTCCACTTGCAACATCCCAGCCTCTAGTCCCTTCACTTCATGATGTGGAAGCTCTATGGCTAAACCCAAGGGAGCCTATCTGCCTATTCAGAACTGGTGAGGGTGAGGTCCTTATAGGTAGCAGAAAGCCATTGACCGGGGTGGCTTACATGGCAAAGTGGAAGATGCTTTCCATATGGGTGGCCCAAAAAGATGTCTCTAATGCAGATGCCTGTCCCTTTCATCTTGGATTATCTGTTGCATTTGAAGCAAATCAGGTTGGCAAGCATGTCTATAAGAATGCGCATGGCACCTATCTCCTCTGATATCCCACTTCTTCAGGATCTAGAGTGATTTTTACCCACTGGTACAGGATCCAGTACATGCTTGGGACCTAAATTTAGTGCTTACTAGACTCCTGAGGCCCCCCTTATCATGTCCATGGCATCCTACTCGCTCCTGCGTCTTTCCTGGAAAGTAGCATTCCTAGTGACTATACCTTCTGCCGGGAGAATGTTGGTGCTTAAAGTGTTAATGTCAGACCCACCACAAGGACGAGGTGCAAGTACGGCTGCATCCAGCCTTCCAACTTACGGTACTGTTCCAGTTTCATATGAACTAGGTATGATGTTCCCTTCTGTAATCTGGACTGGTGTATAGCTGACATTCCACTCCTTCCATCTGTTTTGTACTCTCTCTGTTATGTGAACTTTCACTCCTGGGTCAGCACAAGTCCAGCCTCCTGTCAGGAAATTGACTTTAACTTAGTGTGCAAGTGCTTCTGGCCAGCCACTCATGGGATTATGCAATAGAATGACCCCAGCAAACACCCTCAGTCCCATTTGGAAACTTAGGAACTTCCATCTTGCAGTGTTCAGTGAACAATGCAAGTTCATGATCAGTTTGTCAATGCACCAGCTTTGTCACTGGGAATGGAGTCTCTGATACACCTCAAACCAAATGCACTGCTTTTGAGAAAACAAGTTTTATTACATGCAGAAAGATTTTAAGTGATTATAAATCAAAGGAAAATCAGGTTTGATTAGGATGAAATAAAAGCAAATTGCATTCTAAACTAAGCTTAACACTTTCAGTGATCCTGTGAAGTCGGATAATGTGCAGTACAGGCTGGCTGATCTCCTTCAGCCAGGCCCTTCCCCTTCCTTCAGTTGCTTGATGTTGTTTTGTAGATGGAAGGAAAATAGAAGAGATACTTTGCACTCTCTGACATGTTCCTTTCTCCTCTGCTGGGGTCAGGTGACGGAAAATATCCAGCATGGCTTCTTCCAGTTGAGTCAAAGAGTATTCCCTAATCAGTGCTTAGGCTAGTCTGTTGTTTCTGGAGGAGCTGTTTTTGTTTTATGAATGCCTTAGTGAGGCATGAACTACCTTCTTCCTTTTAATGTTTCATGGCTTGAGGCAGATCTAGGCGCAAACACATACGGGAATATTTCAGAGTAGAGCTCGTAACCATACATATGACATTCTAGCAAACGTGCGGTAATAACAGTAAGGTTCAATATGCCATGAGCATTCCACAAACATCTTCGGTATCGTATGCTTTGCATTAAACAATACACGGTTAGATTAAAGGGTGTACATCAGGGGTACTCAAACAGCGGCCCGCGGTCCACGATCCGGACCGCAAAGACATTTCTGGTGGACCGCAACAGCAATGTTCCCTCTAAGCTTTAGAGGGAACAGAGTGGCCGACCCGCCTCTGCTGTGCATGGCCGCGCGTGCCTCCCCCCCCCCACCCCGCGCCGGGTCCGGCACTTTCCCCACGGCCCCTAAAAGTAGTCACGAACTCCCAGCAAACTTCCGACAAAGAAGCGCCTCCGCAGGGTCCTGGCAGCTCAGTAGTTCACGGGCTCCCGAGCGCGACGCTCCAGCGGTTCTGAGACCATAAGAGCCTCGCGCCCATTCCACGTTGGCTGGGCTGGCCCGCTTCGCTCGCGGTGATGTGCCTTGCTCAGCAGAGGTAGTTTCCCTCCTCAAACAGAACTCCGGCCACTTATAGTGCTGCCAGGACCTGAGGGGGCCGAGGTCCCGCCTCTCTTTGGTCAGCCAGTGAGGGTGTGCCGGAGTGGCAGGGGCTCTGGGCTGGGGTGCGTGGGAGCGGGCAGGGCAGCAGCCTCCACGGGCTCCGACTCGCTCCAGCTGGCCGCAGCGGGCGTGTGTGTGTTAGCTGCCCAGGCTCCAAGAGCCCCTCGCCAGGGAGATGAGGAGCCGAAGTAACTCCGGGGTTAGGCTGGACAGCTGTGCCCGGCTGCTACAGCAAACCATCCTCTGCCACCAGGTGAGCCGGGCTGAGCAGCCCTGGGGGGTAGTTGGGAGCACAGCTCGGAGCTTTGGGATGCCAAGAAGAAGGGGGGGTGGCACTGGGTGTCCACAGTCTCCTGCTCCGCTGCCATGATCGCTGCGGCCCCCAATGGGTAGGGTCAGGCAAGGCTGGAAATGGGGGAAACTGAGGCAGAGAGCTTTTGAGGTGGGGTTGGAGTTTAGATAATCCAGATCTGCTTGGCATGAGGTTAACTCCCTGTGTGGTCGTGTCTGAGCACCTCCCAGTCTCTAATACAGTGTTTCCCACCCACTGTGCTATCAGGTCTGAGCAAGTGTGCCTCAACATTTTTTGAAAAACTACTCAAAGAGCTGTGGATTGGCACATTGGCTCATAAATGTTCATGAGTGCGTTTGAAAACTATATGGTGGTGTGCCTCAAATTAATTGAAGGTAACAAGGTGTGTCACGGCAGAGAAAATGTTGGGAACCACTGCTTTAATACATAGCCTCACAACCAGTGTTCCCTCTAATTTTTCGTAGGCTGTGTGTGCAAAAAATTTCTTTTGTGTAAATTTTTGGAACCAGTGTCCAAATTGGTGCACACTCCAGTGAGTGTGGTCATACTTGTGAGTGCAGCGCTGTAAGTGTGAATGATGCAAACAAAGTCTACATTTTATTTTGATATGGTGATAGAAATGATTTTATAAATTACAAAACCTTCTTTGAAACATGCTACTTGAAATCACCTCGTTAAAGTAGAATAAAAATATTAGCATTGTTGAATTTTTTTTGGGTGTGCTTTATTTTGTTGTGTGCATGGGTTTCACAACCTGTGTGCGTGCGCACACGCGCACAGCTTTAAGGGGAGAGGGCAGCTGAGCAACTCCAGTTGCTCGCTGTGCTGTCCGCCCCCCTTTCCTGGAGCACCCCCCCCCCCGCGCGTGGCATCACCCCCCCTGCTCGCGCTAGACCCCAGCTCCTGGAACACCCCCCCCCCCCGCTCGTGGCACCACCCCACCCCCCCCGCTCCCAGCAGTAGGCCTACCCTAGTTGCTTGTGGACCCTGATGAATGGTGGAAGGCTGAGTGTGGACCGGCTCGCAAAAAGTTTGAATGCCCCTGGTGTACATGGAGGTGCAGTGTGTCACACTGGGACATCTTCCTCTTGTTTTTTTTTCTCCCCTAAAACTACACATTGACAATTGAGAGTGATGCCTTCACACTTTAGACATTAGGAGGGCACTAGCCTTCTATGTAGAGAGAAGTAAGTCCTTAATTATGTCCAACCAGATGTTAGTTGCAGTAGCTGATAGGATGAAGGGCCTGCCAGTATCATCCTAGAAGATGTCTTCTTAAATCACCTCTTGCATTAGAGCTTGTTACCGTGTGGCTGAAGTACAGCACAGGCATTAACGGCACACTCCACAAGGGCTCAGGCCTCTTCAGCAGCATTCCTGGCATACGTTTCTACACAGGAGATCTGCAGGGCTGCTACTTGGCCACTAATTTGTTTGTTCACTATGCACTACACTATCACCTACCAGGCTAAAAATTACACCATATTTGATACAGCAGAACTTCAGTTAGCAATTCTGTGAGCCCCTCCTCCTCTACCTGGTCAGTTTGGGAGTCACCCAATTGGAATTGACGTGCAGAAGCATTTGAAGAAGAAAAGATGGTTTCTTACCTTCATGAGTGGTGTTCTTTGAGATATGTTGCTCATGTCCATTCCAATACTCACTTCCCGTCTTATTGTATTTGAAGCCTTCTGGCAAGAAGGAACTGAGACAGTGGGCCAGGAGGGTCCTATATACTATGCTGTGAGAGTGCTATTCCAGGTCCTATATATAATGCCATGGTGGTCCCTGGTTTGACTCTTTGGGAGCTGCTAGGGGAAAAAATCTTCCAGTAACAGTGCGTGTGGTGCACACACACCTAACTGTAATGGCCAGTGCAGCAATTTCTCTGGGATTTGTTCTGAAACAATCATTATACAAACTCAGTTCTCTTTATGTGCATATTTGTTTTCCCTTCACTTAGCAAAACTGTTGATGTTGAACAACCAGTGAAAGAAATCTCAGAATTATTCTATTGGATTGTGTTCTTTTGAGGCCCTAAAATAATTAAGGATTTTCACAAAAATTTTGCAAGCACTATACAAAAATTTACTGTGCCCTCGATGCTGTCATGATTTGTTCTGTCATACAGTACTGCATACATGAATAAATATGGGAGAAAAACCTTGAAATAGATGATCCTTGACAGATCAGGTGTAACTGATAAACAGAATTGCTTAACCTTTTCAGGAACACTTGAATGAAGAACTTCATTTAACTGCTTCACAATAAGTAAATAAAAGGCCCTGTTAATAAGATCACTTGCAAATTGAGCCAAACTTAAGAAGTCTGTGCAGGCAGTTCCTCAGAATTGCAACAGATAGTTTCAGTGGAGTATCCTGGGCATGAATTTAGCCTTGTGTGTTCATTAAATTTTGACCTGGAACAGTTAGATAATGATGAATTTTCTTAAAGAAAAGTGTTACCCTTGTTTTTATTTCTGAACTTCAAGTACCAAAGAAATAAAATAGATTTTAGTCTGTACCAGACTGGCAAAGGCAATTCAGTGCCTGGAATATACTCAGCTTCACTCAGAAAAAAATTGCATGCCCAGTATTGGTTTAAAATGGGGATACGTTAAGCAAAAATCAGTTATAAGCAACAGTTTTCTGTTATGAAATTGCCTCTGCAAATCTCCTGTCTATGAATAGCATAGCATGCCCTGCCCTGTGGAGCATACGATTATTTCAAAACAATGTGACCAATAGGGAGGAACAAGTGGGCACTAACCATGAAACCAGTATTCTAAATCACAGCTAAAAGAGGCTACCTCTGATTTGTTAGTTCTGCCTCTGCTGGCACAAGCAACCTTGGAACATTCCTTCCAACTCTCATTCATTATGCAGTTTCTCTACTTAAGATTTCAGATTTTAATCTCATTTAGCTTCTTGTGACTGTAAATTTTTTTTCAGAGCTGCTTAATAGTTATTTAATAGCATTAAAATGTATCTTTGGCAGATCTGGAGTTGTGTTCTGCATTTAAGATATCTTTAAAATGATAACATGCCCACTTCAGATGAACATTGTCAGAGTCTTCATTGTTTAGGAAAAGGACATTCAAGTAGATGATGAATATTCCCTTAAAATACTGTGCAATTCTCATTCTAAATATTTGAACCTGACTGTTATGCTTTCTTTGTAGGAAGGTATGGTACGATGTGATACAGCTGTTGGAACACCAGATTATATTTCTCCAGAAGTATTGAAATCCCAAGGAGGTGATGGTTACTATGGGCGAGAATGTGACTGGTGGTCAGTTGGGGTCTTTTTGTATGAAATGCTTGTTGGTAAGTAACAATATCACTGTTTTATTAGTAAGATTGACTGTACTTACTACTTGACTTTATGCTAAAATTGTTAATGTTTTTCATGTATTTTTATTCAGAATTAGCCTGCTATTACTTGTTGCCAGTGATTAGTATTTCCAAAAACATTTGTGCTGTACGAAGGCGTTAGTGTCGTTAATTTTGTCTTAAGTTAAAGGGGCTATTGGTAGGAATTTCTTGCCTCTGATATAGTTTCGTTTCCCCTCACTAGACACCACTAAAACTTCCTTGTCAGATATAGTTTTTTTGCCTATAGACTGCACAAAAATCATAGGGTTAGAAGGGACCTCACAGGTCATCTAGTCCAACCCCCTGCCAGAGGCAGGACCACTCCCACTAAACCATCCCAGTCATGGTTTTGTCCAGCCGGGCCTTAAACACCTCCAAAGATGGAGACTCCACCACCTCCCTTGGTAGCTCATTCCACGGCTTCACCACTCTCCTAGTAAAAAAGTTTTTTCTAATATCCAGCCTCGACCTCCCTAACCGCAACTTGAGACCATTGCTCCTCATTCTGTCCTCTGTTATTACCGAGAACAGTCGAGCTCCATCTTCCTTAGAGCATCCCTTCAAGTAGTTGAAGGTTGCTATCAAATCCCCCCTTTGTCTTCTCTTCTGCAGACTAAATAAGCCTAATGCTTTGTCTTTCCTCATAGGGCTTGTGCTCCAGCCCTTTAATCATTTTGGTTGCCCTCCTCTGAACTCTCTCTAGCATGTCTCTGTCCTTTTTGTAGTGGGGAGCCCAAAACTGAACACAGTATTTTAGATGTGGCCTCACCAGTGCAGAATAGAGGGGAATGATCACATCCCTTGATCTGCTGGTTATACTTCTTTTGATGCAGCCCAGTATGCCATTGGCCTTT
Organism: Podocnemis expansa; assembly: GCA_007922195.1. Taxonomy (NCBI): domain Eukaryota; kingdom Metazoa; phylum Chordata; order Testudines; family Podocnemididae; genus Podocnemis; species Podocnemis expansa. Next base: position 16,903,807 of record ML682005.1, read on the forward strand.
TTTGGCAGCAAGAGCACACTGCTGACTCGTATCTAGCTTCCCATCCACCATGTCCCCCAGGTCCTTTTCTACACTGCTGCTACTTAGCTGAATGTTTCCCAGCCTGTAGCGGTGCATGCACCATCAGGTATTTTAAAAAACGTTTTGCAGAGAAGCCTAGTTGTGATGATCCTATAAGAACGCAGTTCACCTTGCCTGTGGTTTCAGGCGATACAAATTGAACTATTTGCTGCATTAATACCATGGTATGTTATTGAAAAACTGAATGTGAAAATTCCAGCATACTTAGTTTGCCCAGTGTTGCTGACTCCTTGCTTTGTTATGATTACGAGAGACCCTTCTATTATGTTGGGCAAACAACTGAATTAATTCTCTTTCCTTTCCTTTCCTTTCCTCTTTGCAAGTATGCACCTGTGTATGTGCTGTCCTTCACAGGCTGAGGGGAAAAAAATTGAGCTATTTGTTAAAGTATTATCAGCACATCAGTGGTGGACACTCTAGGAGCTTTCAAGATGCCTCTCCACAGGTCTTACTGAATAATAAAACATTCTCTAGCAATCCTGTTTGATTTGTATATAATGAATCAGCACAGAAAATCTTTTCACAAAATGGGAAACCTATATAAGAATTTATTGTGATGTACCCAACTTAACAACATCTGATCAGTTTTGTGTAACTGCAACTGGTAATTATATATCAGTCATTTGCCTGTAATAGATTGTAGTAGTAGCAGTTCACCAAAACTGCACCTTAAACTCAAACTGAACAATGAAATTAACCATAAACCATGCCAAGGTCAACTAATTCAGTCACTAGTGGACTGAGAGAAAGGAGTTCCACAGTCAGTGATTCAAGAGCAAGAAATGACAATATCTGAAAATTCTTTAGAGCGAGTATTCATGAGCTATGGTATGTTAGCTTGTTGACAGTGAACTATTTTAAAAAAAATTGGTTTCAGTGCACAGTTTCCACATGTACTACGGTGTGTCCAGTTCACCCTAGAACAGAATGTGGTTTCCTGGCTGCCTTCAGCCTTAAAGGTGAACAACACTTGCTCACCATGCAAACATGGCAGTTGCATTTAGTGGTGTGTGGTGCACTGAGACTGTACAGGAAGGTGTTGTACTCCAGGGGTGGACAAAATTGGCTCACAGCTAGGCTCTAGCAATTTTACTTTTGGTTGCCAGGGGGCGCTCCTTCATTATACTTCTGCAGTGGAGCTAGGCGACAGGCTACTAAAACTGGTTGCCATGGCAACCGGAAATATTGGTTTATCGAGGCCTGTTGTACTCTAATTTGATGTATAGTTGGCTGGTTTTGTGCTAGGACTAAGATGTTTGCATGGCTCCTTTTGTTTCAAAAGAGGGTTGCACACAGAGCTTGTTCAGAGTGGCTGCAAAATCTGGGTTGATCAGAGTGGCTGCAAATTCTGCAGCCACAAAGACAAAAGATCTGTCATGCAGAAATTCTCTGTAGAGCAGGAGCTTCTGCTGTCTTCACTGTCTTTCAGGTACTACAGCTAGGCAGGGGCCACACGAGAATTCTCTCAGCTCTCTGCGTAGAAGTGGAGAGGTGGGGGTGGTTGGTTTGGTCTGGTGAAGAAGAGCCTGGCCATAGAGAACCAAAGTGTGTTGCCTGGCTCCTCAGAAGCAGAAGAGCTCGCTGGCTGCAATTTGAGCCTACTCTCACCAGAGGGAGCTACTGTGCAGTTTGTCCAGCATTACAGATATCCAGGGATACAGGTGGAAAGTGGATGCATAGCTGCTGTGAGGAGCCAAGAAGCCTGGATCTGAGGCCAAAGCTCCCTGCTTCTCTACTTTCCCTTTTAGTTTGTCTCCCCCCACCCCCACCCCATACACCCTTACATGTGTGTCTCATTAATGGCACTTCTTTCATTTTCAGCAAGAACTACTCAAAATGTTTTGGTTCTCTTGATTTTCATTTTGTAAAAATACAAACAGGGCAAACACTGGCTAGTATTCAGGAACAGTTCAGATACCAGTTAATAGGAATGTCAAAGTTGAATTAGGGAAATTGTAAAGCCGATAGAATGAAGCTCAGTTTTATGCTCAAGACATAATGTGACAAATCTGTTTCTTGTAATTTGAGTAATATTAAAGCAGGGCTCAACAAAACTTGGACATTATGTTGCCATGGTAACCAGTGTTTGTAGTCTGACTTCTAGCTGCGCTGCAGAAATGCAGCAGAAAAGTGTCTTCTGGTGACCAAAAATAAAACTGCTGATGCCTAGTTGGGAACCAATTTTATTGAGCCCTGTATCAAAGGCAAATAATAAAGGCAGCTTCATTGTCTTTCCTTTTGATGCATTGTCTGAAAATCTAAGATTTTTTTTTAAAATGAATGTTATAATCAATCATTTTAGGCTTCTTGAGATTTGTTTTACTATAGTTTGGAAACACTTGTTACACCTGTTAAGGTCTAAAATGAATGTGCACAAGCAGTAAGAACTTGTACATTGTATGTTAAACATTGGTTTTCTTAAAAGTGGTATGCTGGAGAATTAAAATCTGGGATCTGTCAACAGATGTTTTTAATTAAGTGTGAAAAAAAGAATTTGCACTTTCAGTTGTCTGTGGCCATTGAGAATCTTCAAGGCACAGTGTATGATGTGTAAACAAATTGTTCTAGATTAAAGCTTCCAGCACATTTGATTTTTACATTATATTCAGATATTTAATTTTTGCATTGCTGTTTCTTCAGGTGATACACCTTTTTATGCGGATTCCTTGGTTGGAACATATAGTAAGATTATGAATCATAAGAATTCTCTTACTTTTCCTGATGATAATGATATCTCTAAAGATGCAAAAAATCTTATATGTGCCTTCTTAACTGACAGGTAAAGAAACCTCCATTTTTTTTTTGTTCAAAAATTAAAATAAGTTCTTGTTAAGGGCATTTGCTCCTCTAACACTCCCACCCCCAAACAATTTTGTGTGTGTGGTTCTCTTTTCTAGTGGCATTCTAAACTGTTGGACAGTATAAGAAACTTTCATTGTTCTGATGTTTATGTAATATATTTCTGCTACAATATAGGCATTGTCACAGTTATGAGGCCAACTGTACTCTTCTGTCCCTCTTCTGGTCTCTCTGAGCCCTAGTGTATACTTTCCATGCTTTTTGGTGATTGTTGATGGGAGATATGCAAGGTATGTAAAATACTTTGCATATCTCCTGACAGTTTACCAACACCTCACTAAATACTGGGCTAAGTTGACCAGAAAGGCCTTCCAATCAGCTTACTGCAGCTCCAGTTCCAGGGCTGGAATTGCTCTTGAGATTTCCGGAATGATTTGAGTGCATCTACACAGACCGTTAAATCAAACTGGAAAGATAGCTCTGATGGTGGCTATTTTCGCCTCTGTCAGTATAGACTTACCCTGAGTGTACATTGATTAGATTCACTTATTTCCAGTTTCTTCTTCTTCTTCTTCTTCTTGCTTTTGCTCCTTTGTATATTTGTCAGGCTGGAATCTCACAGTTTCTCCCCTTATTTGATAAGGACACTTGTATTTCAGCTGCACATCACCGTCTAGGTGTGTCTAGGTTTTAGTCATCTGCATTTTCCTCCCTTTGGGAATCTGTGACTAGTGATGCTTCTTTTCAGCATATGTGCAGCATTCCTCAGCTGGCATGTGACTAGGATGCATCACTGAATGCGATCTGCTGGTTGGATTATTAGCTTCCCCAGCTTGGTCCTTGTACTGATGGGGAGTGTGATATGACTGCTGATCCTGGCTCCCTCCAATCCCTCACTCCCAATGATATTGATCAAGGCATTAAAACTAATGACTTTTGTTTTGTATTTGGAAAAAAGGATGAGAGAAAAAAGAGTTTAAAACAATAAACAGCTTAAGCATTTAGTTTCATCTAACTTAATGCTGCACTGCAAGTTTAAGGTAGACTTTTCCTTTAAGCTTTAAGAATACAAGGAAGCAACTCACATTCTCTTGAGAAGCAAAGATCTGTGTCTGTCTCATTCTGATTTCCTCCTTAAGTGCACTGAACATGTGAACTTCAGCTGGTTCAGTTGCTAGCATCTCAAATGATACAGCATTATTGTGAACAGCCTGCAAATAAGAATGGACTTGAAATGTCAATTTTACATTCATAACTTAACTTTGCATTTAATTTGCAGCTTTTTACATGAGAAGTGTTTGTTCATGGGAACTTTTGAATTGCTAATTTGATCTTGCACTGGCTGCATTGCTAAATGGATGTTTGATTTTAGAGTACATTACTAAACCTTACATACAGAGTTAAATACTTACCTGGTACTAATTAAAAATATAGATGGGAAAATCAGTAATTTTTAAAAATTCCATGAGATGACAACATGGAAAAGTTAGTTCTGGATGTTTTAAGTTTCCTTTTTTTCCCTATATTTTGAGAGCATAGGGGTAAGTGTTATCTAGGCTTCAACTGTGTGAGCAAGTATGTGAGAGATGAGGCAAAAAGTGAGAGATTCCTAATTCTTAAATACAGCTTTCTCTTTAGAATGCTACATTTATTATAAGGGTATGTGATTTTATTTTATAGTAGTCTAGTGAGCTACTAAATATTTAATTGTAATAATTGACTTGAATTTTAGAGTAAGCATTTTATGTGGAATATTAGTGTTAATATTAGAAATATGTGGAATATTAGGGTTGGCTTTACATCTGCCCTAACATTTGTTTCTCTTCCTCCCATTTCACTTTCTTCAGTTTCTGTTCGTTCAAGCCTTACCCCTCCTTCCTGTGTGCCTTCTTTTTTTTTTTTTTTTTTTACCTGTTTTTTGTTTGTCATTTTCTTTTATTTTGTAGTGAAGTAGTGATAATCTGTACTTGGAAATGTTACATAGGGAAAATGATTGCCTCATAAGGAGCACTATTATTAATGGTCAGATGCTGGTTGGTTCTTCCTTTAGTGCTTGCTCATGGTGATTCCAAGTAGGTGTGTGTGTGTAGGCTATGTTCACAATTGCCAGAAGGATCTTTCCTTAGTAATATCTAAAGGGATGACTCTGAAGCTCCTCGAGTCACACCTAGATAGCACACCATGTAGGGCTGTGACAACCCCCCATCTCTTTAGTTTCTTCTTACTACCTGTGATGATCATCTGGAATCAGGATACTTGCAGAGCAAGAGAATCCTTCACAGTGGTTATCCATACTGTTATCTGTAAATAGATAATGTTAAATAATTATTTAGAATTATAGTAGAGCTGTTTGTGATAGATAAATCCCCTTAAGGGATCATCCTTTCCCCTTTCTTTCCAGGGCTGGGGAATGCCTCAGTCTCCTGGGTTTAAACTCTGCAGGACTTGCAAAAAGCCCAGGTTCAGGAGAGAGCCACACATTATCTGTCTCAAGTGCCTTGGAGAAACTCACTAGAGGACATATTGCAAGACTGGCAGACTTTCATCCCAGAACTCAAAAGGAGAGGAACCAAAGTTTAAAGTTTTATCCTCCATAGAGGCAGGCCTCTGACCATCTCCAGGCTCATCAAAATCCAGTGCCCAGCCTATGGACCTTGGTTCTCCATCGAGTGATGTCCCTGGGTGTTCTACCTCAGGTGTGCAGAGTGCCTCTGCCCCATGATTGGAGATTTTGCTGCCATTCGTGCCCCGGCTGGGTGCGTGTAGCACAGTGTGCATCACTGTTGGCGGCACTAGAAGCTCATGCATGACCAGTGCCCCTGTCAGTTTCCTTTCAACTGCCTCAGGCTTCAGACAAAGTCTCAACCGCTCCCGCATTTCTCCTCAATGACCTTCCTGTGTTCGCTGTAGTTAGTTTTTATACCTTACCGTATAGTTAGTTATTTTAAACAACCCGGGGGGGGGGGCAAGAAATGAAGAAGAATAAGCTTCTCTCTTACCTCAGACACAATGCCTGGCTCGCCAGGTTTCAGATGCTGCACTCAATGCAAGGACGCGATGCCGGTCTCTGACGGCCACTCACTTTGCATACGTGTCTCGAGTAAGAACGCAATTCGCAGAAGTGTCAGTGTTGCAAAAATCTCAAGTCTAGAGCTCGTAAAGATTGAGAGCTCAGACTTAAAATATTATTAAAATAATCTTTACGGCTGGTGTCAGACCCAGGCACTCTGTGGTCTCTGCACAAGAGGAGGACAGAGGCTCGGAGAAGGGGTTCAACGCCCTCCAGAGGCCCACCTCATAAGAGAGCAGTGCTACCAAAGCCAATGGGTACACCACTTGGTACCGTGGCTGGGTCTGCACTGAAGGAGAAACACTGTGATGTGGAGGACAGGGCTAAAACTTCAGACCCTGCCACAGCACACCGTCAGAGCCTGGTACCAGCACCTTTGGTACCTATTAATACCGAGGTACCATCAGCTTCTGCTCCACTCCCCATACCACCGGTGGCACTGCTGTCTATAAATAGTGCTCCTTTTGACTAAGCCGCTTCTGATCTCTGCTCCCTCTATAGTTCAACCTGCAGCACCGACGACAAAACGAAAGCACAAAACACATTGAACCAGAAATGCAGGAAATTCCTTACCATTCATCACCATATGGTTTGAATGATTCTCCACTAATGTCACCCTTTTCTGACTCTGACGAAGACAGTAACATGCAGCTAGATCTTTCTATGCTTAAATCAATAGTAAAATCTAAAAGTAAGTATAAGGAGGGGAAGCACATACCTCCATGGTTTATGCCACCCTGGCTGCTACCACTAATGACATCTTCAAAACAAAGGGACAAGTATACCAAGTGGCTTGCTTGCAAAGTGCTAAAAAGGAGACTGCTCATGCAGATAGGGACTCTTCTTCCCCACTATCCTTGCCACATTCTCCCAGACAATCACTGTTCTTCTTCGAATGCTGTCCCGTGCTGCTCCAGCTTAGGTGCAGCAGCATCCCAGCACTTGCCAGCGGAGTCTTGAAAGCAGTAGTGTAGGGGCGGCGCTTGCGCAGAAGCGAGGTTGCGACCCCTCAGTGCAGCTTAGCGTGAGCGCGCCCCTCTCCTGACAGTTCCTTTTTATCTGTACCCGACTGCCAACGTTTTTTTTCCGCTCCACTCCTTACCCTCTCTTTTGGGCTCCTGTTCATCAACAAATACCCAGTTTTAGTCATATTTTACTTTCTTTAGTTCAGTAGTTTTTTATTTAAAAAAAAAAAAAAAGCTGCCGCTTTAGCTGCGGTGCTAGCCTCAGAGCACACGGTTTCTACTGTTACTGCTATACATGGAGACACGCGTTATGCCTGCCTCCTCTGGATTCAAGAGATGTTTAAAGTGCAGTGAGCCTATGCCTATGTCAATGGATACATTGCGTGTGCCCGTCAGACTCAGGGAGTCCCACATTCCCCAAAAGTGTGAACACTGCTCTAATCTTAGCGCCAGAGCCAGAAAGGATAGAGACCTTTGGCTTAAAATCCTCCTCATGGAAAAATCTTTGTGTCCTCCTGCACTGGCCACTTTGAACAGTCACCCTAACCATCAAGCATCAGATAAACAGCCGCCTGCCAGCCAAACCCTTGTAACTAGAAAGGGGCGCTCTCCTCTGAAGAGCACATCTAAGCAGAACACCCCAGAGGCTATCGGTTCCTCGGGTGATTCCTACTCTGCAACATCTCGTGCCTCCACATGGAGCCGAGATAGTTCTGGCAAGCCTCACCACCAGCGCCGTCCCTCGCATATGGACCCGGAGGCTCATGCTGAATCTCAACAGCATAACCGGACCCGGGCCATGGTACCAGATGCTGCTACGGTGCCTACACCCCCGGTGCCTGATATTACAGTGCCTGAAAGTAGCACTGTGATTGCACCGGTGCCGGTTGGAGTGTAACAGGATATTGTCCCGTCTTTGGCTCCTCCTCCTCCAACAGCAAATATATCTGCACCTGCACAGCATGCTGTGACTCTCAGTCAAACTCTAGATTCATCTCCGAGAAAAAGGAGGCATAAGCAACACCACATTTCTCCTGCCCCTTACCGTGGCTACTATTCATCATGATTTCCGAGCGTCGCCTCATCAACATATCACCGTGCACCCTTGCGTTGCTCCTCTATATTTTCTTCTCGCCGTTGTTGCAGATCCTACACTCATTCCTAGGACCCTGCTCCTAGCAGGCACAGTTGTCCTCATGCCTCTCGCTGCTCCTCAGGATGCTGGCATTCTTCACATCACTATGGCAACCACTCTCTTTCCTCTGCAGGCAGGCTGCCAAAATCACGTAAGAGCCCTCCTGTGGTGAAGCCTCTGTCAATCACAGCTAGCCCTAATAGCTCAATTGACACCTTTCAACGAGCTCATTCAGTCACTACCATTAAATCTAATGATTCAATCCATCCTCCTCAGGACTCCCTGCAGGCAGAGGCTGAACCTTTCAAGCCACTTTCAACTAACTCCTCTGATGATTTAAGACAGTTCAATGACTTATTTAGGAGAGTGGCTCAGGATTTAGACAGATTCAGAGCCTCAACATAAGATTCTCAAAATACTTCATTCAGCAGCCTCATCTAGGATTGCTATTCCTATGAATGAAGCGATCCTGAAACCGGCAAATCTTATTTGGCAAAATCCTGCCTCTGCCCCACCAACAAGCAGACGCACGGACAGAAAATACTATATTCCCCCAAGGGACATGGAATTCTTACTCACACATTCCCCACCAAATTTGTTGGTGATTGATGCAGCTAATCAGAGGAATAAACAGCCTAATTTTAAGACCACCCCATCTGACAAAAACTGGAAACATGTAGATACCATAGGCAGGAAAGTTTACTCCTCATCTACACTTCTCATTTGATTAGCTAACTACGCAGCTCTTCTCTCCAATTATAGCTACAATACATTCGACAAACTGTCTAAACTTACCTCCGATCTTCCAGATCCTAAGAAAGAACACTTAAAACCATTAATTGCAGATGGTCATGTAGTCGCCCATACTTTTTCTTCAGACATCTTTGGATACAGCAGATCCAGCAGCCAGGATGACAGCGGCAGCTGTGGTCCTGCATCGAACCTCCTGGTTACACTCAGCTGCTCTGCCACACAATGCACAAAACAAAATTGAGGACTTAGCTTTTGACAAACATCTCCTCTTTTCCACTAAAACTGACGAGGTACTACATTCTATGAAGCATTCCCATGCTACCTTGCACACTCCTGGTATACTTACCTCATATCCTCGCAGAACTCAAGCTCGTCCACAAGCGTTCCAGAGTTGCTGTAATCCTCATTATTCATCTTTATCTGATGCTAGGGCCTCTGACCATCAGCAGAGGGTTAAGGACAGAGCATATAGACGTAAACCAAGACCTCAACCATCTTTGCCCTCACAGCCACCTCCTTCCAAGCCTCAGTATTGAAGTTTTGGTCAAGGGCCTGAAACCCCCCAAATATACCACAGCATAGATTCTCTCCCTTCCACATTTGAATTTCGGCTAGCACATCGTTTTTCATTTTGGTCTGCCATCACAACTGATAAATGGGTCTTGGAGATTATTAAATCTGGTTATTCTATTCCTCTCCTCTCCACTCCCCCTACCCATTACCTTACCCCGTCCCTCTTTAGGGACCCCTCTAATGAACAAGTTCTCCGTCAGGAGATCCAGCATCTATTACAGTTGGGAGCCATCGAACCAGTCCCTCCCCAATTTCATTTTTCGGGCTTCTGTTCCCCATCTTTTGTAATACTCAAAAAGTCAGGTGGCTGGCACCCCATACTTGATCTAAGGCCATTTAATAGGTTCGTCAAACATGAGAAGTTTAAAATGGTTACCTTGAATACTGTTATTCCACTGCTGCGACAAGGTGATTGGTTTTCAGCCCTCAACCTCAAGGATGCTTATTTTCATATCACAATTCATCCTTCCCACAGGTGCTTTTTGAGGGTCACCGTCGGTGACCAACACTTCCAGTACAAGGTTCTTCCCTTCAGACTTCCCACCGCACCTCACGTCTTCTCCAAGGTGTAAGGTGTTAGCTGTGGCTGTAGCATACCTTTGTACTCAAGGAATAACGATAAACCCGTATCTCGATGATTGCTTACTCATAGCTCCTTTATGCGAACGATGTCGTCAAGCCGTCTCCACAACCACGACCCTATTTCATCAGCTGGGTCTAGAAATAAATATAGAAAAATTCACACTGTCTAGTATAGTCCATAGAGTTCATCAGTGCCATACTGGATTCAAACACGTCACGGGCTTACCTTCCACAGCCTCGCAGGTTACTCATTCATGACCTCGTTCAGCTCATTGACACCGTCCCTCTTGTGACTGTCAAAATATTCTTACAACTGCTTGGTCACATGGCAGCATGTACGTTGGTCGTTCCCAATGCCAGACTACACATGAGAACTCTACAGGCTTGGCTGGCGGCAGTGTACAAGCCCGAATTCCATTCAATGCACAAGACGGTGCTTCTTCCCACAAGGGTCAACATATCTCTGGAATGGTGGAAGAATCCTCACAATCTCTTGATCGGGGTTCCGTTTTGTCACTCTCAACAGTCCTGCACAATAACAACAGACGCTTCCCTTATCGGTTGGGGAGCGCATATGGGTCCCCACTCTACCCAGGGCAAATGGTCGCATCCCGAGACTTTCATTCATATAAATATACTTGAGCTCGGGGGGGGGGGGTCAGAAATGCCTGCCGCCAGTTTCTTCCACTCATTCAAGGCAAATCAGTGACAATCACGTCGGACAACATCGCGTGTGTTTACTACATCAATTGCCAAGGAGGAGCAAGATCTCCCTCTCTTTCTGCGGAAGCAGTAAGACTTGGTGTATCTGCAATGCGGTACATATCTCCGCCACTTACCTGCCGGGATTACAGAACACCATGGCAGATACCCTCAGCAGGGTATTCCCTCTTGCTCATGAGTGGCAGCTGAAAGACTCTATCCTACTCAGCATTTTCCGTGTATGGGGATACCCATCAATAGACCTATTTGCCACAGCACAAAACGCAAAATGTCCTCGATTCTGCTCCAGAGCACAGAACGAACACCATACCCTGGGCAACACCTTTCTGCTAGACTGGTCAAATGACCTTCTCTATGCGTTCCCACCAGTTTCTCTCATTTCGACAGTGATTCAGAAGATAGAACACAACCGGGCCACAGTAATATTGATTGCACCCGTTTGGCCCAGACAGTTTTGGTTTTCTCATCTATTAGATCTGTCAGCACGCAAACCGATCCGTCTCCCATTGACCAATGAGCTTTTATACCAACCCAACATTCCATCCCATTATCCAGACATCAGGAGACTTCATCTGACGGCCTGGTACTTAGTTGGTTCCACATGATGGACAATTTTTGTTCGCAAGAGGTGCAGAACGTTCTCCTTAATAGTAGAAAACCATCCACCAGGAAATCATACATGCACAAATGGCTTTGATTTACTACCTGGTGTAGGAACCAGGCTCTCACACTGGATAATTCCTCTATTCCTCAAATCTTAGATTGTCTCCTTTACTTGAAACACTTCTCCCTCTCCAATAGTTCCCTTAGAGTTCATTTGGTGGCAATCTCTCTGCATTCCATTCCCCCACCAATGCTTCGCTCTTCATCCACCCTACCGTAAAGAGGTTTTTGACGGGACTGCAGAACCTTTTTCCACCTATTCATCCTACCGCCATCCTTTGGAACCCCAGCGTTGTTCTCGGGGCACTCATGAAACCCCCATTCGAACCTCTGGCAGCCTGTTCTCTCCATCACCTTTCCATGAAGGTTTCCATTTTGATTGCCCTAACATCTGCAAGATGGGTTGGTGAATTAAACACTTTGCAATTTGATCCTCCTTACACAGTGTTTCATAAGGACAGGGTCTCTTTACCTCCTGACCCAAGTTTCCTACCCAAAATAGTCTCTCCGTTCCATTTGAACCAACCCATACACCTTCCGATGTTCTATCCAAAAGCCCCCATTACTCCTACCCAGGCTTCACTTCATATCCTAGACGTTAGAAGGGCACTCACATTTTACATGGATAGAACTAAGCCATTTAGAAAAACAAACAGACTTTTTGTCTCTTTTGTAGAAAGGCAGAAAGGTGAACCTGTCTCAAACCAAAGACTTTCCAAATGGATCAGGGATTGCATCCACATGTCCTACACCATCTCTAACTGCCAAATCCCAGCTGGCATTCGATCTCACTCCACCAGGGCCGTGGCGGTGACCACAGCATTTTTAAATAATGTTCGCATAGAGGACATATGGAAAGCGGCTGCCTGGTCTACCCGTCATACCTTCATCTCCCATTATGCATTGGATCTAGCAGCTGCCCATGATGCAAACACGGGTTCACAGATACTTTCCTCTCTGCAGGACAAGCCTCCACCTGCTCACGTAGCTGCTTCTTAGTCACCTAAGGTGGAGCAGCATGGGACAGCACTTGAAGAAGAAGAAGAAGAGTTGGTTACTCACCTGTAGTAACTCTGTTCTTCGAGATGTGTGTCCCGTGATGCTCTACCACCCTCCTGCCTCCCCTCTTGTCCTTCTTGTTGCAGGTTTGGGACAAGATAAAAAGGAACTGTTAGGAGAGGGGCGCGCTCGCGTTAAGCCGCGCTGAGGGATCGTGAGCTCACTTCTGCGCAAGCGTCACCCCTACACTACTGCTTTCTGGGATGCTGCTGCACCTAAGGTGGAGCATCACGGGACACACATCTCGAAGAACAGAGTTACTACAGGTGAGCAGCCAACTCATCTCAGAACCTATTAGTGACATTTCAGATATGGAGCATACTATTATTCCTAATAATGAGCCTCTTTTGCCTGAGGAGACAATCATACTGCCTCCTTCTGCTGTGCTGGATGATTTTAAAAACTTTCAGGAGCTTTTTAAACATGTGGCAGGGGACCTTGAAATCCCACTGTATAAGGAAATCAGCATAAACTTCTAAAAATATTGAACATGATGCTATCTTCAAAGACAGCTCTACCAGTAGATGAAGCCATTATGGAGCTGGCTAATGCAATCTGGCAGAATCCTGCATCCAGTGCTCCAACTTCTAAACGAGCGGAGAAGAAATATTATGTACCAGCAAAAGATAATGAATATCTTTTTGCTCAACCAGCCCCAAATTCTTCAGTTGTGGAAGCAGCCTGTCAGAGGTAAACAAACCTGCAAGAGATCCTCTCCACAAGATAAAGATTGGTGCAGAGTGGATCTGTTTGGCCAAAAAATCTACTCTTCAGCAACTTTGCGGTTACAAATTTCAAACTATGCTGCGGTACTCTCCAATTACAATCACAGCACACATTCAAAGTTTAATAAATTTATTGATGTAATCCCTGATGACAGATGCCGGCAATTTTAGACACTAATCCATGAAGGTCAATTTATTATAAGGATTGCTTTGCAAGCAGCAATGGACATGGCAGATACAGCGGCCAGGACAGTTGTGACGGCGATTTATGATGAAAAGAGCTTCTTGGATCCACTCAGCCTCTCTTCCAAAGGACCTTCAAAATACCATAGAAGACCTGTCATTCTATTAAAATAAAGCTATTTGGTGAAAACATTAATGACACAGTGCATACTATGGAAGACTCGAGCAACGTTACGTACGTTAGGAATCTATACAGCTACATCCAGAAGATCTCAATATCGGTATCAACCATACCAGAGGCGTTATACTCCTTGTCAGACTTACTCATATCCATATCAGCAACACCGACCTGACAGAGGTAGGCAGAGATCTCAGAGGAGGTAACAAACTCAGAATTCACAGGCTTCCCAACTGCCTTCTTTCTCCAAAGAACAACAGTTTTGATGCTTTGGTCGGGGGTATGAGAAACATCCCCAATCCAACACTAGAAGAAACTCTGACACCTTTTGGCCATTGTTTACTCCCATATCTTCACAACTGGCAATCCATATGTCATGGAGACCCCAGAAAGCACTCTTGGATCCCCTCTGTTCACAGCCAATCAGCACTCTGCTATAGTGGAGCCTTCTCCTGAATCTGCTGGGTCTCCACGCTACCTGTAGCCAGCTCCCAAATCCAGGCTCGGGTCTGATCCTTGCTCTGTCCGGTCTCCCCTGGGGTGGGGTCCTCCTTCCCTCCCAGTCAGCAGTGATGCTCAGCCAGGGTAGCAGTCAGAGGGTTTATTAGCAATCCAGTTTGCACAGCAGCTAGGACACTTGACTTTCAGATCAACCAGGAGGTCTAGCAGTAAACCCGTAGGAAGAGCCCCGGGGATCCTGCATCTCAGACCCCCCTCTTCCTTCTACCCTCTCCTCTTCTCCCAACCCTTTGTTCTGCTCCCAGCCAGCCTCCCTGCCCCCAGTCTAAACCGGCTACAACCTGTGTGACTCACAGGGGATCCAAGTAAGTTTTGTCTAAATCCCTTTCCTCCCCAGTTGTTCCCATAGTTATCACACCACCATGTCCCATCACCAGAATATCCATCTCCCACCACAAAAGTACAGGAACAGAAAAGAACACTTGGGCTATCGCCTCTGGCATCCCACAGTAGCCAAGAGGTTTCTTACTTCATCTCACCATAACCTCGGACAAATAGGTCCTCGAAGTCATTCAGCATGGTTACATCATTCCCTTTCATTCAAAACCTCCAACAACCACCCCTCCCCTGTCCCTTTTCAAGGACACACCTCATGTACAAATTTTGCAGCAAGAGGTGGATCGTCTTTTACAACTGGGGGCAGTAGAACCTGTTCCCACTATTTTCAGGGGAAAGGGTTTTTATTTCTGTTATTTTCTTACAACAAAGAAAACTGGAGGATGGAGGCCTGTATTAGACCTATGGTCTCTATACAAATTATAAGGAACCAAAAATTCAAAATGGTAACCTTAACCGCGATAATACCTACATTGGAGAAAGGGGATTGCTACTCATCCCTTGACCTGCAGGATACGTACTTCCATGTGACAATACATCCTTCTCACAGGAAATTACTCAGGTTTCTAGTAGGACAGACTCATTATCAGTACAGAGTACTGCCCTTTGGCCTTTCTGCTGCCTCCAGGGTCTTTTCAAAACTGTTGGCTGTTGTGATCGCCCATCTGCACAAGCAGAGTATGATCGTTTATTCATACTTAGATGATTGTCTCCTAAAGGCAAGACATCAGTGCCAAGCAAAACTACACACCTAACAGACAATAGAAATATTTCAGAGCTTAGGTCTCTTACTGAACTAGCAAAAATCCAATGCTCAACCCCTCTCAACAGAGAGACTTCACAGGAGCTCATCTTGACATGGCCATAGAATGAACATCACTTTCTCATCAAAGATTCCTTGTCATAGTGGACTGCATTCACTACATACTGGACAACTCTGTTGTCATTATTCACTCTTGGCTCCATTTTTTGGGCTACCTGGCGGTTACCACAATGCTCGCGCCTCACGTGCGCCTTCATCTTCACCAACTGCAAGCATGGTTAACCACAGTATACAAACCACACAAAGATTCTCTACAAAAGGTTGTCTCCGTACCACCTCTCATAAAAAAAAGTTCCTCCATTGGTGGACACAAACCATCAACATGACCATGGGAGTCCACTTTGTCCAGAGTACTCCATCAGTCTTCATAACAATGGATGCATCCCTGCTGGGTTGGGAACACTCATCTTGGAGACTCACAGTTCAAGGTCACTGGTCAAACACAGAGATGACCCTTCACATAAACTTGTTGGAGCTACGAGCTGTTTGCAAACCTGCCTACATTTTCTTAGAATAATATGGAACAAATCATTGAAAATATTCAGCGAATATAGCCACCATGTTCTATATCAACAGGCAGGGAGGGGCTCATTCCCATTCCCTTTCAGTGGAAGCCATGAAATTATGGGGATGGTGTCTAGCATGTGGAATAACTGTATTGGTTTCTTATCTACCGGGCTTGTTGAATACTATTGCAGATTCATTAAGCAGAAATTTCTCCATGAAATACAAATGGCAGTTAAATGACTTCTGTTCTCCACTAGTCCTTTCATCAGTGGGGTTCCCATCAATAGACCTCTTCGCAGCCACAGACAACTGGGAGTGCCATCTTTTCTGCTCCCGGGCAGGCCTAGGCAAGAGATCTCTAGGAGGTGCTTTCCTCCTAAATTGGACAGGGTGACTTCTATACGCTTTTAGTCCATCCCACTGATACAAAAAACATTACGGAAAATACGTGCTGATGAAGCTACAGTCATCCTGATTGTCCTGGCTTGGCCAAGGCAACCATGGTACCCTTGCCTCCTTCAGATGTCACTATGTCCCCTGATAATACTGTTACGCTGTTAGGACCTCCAGTATCAGAACAGGTGACAAATACTTCATCCACATCTTGACAAGTTCCACCTGTCAGCGTGGCTGATCCATGGCTCCAAGATGCAGAATTACAGCGTTCGGAAGAAGTGAAACGTATCTTACTAAATATCAGGAAATCTTCAACATGTAAAACTTACCTGCAAAAGTGGAGAAGATTTTTCTCTTGGTGCAGCGATAAGGGTGTTTCATCTGCTATAGCTTCGATACAGTTGATCCTGGATTATATCCTTCACTTAAAGACATCCAGCTTATCGCATAGCTCCCTTAAAGTCCATATCTGAGTTTCACCTAACGAACAGACAGGGAACTCTGTTTTCCAATCTTTTAGTGAAATGCTTCTTAAAGGGCATTCAGAACCTTTACCCTGATATATATCCACCCGATCCAAACTGGGATCTTAATTTGGTGCTCAAAAACCTTTTGAATCTATGGCAAAGGCCCCACTGAAATATTTCTCCATGGAAGTGGCCTTTCTTGTTGCTGTTACATCAGCTAGACGTGTAGGAGAAATCTCAGCAGTGATGGCTGATCCTTCATATACCATCTTCCATTCCAACAAGGTCACTCTCCAAACCCCCACCCTAGGTTCAGTCCAAAGATTAATACCTCATTTCACAATAATCCAGGAGATTAATCTTCCAGTCTTCTATCCTAAACCTCATAAAGATAACCATGCAGCTCTTTTCCACACATTAGATGTGCAAAGAGTTTTGGCCTTTCCTTTTTTTTTGTGGAAAGAACTAGGATATTCCAGAAAACACAGAAATTATTTGTTTCCATTGCAGAAAGATCTAGAGATCAGCCGATTTCAGCACAGAGGCTTTCCAAATGGATAAGACAGTGTATATCGTCAGCCTACGAAATATCGAATGCCCCCTTACCTTCGAAAATTAGAGCACGTTCCACACAGGATATTTCAACGACAGCTGCATTCCTTCGCAATGTTCCTATTAAAGATATGTGTTGCTGCCACTTGGAACTCCATTCATACCTTTACCAGATGTTTTGCATTGGATGAGATGTGCAAAACAGATACCATCTTTGGGGCTACAGTTCTTTCATGTGTTGATCACATGGCATCTGTGGGTCCATCCATCCCTCCTACAGGAACTGCTCTATAGCACCTGAAGTGGCGCACCCAGGGACATCACTCAATGAAGAAAAGCAGGTTGCTTACCTTGCAGTAATCGATGTTCTTCGAGATGTGTGTCCCTGGGTAGGCCCCACTACCCATCCTCCCCTCGCCTGCAGAAGGTGCTCTCCCAAAAAAAAAACAAACAACAACAACAAAAAAAAAAAAACTGCAGTTGAGAGGCAACAGACAGGTCTGCTGGCTACGCGTGAGCTTCTAGTGCTGCCAACGCTGGCACATGCTGCGCTGCGCGCGCCCAGCTGGAACAGGAATGGTGGCAAAATCTTCGATCTCGGAGCGGGGGCACTCCGAACACCTCAAGTGGAGCCTACCCAGGGTCACACATCTCGAACTTTCTGTTACTGCAAGGTGATCAACCTGTTTTTTGGATCTCACTAGCATCTGTTCAAGAGTTGGTGCAGAGGAAGGACTCTGGTTAACTACCATAGGTAATCTCCACCAAGAGGCACCTCATGATTGTGGCTGCTTTCTCACTGTCTTGTTCAGAGAAAGAAGCAGAAGAAAACAGGTAAAGGATGCTCACCAGTGCCTCTATTACTGGGTAATAAGAGAGCAAGTAGAGTGTGACTTGTGGTGGGCTACTAAGGCAACTCTTCCCTTGCTACAGGTTCCTCAACTCCAGCTCCTGAGAGAGGTATGTATAGTTAGGTATCTATGAACTCTCCCATATCTGCCCCTGGGAGCTTGAGGAGGAGGGTCAACAACTTCCTTCCACTCCAGAGACTTTTGTGGCCTCCAGAAAGCTCATCAGGAGCATGGTGCTGCCTCTGAGAGAGAACAGCAAAGGCAGTGCCCCTGGTGCTGAGGAAGTGTGCTATACTATTTAAGGGGAGCCCACAATGATCCCTTATCAGTCATCACCTGGGCTCCTTTAGCTGGCACTGAGGAACACACCACCACCCAGGTTTCCAAGGAATAAGTGGTCAGGATCTGACTCTAATGTGAAGCCCTATAACTCTGGGTGGAGCGAGCAGCAGGAGTGGGAGGTTGCAGAGTCTAGAAACTGCTTCTGTCCTTCTCCATGCCATGGTCACCCCAGTGACAGATCCTGACTCAATGGCCCAGCTGGACTGCTGCTTGGGCTTTTCATCAAGCCCAGGGCTCTCATTCAGGATGCTCACTTCCATTAGGCCCCTTTGCAGCTCCCAGAAAGTTCACAATGTGCATGACAGTTGTGGCTTCATTCCTCAGAAAGCAGCAGATATTGGTTTGTCCATATGTGGACGATTGGCTAATGGAAGGCTGCTACAGGGAGCGGGTGGAAGTGGACGTAAAATTCATAAGCTTGACCTTCACTAGCTTAGGCTTCATGATCAGTATGCAGAAGTCAATCCTGACTCCTGCCCAAAGGATAGAATTTGTCAGGGCTGTTTCAAGCCAAGCCAGTGTGTACCTTCTGGGCTTATGATTCAGGGTCGTGTGGTCCATCACAGAGAAGTGGAAACAGCATCTTGTTACCACAGTTGGAAGCTGGCTGAAACTGTTGAGCCATCTAATACAGTGGTTTTCAGACTTAGGGTCACAGTCCACTACTGAGTCGCTACACCCCCTGCTGCTGCCACCAAAAGACGAATGCATTGCTCAAAGATGTAATTGCTGGGTCGTGGGCATAAATGACTTTTTTTTTCACCTGGGTGCTGAGGAAGAAAGTTTGAAAACCACTGATCTAGCGGGATGCACTTACGTAGATCAACATACCAGACTGCTTCTTGGGGACCTGAATGCATGGCTGGCCTCAGTCTGCCATCCATCTTGGGATTGTATTAGCAGATTAGTTTCATACACTCCAGCTGTGTTAGAAATGCTCCATTGGTGGCTAGATACACAATATGTGCAGGAGTCCCCTTCACTTCTCCATGTTCTACCTTGACCTTGGTCATCAGTGCTTTGGAGGCAGACTGGGGGAGTTCAAGTGCTTTGGTTTCTGGATGATCAATCTACGCACATCAATGAGAGAGCACTGAGAGCTGTACGTCTTGCATATGAAGCCTTTAGTACAGATCTGGAAGACAAATGTTTTATTAAGAACAAACAATACAACAGCAGTGTTTTTAGTAAACAGACAGGGTGGTGCTCACACATCTCTAAGCCCTTGCCCTGTGTCATTTTTGCGTAACTAATTCATCTGGAAGCGTCTTACCTGCCGGAGTCTCAGAATGTGCTGGCAACTACCTCTGGAAACTACCTCAGCAGGACGATATGCACCGATCAGAGGTCTTGCCATCCAGATGTGGTGAATGACATCTTCCAGTGGTGGAAGGGGGATCAGCAAAGGCAGTGCCCCCCATATAAATTTATTCATGATGAAATGCAACAAAAGATCTACTCAGTTCTGTTCATTCCAAAACCGTAGTCCAGGATCCATGGCAGATCCATGGACTCATCTCTTAGATTGGAGGCATGTTCTCTGTGTTACCTCTGATGCCTGTGGTTCATGAGATCCTTCTGGAAGTCAGAAAAGAAGAATCAAAATGATCTTGGTAGCCCCAGTTTGGCTGCTCCAGCACAATATCACTCTTCTTGAATTTTCAGTGGAGACTGCCATTAGCCTTCCACTAATATTGAACCTGATCATCAGGATCACAGCTTCCTTCAGTGCTCAGACAGTCCTCCCTCCCATGGCATGGAAACCACATGGTTAAACCCCTAAGAGATGGAATGTTCAGAACAGATCAGAGATCATCCTGGGCAATAAGAAACCCTCCTCTGGGCCCACCTGACTAAATGGAAGAGATTTTCCATCTGGTCCACCCAGAAAGCTGCTTCACACAAAGTACTATCCCATACCTCTGATCTTGGACTACCTGTTGCATCTAAGCATCAGGGACTTGTATTGCCATAGATTAAGGTCAACTTGGGTTGCCATCTCTACCTTTCATCCTTGGTAGCAGGCCATTTGGTCCTTGCAAATCACACAGTAAGTTGCTCTCTCAAGGGCCTTGGTAGGTTATTTCCTCAGACACACAAGCTGATCCCCCCAATGGTGTCTTAATGTGGTGCTATGAACATTTATGAAAGCACCATTTTGAGCCATTAGCAACATGTTTGTTCCTTCAGTGATCAAGGTGCCTTTCCTAGTGGCTATCACTTGAACAAAAAGGGTTTCAGAACTTAATGCTCTCATGTCCAAGCCTCTTCAAATGACCTTCTTCAAACACAAAGTTCACCTGCACCCAGCTTTCCTCCTAAAGGTAGTGTCACGGTTCCATTTGAACCAGGGCATATTTCTTCCATTATTTTTATCCAAACTGCATGCCAACCGTCAAGCTCATGCAATAAATAAATTTGTTAGGCTCTAAGTGCCTCAGGACTCCTTGTATGTTTTGTTGAACTAGACTAACACAGCTCACCCTTCAAAACTTTGCTCACTCAGAATGTACAGAAGACCTTTTTACTTCTGTCTCCCACCTTGATCTTGATTACTGATGCTTTGGAGATGGGGGGAGGGGTTCACTTGGGGCGCTTCAGGACTCAGCAGCTTTGGTCGCTGGTAGATCTGTGTACCCGCATCAGTGTGAGAGAGCTGAAAGTGCATGCCTTGCCTGTCAAGCCTTTCATACCAACTGGGAAGGGAAATGTGTTTTGGTAAGAAGAGTTAGGAGGGCATTAGCATTCTATATAGAAAGAGCTAAACCATTTAGAAAAATTATGCTAACTCTTTGTAGCAGTAGCAGATAGAATGAGGGGCCTCCTGGTCTCATCTCAAAGAATCTCATTGTATCTCATATCACGTATCTATCAAGATCTGTTTGTACCGGGTGAGTATACTGGCCTAAGGCCCTGGAAGGGGCCAGGCATCCTGAATAGCATTCCTAGCTCAGGTACTGATTCAGGACACCTGCAGGGCCACAACGTGGTTCTGAATCTGTGCCTTCATGGCATGTTATGCCATTACTCATCAAACCAGAGACAATACAGCAGTTGGTAGGGTAGTTCTGCAATCTGTAATTTGTTGAACTTTGACTCCTCTTTCTATCAAATTTGATTAGGAGTCAGCTACTTGGGAATCAACATGAGCAAGCTCTTGAAATAAAGATAATTAGATTCTGTAACTTGTTCTTTGAGATGTGATGGTCATGTCCATTCCAAAACCTTCTGCCGCAGTCCATCAGCATGAAGGAATTGAACAGGTGGGGGTCAGTAGAGCCCTATATTGGGAGCCATGAAGGTACAACTTTAGGAAGCTCTAGAGCTGACCCTATGGATACCATTAGGGGAGAAATCTTGCAGTGATTTTTCAAAGGGATAGCTGTGTTAGTCTGGTTCTGCAAAACAAGCAAGGAGCATGTCATACTGTAACAGCAAATCAAAGTAGTTGTTAAGATCAAAAAGTGGGAAACAGTGAGGAAGGTGAGGTCAAATCACCTGTTGTAATGGAAAGAGAATTCATAGTTATGAGCTAATTCTGCTTTTACGCAGTCAACTCTGGATATTGGTTCCAATTTTGCAGCTTCTCTTTGAAGTCTTGATGTGTTACCTTTTCAAATCATTGACAGAACGATTAGGAAGACTGAAGTGCTCTGCTACTGGCTTTTGAATGTTATGATGTCTGATGTCAGTTTTGTACCCATTTATTCTTTTGCACAGATTGTCCTGTTTGCCCACTGTATAGCTCCCCCACCTTATATGGTGGACAAACAGGGCAATCTGAATGCAGGATTTAATCATGACTACGGATTCTTTTCCCAGTACAACAGGTGATTTGAACTCATTATTTATTTGCTGTTTCCCAGTGCTTGAATTTTAACAGCTGCTTTCATTTGCTGTTACAGTACAACCTGATCCCATGACTTAAATTTCCCTGCCTTTATTTTGCTTGCATTCTGTAAGTCTCCCCCCATCTTCAAAGCATCTGACAAAGTAGGATTTTCTCCCACGAAAGCTCATGCGGTAAACAAATTTGTTAGTCCTAAAGTACAACAGGGCTCCTTGCTTGTCTTCCAGTGATTGTTCATGTGGTACCCACACAGCTACTTGGAGTAGACATGGACACCCGCATTTTGAAGAACAGCAGTTAGACGGTTAGAACTGTCCTAGCTGCTCTTCCTGGAAGAGTGGGTAATGTTGTTGGTGAATATTGTTTATATTATAAAGAACTTGGATGAGATATTTGGGCCTGATTTTACTCTCTCGGCAAGTAAAACTGACTTTCATGGAGTTGCCTATTTACAACAGTGAAAGTGAGATTATAATTGTGCCTTCTTTCTTAAAATAGAGGGACACTTTTTTAGCTCTTTTTAGCTGGGGATTGGATAGCCAACACCTTGTCGACATTCAAATGTTTATTTGTATATCCAAAGGTATGAATTTAAATGACTGTAGTTACCTCAGTATAACATCTTTAGGTACTGTAATGGCAGAACAAGAGTGGAGTTGGTTGTTTACTCTGTGTCTCTTAGGGATTTAATATAAACCAAAAATCCCACAGTTGTATCTGAATTATTGTCTCCCCCCATACATGTAAATAAAATGTATGCGCAGGAAGTGGCTTTATACCAGTTATGTTGATGAAGTCATATATGTGAAAGTTCCCTGTGGTAGATGGTGCCTAAAACCAGATTGTGTTCTAGGATAAAACCCCATGAACCCACTTGTGCAGGCATAGTGCATTCCCTATCAGAAATTCAGAGAAATTAGAGGTTTTATACTGCCCTTAGGTGACTGATGTAACTTCTCACTTCTAAACCCTAGGATGTTTGAACCACACTCATTAAAGGAAAGGAAAAGTCTCACTTTTTTAACTTCTTTACAGGGAGGTGAGGTTAGGACGAAATGGTGTAGAAGAAATCAAACGACACCTCTTCTTCAAAAATGATCAATGGGCTTGGGAAACTCTTAGAGACAGTAAGTAGTTCCTTGTACAGATGTGATAATATTGTCTTATGATGCATCAGTGAAAGAGCTGTCTCTGTTCCAGCAGGAGGCTTTTTTGTCCTCTTTAAATACCAAATTAATGTATTTAACCTTTTGTTCTATATCTTTCTAGGATAGAGTTCTGTTTAAATTTCCCACAAAGTATAGGATTTTCTTCAGCCTCCCAACCCCCTTTTGGCAAATACTAAGGCCAAATCTGTTTTTCAGCATTATTAGCAATATTGTTTTCTATATTTATTATCCCTTAATTCATAATCATATTGTAAACCTCTGGAGGGTCAGTGGCAATAGAAAGTTTTGAATGGAAGTGAAGTGTCTTTTGACATTAAGTAATTCAGAATGTGTCAGCTTGCTTGTTTATTGGTTTGAGCCACAGAAAGCATATTAACACTACTCCAGGGAATATATATTTTTTTAAGCACAGCGGTTGTTTCATTATCTGAGAAGCTCTTCCCTGAGTCATCACACAGTGGAGATCACTTAACTACTTGTTAGCCATGCCTCACTTTGAAAGTCTAAGCGCTGGAAGCAAATTTTTTGGGCTAGGCCAGGGGTCTCAGACTTTGCAGCCCCAGGGCTGCATGTGTCCCCTAAAGTTATTTCCTGCGGCCCTCAATGACACTGTCATTATCGATGTTTGCAACATCATTGTATGAAAAGGTTTCAGTGGTGCAGCCCTTGAGTTAACATACTAGTCCTCATGTGGCCCTCATGGTGATTTGAGTTTGAGACATCTGGTGTAGGGTCTTTCAACTCTGACATTCATTACTCCTACTGGTCTGATAAAGCCATTTCAGTTTGACCTTTAGAATACAACATAAAATCTTTTTATTCAGGTTTATGCCTGAGAGGATGGTATTGAGGCCTGTTTATTTTTATAGATTGTTTTGGGTTGAATCACTCCATATTTATTTTTAGTAAATATTTTTAATTTTTAAATAATCAGAACTCACAAGGATAAAACTTTTGTATAAGGTCAGAACTGTGCAGACACACTTCCTTGGAGTGCATGGCATGGGGTCATGCTCATCAGTCCTGAGGAGGCAGATATTTACAGAAGAGGATAGGGGCTGCTAATGCTGTGGTTCAGTAATCAAGCATATGTCAGTGTGGAATGCCATTGTATGCCTAAGATTGGATTCTTTGGAAGAGGAGTGTCTGTTGGAAGGTGCATACTGACTGAGCCCCCTGATGCTCTGGTGTGAGGGTGTAGAGGGTGGAGCAGTTCCCTTTTGCAGCTTGTCCCTCAGCTACTGTTACTGTTAGTTCTGTAGTCATTTCTTCTTTATCTGTTGGAACACGGTCTAATATAGAATTTCCCTTTGTTGGGTGCAACACTTTGTGCTAAAAAAAAATGACTATAGTGTTTAGAAATTCCAAGGATGTTTTGGTATTGGTTCATGCCACTCAAATTGAAGGATCTGTGATAATACAGGGTTCATATCCTGTTCCCTAGTGTCATTTGATGGTCATTTAATAGCCCATCTTGTGTTTTATTTGTTAGTATATTGATCCATAGGCATTCAGGATCATTTTCTTAAAAGTTGTCAGTGACTTGGAAACAAGTAATGCCATCTCTTTTATCTAGAGAGCCACTTCTTCCTCCTATTTGTCCACTTGACACTTCCTAAATAGATTATAACAATTGATTTTTAACATCCAGTTGTGTGAATCATCCCACCAAATTTAAGTAATATCAATTAGATAAAAGTCGTGCTCATGAACAGTTCCTCTGGTTTGCTATTCAGGCTTCCAATATTAGTATACAGCCAGATCAAGAATTTGTTTTCTTTATGTCCTTTGGTTTCTTGATTAAATTTGTTTTCAGCATCATGATTTGTGCTGAGTGACTACTCATGTCTTCCCCCTCCTTTTAGCTGTCTCTTTGCTGTTACTTTAACCACATGCAGACTGCTGCAGCTGGCCTGTCTGCAAGGAAATGACTCCCTCTTTTACTAAGGTGGAGGCTATCCAAACAGCCCATTCTTCCCATAAAGGATGAACTGTCGTTACATAAAAAACCAAAAGCCTCTATCCTATACCATTTACCCTGTCAGTGATCCATTCCTAGGATCTTCTGCCTTCAGTCTTCCTTCGCCTGTGGGACAGGAAGTATATCAGAGACTATTGCTTGGGCATTCTTCTTCAGCATACTTCCAAGTTCCCTGAAGCCATCTAATCTCTTGAAGATACTCTGGCCACATAGTGTCATTAGTGCTGATAAGAGCTATTGTCAACGAATCTTTGTCTGTTAACTTCACGGTTGCAGCATTCTATCCTGTTTTCCACCTGTCTTACAGAATGTGCTTTCAGTTCTTCTGAGTATTGACTTTCCAACGAGGATCATGTGTCTTCCTTGGGTGGTTAAAGAACTCCTTCAGGGTAAGCTTGATTTACTTAAATGTTGGGTCAACTTGCCATGTGTACATCCTGAGTCTCTCTTCATGAGACAGCCCTTATGGTTTCAGGCATATTACATGAGGTACAGGCTACTACAGAAAATTTACCCCACTTGGGAAATTTGCTCATCATCCTGAAAACAAATGAAGTGCTCCATTCTTCTCAGAGGCCATGCTGTGATCCCTGAGGGTGTATGTGCTGGCTTCCTATTGAAAGTCATACAAGTACCAGCCCCAACAAAGGTGGCAGACCCTATCCAACTGTTGTTGACAACTAGATTACCAACAAAGAAAGAAGTCCAGTCCAAGTTGTTCAGCAGATGCATATCTTCCACCTCTTTGATCAACCTGATTTCTTTTCAAAGGGAGCAGATTTGACAAGAGCAGCGCCTGTCACACTGAAGCCAATTTGGGGCTCATCCCCAACTTTGAGAATTATATTGCCACTTCTCCCTTGCCAGAGTGGCCATCACAGCCAATAAATTGGCATTAAGACATTGCTCATGTCCAACGATGTATTTCTGGTGCATGCCTTCTCCCCACCGCTCCCTGCCTTTTTCTCTCTCTTCAGGGACCCTGCTTATGAGAGCCCATCCTTGTATTATGTCTAGGAGCTGTAATAGACATAATGCAGGAATACCAGGAAGGATCTTCTAATCCTGATGTTTTCTGGTATTATAGACAAAGATTTTTAATTCTATGCTAGATCTGAAGAGAGGAAATCAGAGGGGACAAAGCCACTATAATTTTTATAATATACTGGTAGGGTAGGAGCATGGGTTCAAATCCCCATCTGGCTGTGGCAGGGGGAGAGACTAGACTCTCTGTTAATCAAAGATCCTCAGACTGGCAGAGGCAGTTTTGGATTATAGATATGCATTTAGCCTTCTGGACTGTCTTCACCTGATCTTTCAATACTATGGACAGCTACTCTCGTAACCTTGGGTCTTAAGTTCAGGTGTGCAGGGTTCATGGGAGAGGCCTGCTCCAACCCTCCACTTGTTAGTCTATTTGACAACTGCTTACCAAGGATCCACAAAGCCCAGGCCTGGTTTGAGGCTTCAGCCCTGAGGTCCCATTGGCAGAGTCCCAGAGCTGCTGGCCCTGGTTAAGCCAGCAGCAGGTATAAGAGCTATCCGAACAATTGGGCTCCAGCCTGTTCTGGTCTGGTGTGCCTTGGGCTTTCTGTTCCTGCTTCTCTGGCTTGATTTCTTGGCATCTTGACTCCTGGCATCTAATCTATGGTCCCTGATTTTCATTTTGTCTCCAGCCTCCAACCTTCTGGTACCTTGAACCAGTCTCACTCAGTTTTCTGGCTCATGGTTCTTATCTCAAATTTGTGTTTTTTACTTCTGATCACCTGGCTCCTGACTCTTGTCACGACTGTGGACTTAGGCCCTGACTACTCAGAATGGCTGCCCATTATATGGCTGTGACACAACTCTATCCAGACCCAGAGTCACTGCACCTGGTTATGTGGATATTGACTGATTGAATACCACAGATGGGCTGGTCTGTACAGGTCCAGGAAAACTTCAGCCAGAAATTATTATACATCTAAATAAAAGCTGTTTTTAATATGAGAATATCAGTTCAGTTTGGTGTCAGTTCAGGCTTTGATACTGAAGATTCTTAACTTATTTGTTACTCTTGAAAGAGGCTGGCCTTTCATTCAGTTCTGTGAGAGTCTACTTTGCCACAATTTTACTTGTCATCAGTTGATAAAGTTGCTCTGCCTTTTCTCACCCTGAGGGTATCAGAGTTCCTACAAAAACTAATAAATAAATACCAGCCAGCTGAAGACCTTACTCCTGCTTGGGATCTCAGCCGAATCTTCTGAAGACTTGTGGAACGTCTCTGAAAGCTTCTGACAACACCACACATTGAAGATGGCCTTCACCTTGGCTATTACTTTGGCCAGAAGAGTGACTTTGCTCTTTTATGGTTGGCTCCCCTATACAGCAATCCACAGAGACAAAATGACACAAGACCTCACCTGAAAGTCATTCAGAAGATAGTCTCTGATTTTCATCCAGATCATTTAGCCTACCTGTCTTCTTCCTGAAACCATACTATGCACGGAGAAAAAGAAATTTCACATACTAAATGTTTTCAGGACTTCATTTGCTTACGTTGACAGGAGCAAAGTGTTCAGTCTGTCACTTTCTTTGTTTCTTGTTATAGCTAGGTGGTCTGAAAGTCTGACCATCCCACCAAGATGACTTTCAAAATGGATACACAAAGTATCTTACCATATTATCAGTTGGCTGGAGTACTTTTACAGTCATATATCAAGACTCACTCCACCAGAGCTCAGGTTGCATCATGTACCAATGTCAGAAATCTACAAAGCAATGATGTAGAACAGGAGTCTTAAATGTATGGCCAATGGGCTGCATGCAGCCCCTAAACCTATTTCCTGCGGTCCACAATGACAGTATCATTACCAGTATTTGCAATATTGTAATATGAAAAGGTTTCAGTGGTGTGGCCCTCAGGCTAACATACTAGTCCTCATGAGGTCCTGTACTAGTCCTCATGTGGCCCTCATGATGATTTGAGTTTGAGACCCCAATGTAGAATAACTCACTGACTTCTGACAGATATTTTTTGTTTGGAATTAGCTCCTAGAGGAGCACTATGGTCGCTGTTCAACTGATTTAATTGGAACACCTCATTTCCATCATCCCAGGGGATACTGCTTGCCAGTTGCTTAAAGTGGAATCCACACTGACACATACTCGGAAAGCAAAGTTATTTATCCTACAGTAATCGTGATTCTTTGACATGATGCTGGCAGTGTAATTTCAGTTACCTGTGGGAGCACCCCTCCCATTCCCAGAACCTTCAGGCTGGCCCACCCTTTATGCCCTCATATGGGATTATGAAGACACTGCTAGTCAAAGTCCCATTGCACATCTGTGCACACCTACAGTGGGATCCATGCTGATGTACATCATTGCAAAGCGTCAGTTACTGAAGAATAAGTAAATATTCTTTTCTGCTAGTGCAAATGGTTGCCCAGCTATCACTAAAGGATGTATGATTATAAAGCATGAGAGTAGCTATATCTCCTTATTATACAGTTTCTTAAAGAGTCAAACTTCTGATTTGAAATCAAAACTAATTTTTTTTCCATGCAAGAACAGAGCAGTGTAATTGCATGTGAATAATGAATGGATTTGAATGCAAAACTTGCCTAACAAAAACCTATCTTTGTGGCCAATCCAGTTCTTCAGATTTTATTTTAAATGTGGGGTTTTGACTGCAATTTAAGATCTCTTAGAGTAGGGGTGTCAAACTCAGTTGCTATACTGGCCAGATTTGATTTATATGTACTTCAAGTGGGACATACATATCATAAATTGAAATACTAGGGCACTCTAGCAGCATTATGGAGCGCTGGGTTTGTGAGAACATACTCTGTCTCCCTGACAGCAAAAATAGTGCCATGGAGCACTGTCGTGGGCTGGATGGAAGAGGTTCACGGTCTGTATCCAGTCTGTGGGCTGCAAGTTTGATACCCCTATCTTAGAGAACTGAGTGCCAGATTCTCTGCTGCCACAGAATTTAGATCCACTCAGGCGGTGGAGAATGCTCTAAACCAGTGGTTCCCAACCTGTGGACTGGGGGGCCAGAAGTGGCTTGTGGGGTCTTTCAAAGTGGCCAATAGCTGCCATCCGGTTGGCTGCATAAGGCAACTGCTGCCTGTGGACCGAGGTGGGGCAAGTTTCTGCAAGGCTAAAAGGTTGGTGCAGGCTCCTTACTGTAGCTAAGGAGTAGGGAGATCAGAGCTTCCACCTCCTTGGCTGTAACAAGGAGCGTAGTAAAGTGCTCTGCCTAGATCCATAGGTGTTGGGTTTCCCACTTGAACCAGGTGGTGCTTCCATAGCCCTGGCTGCAGAAGTGAGTCACTACCTAGGGACCCAGGCGGAGCACACAGGGCTACAAATTGCAAGTGTTTCATGAAATTGATGGATTTCCTTGAGGCAGTCAGGGAGATAAGAGATCAGCAGGGAAGCAGTCTCCTAACTGAATGTCTGTCTGGGTGCAGTTGGGGAGTAGGGGGAAGGCTGATGGCTGAGATTGATGGCCTTTCTAGGCCGTGAAAAAGATACATGACCCTTGAGCCAAAAACATTAGGAACCGCTGCTCTAAACTTTTCCCAGCTGGTAATCCCCAAACAGACTTTATGCCAGTTAGGGACTGGGCAGGATGTATTCTGATCAAGTCCCATTCTGTATGCCCCTGACATGCTCTCTGACTCATGGCTGAGTAGGAAGGGACAGGTAATGCAGCAATCAGGTTTGCTTGCTCTGCTCCAACTGAAAACTCAACAAGGGAATTCTAAATTGGCCAAACTTGGCTTTCTTGCACCTTTTTTTCACTGTTAGAGTGGTGCAAGGTTCAAGAACACCAACAGAGTCTGGCCTTAAACAACCTTAGTATTGACTGGTCTCTCCTGCAGTTTTGTCTCTGAACTTGTAAGTTGGCTTTTTATGCTGTCCATGGTTAACTTGATAGATCTCAGTTGAGGCCCTAATCCTGTGTAATACGTACTACTGAGTTTAACTGCTGCACCTGCACAATGCCCCACTGAGTCTGCATTGCCCCATACAATGCAGGATCAGAACCCAAGTTTGTTCAGATCATCACTGTCACATCTGTCCACCTGCTGACACACACAAATTCCTAAATGTCAAGTCATGGCTATTTAAAATAGCACATATTATTGACTCAGACTTCTGTACCAGAAGGGGCAACAATTCTAATATTAATATATATATTTATTTTTCACAAAGCTGATTGTCATTTGAGTGGAATGATGATGATGGTTTTATTTTATTACAGCTGTAGCACCAGTTGTGCCTGATTTAAGTAGTGACATTGACACTAGTAACTTCGATGATTTGGAAGAAGATAGGGGAGAGGAAGAAACATTCCCTATACCAAAAGCATTTGTTGGCAACCAGCTACCTTTTGTAGGATTTACGTACTATAGTAACCGTCAGTAAGTATGGAGAAAACAAACGTATGTTGTGTTCTATCACCAAGTTCTGATTTTATGTATCTACTTTTGAGTATGTTCTCTCTCTCATTCATATGTACACTTTATAGAATATTGTAAGTGGTGATAACATGAAATTGCTACTGTTGCTAGACATTAGCAGGCTTATGCCCAAATAAATTTGTTAGCCCTGAAGGCACAGCAGGACTCCTTATTTGTTTGACTTCTGAGCATATGCTAACCACTACCTTGATGGTGGGACACCTCCTATTGCCACAGATAGATTTCGTTATGGATACTTTATACCTTCCTTTTGAAGCATCTGTTTCTCACCATTCTTTTGGAATGATACAGGACCATTAGTCTGATATAATAAGTTTAAAGCAGAGGTTGGGACCTTTGCTGGCCCCCATGCCAGCCCTCCTGCCAACCCTCAGCAAATGCTGGGGATGAGAGCCGTGTACATAGCAGCTCCATTTCCCTGCTAGCTCCCTGGTGCACAGGCAACTCTTGCAGCTCCAGGCCCTGCTAGGGGTGGGGATGGGGAAGAGCAGCTGTGGCACTACAGGGGCAGGATCCCTGGTGCCTCTGTGACTAGGCACAGGTGCCAGTTTTGGCGTGCATGCAGAGGGTTGCAGACCTCTGGTCCAAGGTTATGTTAAGTTACCTCTGCACCCTTGTAATTCTGGAGTACCCTGAGGAGCCAAAGTGACCCCAGTTGTAAGCTGTCCTGACATAGGAGTCCATCATTGTCTGACTACAAGTCATATTGCTCCCAGAATCTCTTCAGAGCTCTCTGGTGGGGCCTTGCTTCCAGCACATCTGTCCTAGCCCTGCCCTGGCACTCTCCTTGCATCAGGGCATAGGAAGGAGTCATGGTAGTCTTCTGCAGAATACTGCTCACTAAGATGGATACAAGGATTTTTTTGAGTCCCTTTATGTAGGGTGACCATATACATCCTATTTTTAATAGGAGGGTCTCGTATTTAAGCTTTCTCGTAGATGACCAGATGTTTTCCTTAAAAACTGGCAAGTTGTTCTGCATTTTCTGCCTCTCTGTCAGTACCACTTTTACAATAGTACCAAAGCACTGGGCCCACATTCAGAAGCTGTACCATAAGGGAATGTTTGGTGTTGTGGGAGGTCTGCTGACCAGATCCCTGTTTGCCAGCTACTTACCCACCCCAGTGGTGAGTAAGAGGGTGTACAAAGCTGGTGGCAGGGTGAGGCTGCAGTGAGTTGGGCTAGTTTGGTTCATCAGTACTGCTCATCTGCCAGTCCCAGCTCAGTCAGCAGGGGCCCTGTTCCTAGGTCCTATGGCTGATGTTGGCTGTGTGCTGCAGTGGTCATTGAGTGCAAGTCGGTGGCAGTCTCAGGCCAGACATGGCACCAGGTACAAGGAGATGTGTGCCTGCCACACACACAGCCCCTGGCCAGCTCTGCATGCACCTCTTTCTTCCCACTTCCCTGAGTAGTTTTACCAGGTGCTTCATTTGATTACAGAAACAAGAATACTGTCTGAGTCCTGTACTGCAAGACCCTCTGCCTAGTTAATTTCATTGGGCATTCCATGCACATAACCCCTGCAGATTTGATTTCTGTGGTTCTACTCCTTGAGTGAAATTAAGCTTGTGAGTAAATGTGTACAAGGTCATGGTCCAAGAGAACACTGAACATAAAAAGTAGAACTTTTTAAAGATTTAATAAAAAAGGATGAACTTGACAGAAACTCTTCTTGGTAATGGCGGTAGATTTCTACTTAACACAAGATAAATTAAATGATGAACTGTCTCTTTAAAATAAAATGTGTTTACAACTTCTAATAAACACAAGCACTAAAAAGCTGTTTTTGTAGCACTTTAGGATAGCTGGGCTTGGAATTTTTGGAGATGCTTTTAAACTACTCTTTGATTTCTCTTTCCCAAAGCCTTGCTTTTAACCATTTTTAATTACATATTTTGTTACAGGTATTTATCTGTCTCTGCAGAAAATTCAAATGACAACAGAACAAGCTCCAGTATGGATAAAAGCCTGGTACGTATTTGCTAATACTAGTTTTATGTAAACACAGTGGATATACTGCATACTGAGATAATGAAGTAATTTTAAATGACATGAAACTGCTTTAGTGTTTTAAAATGTGAAAAATCAGTCCATTTGTTTTAACTATTCAGATTGGCATAGCTATTACAGCTGGCAGGAAAACAGAATTTTAGTTCTGAAAAAAAATTGATGTTTTAGAATTTTTTTTATCCTGAATTGGGATGAAAAATGCTGAAATTTCAGAATTTTCATGGAACTGAAATTCTGCAATATTTGAAGAAACACCAAAACACCATAGTGGAAAAGATTCCCACCCTCTACCCCCCAAAAGAAAAAAAAAATTCTTTGGCTGTCACAGAGCTAGGAAGCCAAGTGGCCTATGAGTAGGCCATCCAGGGAGCAGACTGCTCGTCCCCCAGAAAGCCAGCTCGTGGTGGGTGGGCCAGTCTAGGGATCTCTAGGGAGCCCAGTAACCTGCTGAGGAGCTGTAAGCTTAGAAACTCTCGAAGTTCTGGGAGCACTGGATGAACCAAGAAGCTTGGATGCTTTGGGTAACATTAGGAGACCCAGCTCCAGAACAGCTTGCCTAGTAATGTGCTGAACCTTGAAATTCTGAAAGCCACAGCTCTCGAGCACCCCATCAGACATGATGCTGGGGAGCAGCGATCCCTAGATCCAAAGCTGGTCTGCCAGGTGACCTGTTGAGAAGCCTGGGAAGTTTTCAGAGGGATGGCTGGGTGGGCGAAAGGAAGTCGGGCAGGTTTCCAGTTCCTTGGTAAAAATCAAGCCATTGTTGCTGAATATTTAAAATTGACATATTCTGGTGGAAAAATATTCCATTGGAAAATTTCTGGCTAGCTCTGATAGCTATTGTGCTAGGTTTGGATGCTACTAATGTTATTAATACCTTATTTATATTATCCATTCCCTTTAGAGAATTTGAGCTGCAGATATCAATAACTGTTCCATTGCTATTTGTTGTTAATTAGGTTGCAGTATAACCCAAAATGTACTAGGTGTTTCTCAAGGGGAAGATGAGGCAAGCTGTACAGTCAAATAAAAGGGGGGAGGGAGTAACTGCCAGTGTTGTTCTGTTATGTCTATTTTTGATAACTTTATGTAGTTTGTCCTTAAATCCTGTATCACTTAAAGAAATATTTTTGAAGGACAAATGAACCAACTGTGTATTTTGCTTTGGTTTAACATGATTTAGTAAGTGTTTGAATTGAAAGGTGCTGATTATTTGTTCCCATTTTGACTGTTGTCATCTTTGTTGTGTATTACGTCACCTGATTGGTGGTGTGAGGAAAATAAGAACTTAAGGCTAGGTTTTCAGATATTTAGTTTTAAAAATTCCAGACAGGCATCTAGTTAGGTTTTCAAGAGCACCAGAGCAGGCACCCAAGTTGCTTGGTATTTTGAAAATCCTCTAGAAGATGAGCTCTCTGTAGCTTGAAAGCTTGTCTCTTTCAGCAACCAAAATTGGTTGAACTAAGATCTTACCTCACTCACCTTGTCTTTGATATTCTGAGAACAGTACAGTTACAACACCGCTGTACGTGGTGTTAAGTGTAACAGAAGATCCTCTAGCTGTACAGTTCTTCAAGGTGCTGAGTGCCCCTTGGGAGGCATTGAATGCCTGCAATTTCCAGGGGACACACTGCGCTGCAGGACCTCACAGGATTTGATCTTAGGATTCTAGAGAGAGAAGTTCCAAAGTGGTAGTCATGTTAGCTGAGTTCAGCAAAACAAGCAAGGAGTCTGGTGGCACTTTTTAAAGACTAGGAAATTTATTTATCTCATGAGCTTTTGTGGGAGAAAATCTCACTTGTAGATAAAGTGTCTGAAGTGGGATCCCCTACAAAAAGCTCAGATGATAAATAAGTTTTGTTAGTCTTTTAAGTGCCACCAGGCTTTGGTTTTGGGTGTTTTTTTGTTTTTGTTATTGTGAGAGAAGGAATCCGAAGGTGTTTGTTTGGAATTCTGAATCTATTTGGAAGTATGAATGAACTGTATTCATTTATGTTGATTCAGCACTTGAAAATTCAATGTCCATCATATTTTAAAAGTTAAGTTCAAGAAAGTTCACATTCTTTTGCTGTGGGTTTTTAGCCTTTTCACAGCTCAGGAAGCAGAACCAGAAAAGGTAAGTTGTTGTCAGGTTGTAGCCTCACCCTGAAAGATCCAGAGAGATTTTTTTTCTGCCTTCTATTCTGGAGGCAGATTTCTCCAGACTCTCTCTGCACCAGAACTCAGAACAGAAATGAAAAAGAAACAAAGCCAGGAAGAAGTGTTCTTATTGTAACTGCTTAGTTTGTTGAATTGCAGGCTTTAGCCTCAGGTTTCTGCAGAAACTTCTCTGGAAGCACCTCCTCTGATACTAAGGTAATTGGCTGCAGCAGTTCCTTAGCACAGCATGTCTGGGCAGGCCTCTTAGAAAACTGCACCACACAGGAAGCCAGAGGCACTAGGCAGCTGACTCAAAGCCAGCAGGACTGAACACAGAACTTTCTTGACTAGTAAGCATGGAAAGGCAAAAAGGGAAAGCAACCCGGACACAGAGGAGCAAGTAGGCTCCAAAAGATCTCTGGCTGTCCAGCTCTCATGCCCTTTCTTATCATAGTGGGGTGTGAGCGGTTTCATAACAATGTCATATTTCCTGTGTGACTCATTCAGACCATGTGGCTGCTCCATGTATTGGCTTCCCTTGTTCCACTCCTTGTCCCTACAAATTATGGAGTTAGATGCTATCCATAAAGTCAAAAAAGTATCACTTAGGAGTGCTGTCTTTCAAAAGTCAGAAACATTCTGTGATGCAGCAGGAGGTGTGATTTTTCTCCCTTTGACTTCCATGTTGAGGTAACTCCAAGATCTCATAATAGAGGCCACTTCCTCTGGAAGGGGTTGGGGAGCTCCCTCACATCTCTCATCTTTGTGGCAGTGTGTTACTCGTATAGCATACTGTCTTACCTAGAGGGAAGACCGTTACAGAGCCTCTCCACCCCACTCTGGCTACCTTACTTTCAGGCATCCCAATGGTGTGGAAGGAAGAAAAATGATAAGAACAGCAGGAACAGTCTCTTGGGAGACTAATCAACCTCTTGAGGAGTATGAATTCTATGTGTTCCTCTTTCCATTGGAATAGCAGGAAAAGTCTTAAATAAAGAAAGAAAAAAGGAAGCAGGAAGAAAATGTCTCACTTCTTCCATTTAAGGTGGATAAAGAGCATTAAATTCTCTCTCTGAATATCAGGTAATAGAAAATCAAATGAATGGTTCCTGTAGAAAACACTCAGAAGAATCAAGGACAAACACATGGAACTTCCTGTCTCTGTCATCATACTCTACCTTCTTGATGCCTAATTTCTCAAAGCACAAATTAGGTAGGAAAGAGGAGTGGAGGACTCTGAGGGACCTAGGAAGAGCAGTCCTTTGATTCCTCTTCTTGAAATAACTGACAATTGGACTAGACTAACACAGCTGACCCTTTGGAATTTGACAATTGTCTGACTCCTCTGAACACAGGGAGACCCAAAACAAAACTCCTACCCAGTGTGTTTAGATACGGTTTCATGGGAGAGTAATAACACATCTGTTTTCCTATGGACAACCCACCTGAGGAAGAGTTATTTGAAGAAGATAATAAAATAGATAGCAAGACCATTTGGCTGTGCTTCCTCTCAAGAGATAAGATGGAACTGTAAATCCTTTTCCATAAAGCTCTTAAAATATGATTCTGTTTCCTGAGCTGTTGACAGGCAGAAGATTCACTGCAAAAGATCTATGGATCTTCCTATTAGAACAAAAAGGAAACTTTCATGTAAATACAAATAACTTTTCATACGTCCTTTGCAATAATAACTTAGGCTTGATCCTCAAAAACTTTCACCGTATGCGTAATTTACTCAGATTTTCAGTGGCACTGTTTGTGTACATATGATTTACTCCTGTGCCTAAAATATTTGCAAGATTAGGTCTTACTCACTTTTGCATATTTTGTATCATGAAATCCATGAGCTGAGAGAGAACTGCAAACCTGGACTTTGATTGAAAAATACTTTGGTCATTAAATTTCTCAACTGCTACATTGTGGTGGTAATTTTTTGTAATCAATCTATTTAAAAGCCTAAAAGATGGGAATATCATACTTCAGTAACCATCAAAGCATAGATTTTTTTTTTTCTTTTCATGACAGTGGTAGTGCACAGTGTAATAACCATTCCTCTCTGTCATTAAATGCTTGATCTAAAGTAGATAGTTTAATGATAATATTTAGCTAGTCCTGGCAAATACTGGAATTTTTTGCAAGTTTCACAGAATGTAATGTGTATTTTTAATATATGGGTGTATATATCTATTGTAAGCTGGAAAATATGCAGAGAACTATCTATCAGTTGGAGGAGCAGCTTCAAAATGAAATGCAATTGAAAGATGAAATAGAGCAAAAGTGCAGGTGAGTCTGAACTTAAATATATTTTCAGAATTAAATAATGTATGACTTCTGCCCTGTAAAAACTACAATAAGGATAACAAGCATGGTATCGAGAATGCTACTACAGAAATTCAGTGATCTGAGAGGTTCTGTGCCAAACTTCAAAATAACATTTGAGAATATTTTTCTTGTGTATATAAAGAGTAAAATGTTTTGTTTCGTGTTGGTATCAGTGAAACAGATGCATATCTTACCCTTCATATTTGAATTCCATGTCATACGTCTCCTTCTCCTACCCTTATAGATTTCACAATACTTGTGGGACATGGTGATGTTAGATTTTTTTTTTTTTTTTTTAAGAATGTAAAACATATGCATACCATATGTAATAGTATGTTGGAGTTTAACGGTATCCAGCATATTGGTACACTAAATACCTCAGTGCTATTGAAAGACCTAATATGTGGTTGGGGTTTGTTTTGTTTTGTTTTGCTTGAGACTGCTATGAGGAGTAGTTTTCTATTTGAATATTAAATTTTATTGTGTGACTGAAAAAAGTAAATTCCTGGCAGATTACTGCTTATTTTTTGCACATGAGCATATTGTTAAAAACCATGCCATCTGATGATCATTATTTATGCGTTAAAGCATTATCATAAGTGCTATTTATTACACATCAGTTAATACAATATGACTTGGTATTGCTATAACTTTTTTGGACAGCGGTAAGTAGCTGTAAAAAGCCAACTGCCTATGTAACTTAATGTTTTCAAAAGGCCAAAACAAGGGAATTATATAGAATGTATAGAACTAATGGAGCTTTTTATTCAGATTACTGCTTGAGCCATATTGCTGGCTGACAAGTTTGTATTTCCTTTGGGTGTTACTCTGCGCTTATTCCACCTTTTCTCTGTAGTAATAGCTTGCAGATCTCTTTATATGTGGTATGGATGCATTTGTGTAGGTAACTAATCACTTTTGAGATCTTTGTTCTTATAGATGTGGGATGTACACACCTGGACCTATTCTTTCTAGAGAATGTCAGAATACATGCCGAACACTTCCTAGTTATGAAATCCTCTTACTAGGAATCTTTCTTTGTGGAATCAGGGATAGAATTTGACCCTTGATATTTTTTTGACACAATTCACCTGTTACAGTTGATGCTTGTGCTACCATAACTACTTACGTTGTTTGGTTGCATTTTCCAATATAAAATGTTAATTTTAGCATGAAGTAGCATTCTCTCACGCACACGCACATGCACGGTAAGCATTTTTAAAATAATGGTCTTAAATAGTTTCAATATTTAAACACCAGGCATGTGAAATAAGATCTTTTTCATTTATGTGTTAAAATAATTTATTATTTATAGAACGTCAAACATAAAACTAGACAAGATAATGAAGGAACTGGATGAAGAGGTAAGTTGTGTTTTTCTTAACTGTTGAGTCTGTTTGTGTCCTTGTAATATTGTTAGAGGTTTATAATTAGGAAAAGGGAAGATATAATTTTGAAATTTCAGAATACTTTTTTGATTCTACAATTGAAAACTTTTTTTCTCCTGAATTTCATGTCTTGTAGTAAATACTCTGCTTTGGCTTGTTCTTCAGAATAGTCAATATAATTTTTCATAATTAGATTTATTTAAAAATCAATATGCAGATAATCCTTTAGCACATCATTGTGTTGTAGTAGTCATAAACCTGGTAAATTGGCAATTTTTGCTTATGCATGAACTGCATTTTTTGCACTGATTTGGCAGACTTAATCATAGACAAGCTTCAAATGTGACATTGGGAATTAAATTCTATTCTTCAAATCTCCTGTTCCTGTTTGTAGTCTCCTTGCGTTCAATCCTGACCCCACAGATATCAGTTGAGCCAGGATTTCACTGGTTGAAGTTAGTGAAACTACTTACAGAACGAGAGAGTAAGAAAAGTTTTATAGGATCATTCTATAACATATAAATGTAAAATGCTAGTATTTATAATTTCAGGGAAATCAAAGAAAAAACTTAGAATCAATAATATCTCAGATTGAGAAGGAAAAGATGCTGCTGCAACATAAAATAAATGAATACCAAAGAAAAACTGAACAGGAGAATGAAAAAAGACGAAATGCAGAAAATGAAGGTAAGCAATGTTACCCATGTGCTCAAAATGTCGACGTGCACTCTACTGTCCATTTTTTACCAATGATTTACTTTTTTTAGTGTTTGAAGATTTTAAAATAGATTTTTTTTACTTGAAATGCTATGAACCAAAAAATTAGTCTTTTTGTCATAATTATCATGGGAAACTTCCTTTTTCTCATTTAGAGATTTGAAGTATCAAATTCTTCCATTTGATGTATGCACGTGGAGCCCTGGTAGCAGCCAGGGGTATTATCTTTTTCAAGAACAAAATTTGGCCTCAAGAAATTAAAAGGAAATATTCTAATTATTTTGCTACCTACTCGTAGAAATATCTGGTAATGTTGAAAAAAAATTCTGTTCTGATCTGATAGGAAAATTGAATTCTATATTTAATGTTTTCATTTGTTTCTAGTGTCTACATTAAGAGATCAGTTAGAAGACTTGAAAAAGATCAGCCAGCATTCACAAACTACAAATGAGAAGATGACACAATTACAAAAGCAAGTAAGTGCTTGCTTTTCTGTGTTTTTCATTTTCTTCAAATTTGTCATAGTATTGATTATATAAGTGTAACAAAGCCAAATCTCTTAATTATTGTACTTTGAATGGGAATCTTTATTATTATTATTTTTTAATTCTGACAGCTAGAAGAAGCCAATGACTTACTAAGGACAGAATCAGATACAGCAGCAAGACTGAGAAAGAGTCAAACAGAAATGAGCAAAACTGTAAGCCAGTTAGAATCACTAAATAGAGAACTTCAGGAAAGAGGCAGAGCTCTAGAGAGTGCAAAATTGCAAGTGGAAAAGGACTATTATCAATTGCAAGCAGCTTTGGAAACAGAAAGAAGGGACAGAAGTCATGGATCTGAAATGATTGGAGATTTACAAGGTAACCATTCCATGCTTATGTAATTTTTTCATGTTGCTTTAAATTTTTATTCTTAAAAAAAGTCCATTTTCATAACTTCACTTTGTTCCTCTGTAGCATTATCTAAAGCATGGAAAAGATATATCAGCTGTTTTCAAGGGGTATGTCCATACATATCTTTTAAATCGAAATAACACTGGTTATTTTGATTTTAAAAAAGATTACGTCCGCACGATGTTTTCTTGTTTAAAATGACGAACTCCATCATTTGGAAATAGCTTAAACCTACTATAATTTGAATCATCTGTTGTTTTGAAATAATGCCGTTCGGACGTGTTATTTTGAAGTAACCATTATTTCAAAATAACACTTTTGCCCTTCTCCTTCCCAGGGTGTCTTCCTTTTTGTGTACATTGGGCAGGGCATGGCCAAGTGAGGGGGTCATGTTGCCACACCTCCCATGGTGCCCCTCTCCTGATTTGAAGTAGCAAGTCCTGCGTCTGGACTTGCTATTTTGATATGAGGTTTTTGCTTATTTTGATTTAAATTAATTCAAATTAACTTATTATGATTTAACTGAAATCAAAATAAGCATGTATGTGTGGGCATAGCCAAGGAGTTGAATTCTATTCATTTAGTTTAGCAGAGGAGTAATCAACATATGAATTGCATATCCCTAGGAGACTAATACTTGGAAAACTTGTAAATACTGAGTAAGGTGGAAAATGTCTTACCAACTCAATATTAATTTGCACACCTCATTCCTCTGTGGTTGAGTTTTGGGAGCGAGAAGGAAAGCAGTACTGCAAATAGCAGCAATTTGTCCTCCTCTGCCCTTCAGATATGATTTTTCTCTGTCTGGATATTGACCCCATTCAGAGCAATATTCATGGAGGATGGCAAAATGATACAGTGGTAGTTACTGTATCCTATTCTGAGGCACCAACCACTTTGATGCAGAGTCTATTTTCTACTTGATTTTATTGTTAAGGAGCAGGATTTTCCTTCTGGCAGGTATTAAGGTTTTACAGCCGCAACATTACAGTAGTGTGGCAACAAGAACTGTAGCTCTTCGAGGAGTATCCCGGTGGGCACTCCATTTTAGGTGTCTTGAGTGCCCTACGCGTTAGATCAATGATTTTTGGTAGCAGTGCCTGGTCGTGTTGCTCATACGCTGTCGTATGGCACTGTGTTCAGTGGTTGTACGAGTGCTGTGCGATCAACCATCCTCAGTTCCCTTTCTACCACTGCAGTTTGAGATGGAGCCTTCAGCAGTACCTTTCCTTGTAGTTACTAGTTTTTCCCCTAAGAAACTCTCTGGCTTACCCTTCTTTCCTGTAACTGTTTGTTTTGTTTTTTTTAAGGAGTTTTCCCTACCTTTCCAACCTACACATAGGAATAGGATGTAGTTAGACAGGAAATTCAGGAGAAATCTGGGCATGCTTTGTTCCACTCAGTTCAAACGCTACCTGACTTGCAGACTCTCAGTCCCGCTTTCAGACAGACAACGTGTATGTCTGTTGCTTTGGAAATTGCATGCATCTCGGAATTGCTTCCATTTCCAGAATTTACAAGCGAGTACAAGGAAGATGAGAGACTTCCAATTAAAACTCCTTTTAATAAGAGATCACTGAGACTATCTTCAGATCCCAAACAAGGATTTTCGATGATCTAGCGGTCAGTCACCTTTGCCGCCGCCCCCCCCCCCCCGCGCGCGCGCGCGCGCGCGCATACTTGGCTTGCTACAGAACCAGATACCAGGGAGTCTGGGCAGAGAAAAGCCACCAAAAAGAACTCTGCAGGATCTCCAGAGGGGGAAGTAGCTAAGAAAAATGTCCCTCAGCTGCAGAAATGGAGTCGGCACCAAATGCTTCACACTCCAAAACTGCAGTGCTGCCAACTACCGCAAGTACCCACAGAGTTACAGACCCTGATGAGGCAAGCTTAGTCAGAGGTACAACGGCCAAAGAAAAACATATGGCCATGGTATGTATGGAGGTGAGGAAGGCAGTTGGCACAGCCACCTGTTACAGCTATGCAGCCTAGGTCACCACTGCTGCTGGTACTGCATAAGTTGGCACCAACACCAGTGAACTTCTCCATGACAGCACCAACATTCCCGGTGCTGCAACAGTATTCACGGCTTGGGGAGCTCACAGTCTCAGCAACTCGAGTCCACTCTTCTTGATACTGATTTTACACCATCATGCTCAGAACCAGCTCACCTGATGACATATCCTGCAGAAAGACAGACACTCACAAGCATCGAAGATGAACTGGAAAGGCAGATGCACACTTCATGTCACTCTTCTCTGGTACAAAATGCTAAACCAGGTCCATCACCTGGATCAGCACCCCCACCACCTATTTGGTGTGGATACCTGTGGATGCCACCTTCTATGCCCCTTCCTTCCCAGTGGCAGTACTGGGACCCTTGGGCTATGTACAGATCCCAGGATTCAAGAATAGCAAGCCCACTAAGATCAAGGGCAGTCCAGTCACCTTCAACAACCATTGTTCCACCTCTCTCCAAACACGAATAAGTGATGGAAGAATCAAGTATGCTTTATGACCAGGAGGACACCTCCCTCCAGAATTCTTTTCATTCTTCCCTGAAAAAACCATCATGCTTTCACCACCTACAACTGGGGATGACTTGAAGCAGTTTCAGAACCTCTTCAAAAGGGTCCCTGAAGTTCTAGAAATATCTCTAGAAGATGTTCTAGAAGCAAAACATAAGCTATGTGACATCTTGCAGACAGCAACATCTTCCAAAATAGCATTGCCAGTCAATGACACAATTAAAGATCCTGTGAAAAACATGGTAAATACCTGTTACAGTACCACCTGAATGCAAACATTGTGACAAGAAATACTACGTCCCTTCAAAGGGTAATAAATTTCTCTCTTTCCTGGTTTGCACCAAACTCTCTTGTCATCCAGGCTGCCAATCAGAAAAGGAAACATTATGCCAGCACAACACCATACGATAAAGATTGGAAGAGATTGCACCTCTTTGGATGCAAAGCTTATTCCTCTGCTTCATTACAGTTCTTCATAGCTTTATCAAAATATACTCTCACAATTTTTTCCAAACTGGGTAGCTTTATTGACTATATACCAGAAGAAAAGAGCAAGCAATATAAAGTTAAACATCTTTGAATGCCATCTCATTGCTCAAACAGCATTACAGGCCTCTCTGGATTCTGCTGACACAGTAGCATGCTTGATGGCCACATCCGTTGTCATGTCATGTGCTTGGCATCATGACTACCTCTCTTTGGCTTCCCCAAGGAAATCCAAGTGACAGTAGAGGACCTTCCATTTTAAGGTCTAAAA
Source organism: Podocnemis expansa (assembly GCA_007922195.1). Lineage (NCBI taxonomy): Eukaryota > Metazoa > Chordata > Testudines > Podocnemididae > Podocnemis > Podocnemis expansa. Next base: position 16,947,323 of record ML682005.1, read on the forward strand.
TTATTTAGTGAAAAGACAGATGAGTCCATCCACTCTTTAAAAGGCTTGTATGCACTTTAGAGTCCTTGGAAATCTACACCCCCATGACCAAAAAGAAATAGAGCAGATTTTACGCACACAAGTCCAGCCCACCTTATGCCCAGCCACACAGACAGTTTAGCAAAAGGCACAAACAATGTCAGCTGAAATGTTGCTCACCATTTAATCAACCTTCAGTGAGCTAGGAGACTTCCTCCAAGTAACAATTTTGCACAGGAATTGCTTACCATCAGCACCTTTGGAGATTGTCACCATTCTTAGATAACTGGAAAAATATCACAACAGACAGATGGGGTTTCAGATATAATAGATAAAGGGTATACTATCCACTTTTTCCTCTATCCCTTCAACCCACCTCCCCTTCCCTGTGTCTATTCAAGGATTCCTCTCACAAGATCCTGTTACAACAGGAAGTACAGCACCTCTTTTTCACTAGGCATGACAGAACCAGTGCCAACACAGTTCGGAGGGAATGCCTTTTATTTTTGATATTTCCTCATCCCCCCCCCCCCCCCCAAAAAAAAAAAAAAAGGTGACTGGAGACCCATCTTGGATCTAAGAAGAATCAGCCAATTCATCATGACTCATTACTTCAAGATGCTGACATTAACAACAATAATTGCTGTCCTAGAGAAAAGGTATTTGCTCTCTGCTCTCAACCTCCAGGACATATATTTCCAGACCACAAAACATCCATCACATAGGAGATTCCTGAGATCCACCTTAGAGGACTATCATTTCCATTACTACTCTTTGGACTGTCAACTGCAGCCAGAGTCTCTTCAAAGGTAATATCAGTGGTGGCAGCCAACCTAAGAACACATGGCATCATTATATTCCCTTACCTCAACAATTGTTTGATAAAGGTGTCAAGGCTAATGATAGCATGAGAAGTTGCACATAGAACTAACCTTCTTCTGCAGCCAAGATCTACAAAGAGACAGTGAGAAATGAACAAACACATTTATCCAAAAAGTGGAATTCATCGAAGCTTGTCTTGACATGGTGCAGGTCAGAGTTGTGCTACTGAATCAAAGATTTGTCAACTTAGTCGATCTCATAGCAATGGTTTCCAACAGATTTCAGATATCAACAAGGATTTGTCTACAATTATTGGGGCATGTATCCATGACAACTGTTGTGATGAAACACACCAAGACTACACATTAGACTCCTGTAAGCATGGCTTTGAACACTGTACAACCCACAGAGATGCAACCTCAACAGCATTCTGACGTTACCACTCAATATAAAACAGTCTTTAACTTGGTGGGCTACCCCAAAGAATATCTGTTTGGCAGTTCTATTTGATCGAAGAACCCCAACACAAACAATAACAATGGATTATTCCCTAATGGGGGGGGGGGGGAGGAGAGAACATCTACTATGCAACAGAATACAAGGCTTATGGTCCAAATCAGAAATTAGTATGCACATAAATTTACTGGAGCTCAGCATTACAGCATGTATGCAGACAATTTCTTCCAATGATCATCGACAAGTCAATCAGAATTTTAACAGACAACATGACTTGTGAGCTCTAGGTAAATCGTCAAGGCGATGTGAGATCCCAGTCTCTATGCAAGGAAGCACTCCTGTGGAACTGATGCATCACAAACAATGTAGATATAACAGCATCATATCTGCGAGAAGCCATGAGTGCAATCACGGACTCCTTGAGCAGAACATTTTGTGTAGTTTCACGAATGGGAAATATGCTCTGACATTCTCAGAAGAATAGTCAGTTGTTGGAGCGTCCCTTTACTAGACTTATCACAGCACAGAACACCAAATGTCCACAGTTCTGTCCTAGATCAGGACTAGGACCAAATTCTCTAGGGGACACTCTCATCATTGCTTGGGATGCTCCCCTAATGTATGCATTTCTACTCATACCCCTTCTGAACAGGGTCATCCACAAAATAACAGACAGGGCAATGGTTGTTCTAATAGTGCCAACCTGACCTAAACAAATGTGGTTCCCTTATATTCTCTAGATGGCACTGTGTCCTTCACACCACCCACCTCAAGTACCTCACCATCTCTTGCAACATTCAAGACAGGCACATTACCTGACTCTACCAATCCTGATCCCCAAAGCATGGTTAGTCCATGGTTCACAGGCAGAGAGGTGAAACACAAGGAAAACCTACACAAACAATTGTAAAAGATTTAGCATATGGTGCGTCAATAAACATGTCAACCCAGTCTCTGTCCCCTTACACCAGGTGTTAGAATATATACTTACATTTTAAAACAAGAGACTAACAATGAATTCCATTAAAGTACACTTAGCTGCTCTTGCAGCTTTTCATAACAAAATAGATGGCAACACCATTTTCACCTATCCAACAATCTAAAGTTTCATCAAAGGAATAAACAAAAAAAAAAAAAAAGTTTACTCCAAGGCCAGAACTCCAGTCCCTTCCTAGGACTTGAACTTGGTCCTTCATGCACTCATTGTACCATTGTTTGAACCACTTGCCACCTGCTCCCTGCTGTATGTCTCAGTGAAGGTTGCCTCGCTGATAGCCATTACTTCCACTAGAAAAGTAGGTGAGTTGGCAGCATTAATGACAGATCTTTCATGCACCATCTTTTCCAAAGACAAAGTTACTTGAAGACCACATCCAAAATTCCTGCTGAAATAGTCTATCTCTGCATTTCACATAAATGAGCCCATTCACTTCCCTGTTTTCTACCCAAAGCCTCACACACACAGAAACAGCCTTCTGTGACCCGGGCCTCCTGGGATAACCTTCTGAATGTGCCAAAATCAGGGCAAGCGGCAAAACCAGGGACCTTCCTATTGATACCAAACATGGCGTATCACATATGGATTATTACAAATATGAAATACTAATACGAAAAATAATCATAAACAGTCCCCTACACCCAGACAGCATCACACCTTCCACACTCTTGATGTCCGAAGAGCACTCCCTTTTTAACTAGAAAAAATAAAGCCATTTAGAAAATCACTGACACTGCTCATTTCAATTAGTCATCAAAAGGATGACCCATTTCCAAACAAAAACTGCCCAAATGGATTTCCTCATGCATTCATCTTTTCTATCAAGCATAGCAGCAACAGCCTCCAACTCAAATCAGGGCACACTCCCAAAGAGCCCTTTCTACATCCGTTGCTTTCCTCAGTCATGTACCTGTTACGGACTTTTGCAGGGCAGCTACCTGGGCTTCTACATACTTTCTCCAAACACTGTGCTGTAGAGAAGCACTTAATCTCAGACACTCTGTTCACTGGGACAATTTTGTCATCTATGCACAAAGCAGCTCTGAACAGTGTTCCCTGAAAGCAGATGATGCAGCTGAGCAAGTTCCCTACCAATTTCCTGACACCCGCCTGGGCCTTATCCCGCTGCCTGCTGGCTCTCCGAATGCATTCTTAAACTGGAATGCTCTAAAATTTTATGAACATATTCAGTCATCTTGTGCAGGGGTCCCAAACTCAAAGGACCACAAGGGTCGCATGAGGACTAGTAGAGCGCCGCACAGGAATTAGTACAGTAGCCCAAGGGCTGGACCACTGAAACCTTTCCATACAATGATATTGAAAATATTGGTAATGATCGTGCCACTGTGGGCTGCAGGAAATAGCTTTGGGGGCTGCATGCAATCCACGGACTGTGTGTTTTGAGACCCCTGATCTTGTGTCTCTGTATGGCCTGAACCTGGATATTAGCCAAACTCAAAGTTTACCTCTGTAGACTTTGGGAAAACATAAAGCAAGCTTATGCATTCATTGAACTGAACAGCTTTTCCTGAGAGAGAGATGGAATTGGACTATGTAGAGTTAAAACTGTCTGACCTGAATAGATATAAATGTCAGTTCTACTTCATGTTCCCCTTGCGTCAAAAGTGTAATGCAAGTTTATGCCATTTACATTTTTTAATTGAATTGCTGCTGTACATAACTATCATTATGCTCATAGAATCATAGGGTTGGAAGGGACCTCATGAGGTTGTCTAGTCCAACCCCCTGCTAAAACCAGGACCACTCTCACTAAATCATCCCAACCAGGGCATTGTATAACCGGACCGTAAACATCTCCAAAGAAGGAGTTTCCATCACCTCCCTAGGCAACCCATTCCAATGCTTTACCACTCTCCTTGTGAGAGAGTTTTCTGTAATATCCAGCTGCGACCTCCCCAGCTGTAACTTGAAACCATTGCTCCTTATTCTGTCCTCTGTTACTACTGAGAACAGCCAAGCTCCCTCCTCTCTGGAGCCCCCCTTCAAGTAGCTGAAGGTTGCTATCAAATCCCTTCTCAGTCGTCATCTCTGCAGGCTAAATAAGCCTGGTTCCTTCAGTCTCTCCTCATATGTCATGTGCCCCAGCCCCCTAATCATTTTTGTTGCCCTCCCCTGGACTCTTTCTAATTTGTCCTTTTTGTAGTGAGGAGCCCGAAAACTGGACACAGTACTCCAGATGCAGCCTCACCAGTGCCAAATAGAGGGGACTAGTCACATCCCTCGATCTGCTGGTAACACTCCTTCTGATACAGCCCAATATGCCATTGGCCTTTTTGGCTACGAGAGCACACTGTTGGCTCATGTCCAGCTTCCCATCCACCATAATTCCAAGGTCGTTTTCTACAATACTGCTGCTTAGCTGATTAGTCCCCAGCCTGTAGCAGTACATAGCGTTTCTCCATCCTAAGCACAGGACTTTGCACTTGCCCTTGTTGAACCTCATGAGATTTCTTTTGGCCCACTGCTCTAATTTGTGTAAATCTCCTTGAATCCTGTCCCTGCCCTCCAGCATGTCTGCTGTTCCTGCCAGCTTGGTGTCATCTGCGAACTTAATGAGCATGGAATCTGTCCCATCATCAAGTTCATTAATGGGTAGTGTATCCTTGACTTGATACCAGGTATAGAATATTCATTTCTTTGTTTGAGAGGAATATTTTATACTTGTAAGTAAAGAGTGAGAGTGAATATTAACAAGTGAGATGTGACCAGTGCGATGGCAGAAGTTCTTGTATCTCTGACAGAAATGGGCCTGGAAATGATAGAAGTTTCCGTAACTCTAATCAGTTGGCAATCACATTTGGTGGAGGAAGGCCCTTTAGGCACATTTTCTTTTAATGAAAGCAAAATAAACTTTCCTTTCAAAGTGACAATCTGTAAGACTCCACTGATTCACACTGACAGGAAAGCCATGGTCAGTGGTTGAATTTTAGGGCTGTCTCATCAGAAGTCAAGCGGCGGTTGCCGGCCCCGATCCTGACCCCCAGAGGCTGCCTGCCGCTACCAGTGGGTGCTTGCTGCAGCCCCAACCCCCCAGAGGCTGCACAGTGTGAGCTGGCTGCAACTGGAGACCACCCACCAGCAGGAGCGAGTGCTGACCCTACCCCCTTTTCACCCTGCCCCCAGCACCCACTAAGGGTGTGTTGGGGAGGGCTGGCATGGAGCTCACAAAGGTTGCTGACCCCTGCTGTAAGGGCTGCCTTGCTGCCTTTTTGAGGATGGTGGTTGTGGGATTGTGTGGTGGAGGAGTTTATTTGCATTGGTTAACATCAAATAGCTGGTATGCAGGACTGATATGTTGATATTAGTATGGTATCTGTTAAGTGATTTGTTGCATTTTATAAATGGAAGAGAAGGAATTAAAATAAAATGAATAACTATAATGCAGTATCCTGGTCTGAGAAACTTTAAACTTAATAGGAGGATTTTTAAGAAGCCAGTCTGTTTTCTTCTTCATTTTTAAAAAGGGGTTTTAGTAAATGTAGAAAGGTTCAGGTCTGTTTGGCTAGTATCTAAATCATGGCAGGTAGCAAAAAGATAGAATTATGCACTTGAATAAATTCTCTTCTGCTGGTCTTGAGAAACTAGAGGTAACATGAGCTCACAGAATCTCTGATTTCTGACTTGTACAATAAAGATCAAGATCTTAACAGAGAACAAACAAGGATCCTGGTAGTACTTTTAAAGACTAACAAATTATTAGTCTTTAAAAGTGCCTCCAGACTCCATGTTTGTTTTGCTGGACTAGACTAAAATGGCTGCTCCTTTGGATCTTAATGGAGAGTGTCCAGAACTGCATTTAGTTAAGGTGTGGATTCTCAGTGCAATTTGCACTTACTTCTAACCCATAAAGAAAAGCTATAATTTGCCTTATCAGGCATGGCTGTTTGGGGAGGCTTGCCCTCTACTTCTTATGACCCTGTGGTGAACCAGGCAGAATGGTGACAGCACTGGCTCCCTGATCCCCTAGGACACTTCCCTGCTGTCCGCCAGCCCCCCTGAGTCCCCAGTCCCCAGGTGCCTTCCCTGGCCACCAGTTCCCCTGACCCCCTGCCCTGACCCACCTGCTGCCTTACCCTATCCCCCCTTCCTCCCCTGCTGACTCCCTGACCCCAGCCCTCCCGCCGGTTCCCCTTCCCCCTTACCTGGCTGGGGCTGCTCCCTGGCCAGGCTGCTCCCACCCTGAACGCACATCTGAGCATGCTTAGGGCATGAGATCTGAAAACTCCCCCAGCCTGGCTACAGCTCCCTGTGGCCTGTGCATGGGCTTCTGTGATACCTGCATGGGTGTATGATAGCTGTTGTACACCTGTGCAGCTTAGCGGGAACATAGCCTCCAAAGCCCCTCCTCTACAAATAGGGGCACTGCTCTTCAGTCTCCTAAAGTGGAGCACCCACAGTGACACACTCCTTGAAGAAGAGAAGATGACTTACCTTGGTGCAGCAGCCAGAGTTCTTCGAGATGGTTGTACCTAGTGGTACTCTACTTCAGAGTTTGCAGGCAAAAAATCTGGCTCTGCAGTAGAGAGGGAACAGAGAAACAGTAGGTCACACATTACTGTATAACCACCAAACACAGTGCAAGACAATGACAGTGCATGTGCAACCTCACCAGGCACTGCCACTGAAAATCTGATCTTTCATGAAGGGCTCTCTGACACCTAAAGTGGAGCACCACTGAGGATGACCATCTTGAAGAACTTTGACTACTGCACCAAGGTGAGTAACCTTCTCTTAAGGATACAGAATAGTTTCCATTGTAATCCATCCCCTTGCTATCTGGTGTTTTGAGAAGTGAAAATTTTAGTAAGTTCCATACAGGTCAGTGAGTTGTGTTTTTAAGAGAAATACTAGATTCTCTAATCTAAGATGAAAGCCATCATGAAGTGACAACTTGATTAGTTACTGAAACAGCTTAATAGAACAAATCCATTTCAGATGAATTACTCTAGATTTCCACTGGGCTAATGGTGAGATGGCAATTTATCTCAAATGGCTTAAAGAAGTCAGAGTACAAAGAGGCATGAGGAATGTCTCATACACACTTTGTAAAGTCTGGTGGAGCAAACCTGACGCATGCAGTGTTAGTATACAGCTCTCTAGGTGTGCATGAAAAGAATAATCTTTACAGTTCCTGAAATGTACAGATTAGGCTGTTCTGCTGGTATCTAGCCGTAGAGTTCCATGTGAAATGTGCACATGCTATTACTAATTTTTAACAGGCAAATATTGACAGATAGGCACAGCATTGAAATTCTGAGGGGAAGTGTTTTTTCTCACATTGTCTTCTAGAAATTCCTACGTCATCTTGTGTATAGAAAAAACAATGCTACATATGCAGTGCTCTAGGTAGACCAACATACTTGTTACATACATATGGTCTATAACAGACATGGCCAAACTGTGGCTCTTTAAAGAAAAAATGTGGCTCCTGGGAGACCACGGCAGGGAAGGGCGGCATGGCGGGAGCCAGGGGCGAGAAATTTTCAATCGTCGGGGACAGCAGAGAGGCAGTGGCATAGTGAGAGCTGGCAGGGGAAAAGCAGCATTGTGAAAGTTGGCAGAAAAAAGCAGTGTGGTCAGAGCTGGAGAAGGGGCAGCATTTTGAGAGCCAGCAGGGAAAAGCAACCTGGTAAGAGCCAGGAGGGGAGGGGCAGCATTGTGAGAGCCAGCAGGGAAAGCAGTGTCATCAGTTAGGTTCAAAAACGTGTCAGATTGTACAGTTTACCTACACAATATTAATTCTACCCTCCTTGTCTGTATGCATTATGATACAGTCTTTAATTACAACATCACAGGCTTCGTTCATTGTAGAAACTGGATGCACACAGAGGCAAAATGAAAGTAGCACCAGCAAGAAGAAGTCTGACCTTCTGAGTGCATGATTTTTTAAATACTTTTTTGATACCGGTTTCTGGGTAAATTATTTTTAAAACTGGCAACATAAATTGATCAAGAGCAAGTCTACAATGAACTACAGATAAGTGATGATAATCTAGCAATATAAACTTAAATTAATTTACAATTTCTTTTCTCTTTTTAAAAAATCACCTGGCATTTCTAGATATTGTAATATAATGCAAAATTATTTCTCTTGTATTTCTGTTTTGAGAATTAAATAAGAATCATCAGAAATGACTGAAAATTGACACAAGTGTTGCATCCAAAACCACTGACTACCGTCAAACCTTATTTAAAAAACCTCTATTAATTTAAAGAATGTTACAAGTACTTATTATAGATCATGGTTCATTTTCAGCATGCAAAATGAGTTAGACTTGGGATAGACCACCACTACTGAAAACTGGCTTTAGAAAAAAATCCCTTAAGTCCATTGAACAAATGTATCTGAGACATCAGTATGTCATCTGTTTGCAGAAGGAACTGCTAGTACATTCATTTTCTAAGAAAATTTTAATTAATATAAGTAAGTCAATTACCAAGATCATTTACATTCACTGCAAAGTTCAATAGTAGCACTATACTTCCACTGATTTAAATAGCATTCAACATGTATTAATTTTTCTTTGTTGTATACCAGTAGTCAAAATCCATTTATATTTCAGCGCAGTCTTCATGAATGACTCTATGGGTATCAGAGCCCATTAGACAAGAGAGTAATTGTTGTGAAGGGCTGAGGATGGAAAATTGTGTTGTAAACTTTCTGAAAAAAGAACTCTCACCAATAAAGATTTTACTTTGTATTATAAAAACCAAATAAGGATATTTAGAATTTATACAGGCCTGACCCCAAACTAAATAAACTCAACAGGATTTTTTCCATAACTTCTGTGCATGGACTCCAAAACACTTACTGAAACAGGTGCTGATCTTGCACTTTCTGTCTCCATAAATTCTCATTGATCTGTTGTGATTCTGAACAGTTGAAAAGGTGTCCTTGTGTTCATCTCTTCACAGGATTAAGATGAGAGCAGTGTTTTCCCTTACTATTACTCTTTTTTAAATTAATTGTTTCTGATTGAGTCCTCAGACCTTTTGTCTTCACTGTCCATGAGTATTTTAGTGAACAAGTTTACTGGCAGAAATGTTGGCAGGGTAGCGGGGGCATAGTCGGGGCCAGGGTGGGGTTGGGGGCGGAAGTGTGGCATGGTTGGGGAGAGTAGAGAAGCAGCAGCATGGTAAGACACAGCAGGGAAATGGCAGCGGAGGTGGGGGAGGGAAGCATGACATGGTCAGAGAAGCCATAGCACGTTTAGATTTTTCTCATAGGCCCTATTGCAGTGTACTTGTTGTAAAACATGATTTTATTTTAACAAGTCCTAAACTTGATGTGGAATACTAAGAAATGAAAATACAAAGGAGAAAAGTTTAAAGCTGAATGTAGGTTACTTTCAATTTTCGGCACAATTTATTGCTGTGAAGCATCATATGCCACAATGAAATTCAAAACTTTGCACAGTACTTAGAGATCAGCATCTGAGAGAGCTTTTACCTACTGCTTTGACAAGTTACTGCCCAGATTTTTAAAAAAAAAACTTGCCACAAGCCTGTAGTGTTCTACATCTATTGACAGCTAAGTTTTTACTGTATAGGCCTAGTTTCATGGTAACCTTAAATAATTATTAGAATCTGACATTCGTAGGATCAGTATTTGCCCTATTTTTATGATAAAATTAAAGTACGCCATGAATTTGAAGCTTAATCATTTTGGAGAAGGTAAAAATATGTGGTTATACGCCTCGGTGTGGCTCTCAAAGGTTTAATAATCGACTAGTGCGGCTCTTGAGTTCTGTAAGTTTGGCCACCCCTGGTCTATAAAGTACAACATTTAGCAAATAAAGTAATATGAGAGACCAAATTATTGCAGTTGGGAATGTAACTGAAAATGTCTTGCTCTTTCTGTTTTAAAATTTTCAACTTAATAGTAGACTAGAGCAGCTGCATGAAGTGGGTCAAGCTGTTTCAAACTCAAGACTAGAAAAGAGGTTTCACTTTTGTGGAGTGATCTGGGGGTAAAAATAATTCCTCTTTCTCTGGAGGAGCTCTTCAGTGCACATTACTGTAATTATGCTTATATACTGCGAAAACACCATGAGGCCCCAACTGAAAGTGGAGCTTCATTGTGTTGTATGCACTCATAAAAAGACTTAATTTCAACAGAAAATGCGGTTATTGTGTGTTGACAGGACTTTTATCAATGAAAGGAAACATAGACATTAGTAGTCTGACAAAATAAAAAAAAGTCCTTTTCTGTGTCTAGGCATAGTAGTTAAAATTGAACTTTAAATTTTTTTTATGATAGCACGGATAACATCTTTACAAGAAGAAGTCAGAAATATTAAGAATAATCTTGAAAGAGTGGAAGTGGAAAGAAAACAGGCACAAGATGCACTTAATCATTGTGAAAAGGTAAGGTAACTAGTGCAAGATAGTTAAAGAAAATGCTAATGTTAAGTCATTGGCTGTGGTCGCAACATGTGTGTATATTTTGTGTTATCTTGTATTGTGTAAGTAAATCACAGCTTCTTTGTGTGTCAACATTGATCTCCCTGTAGGTGCACATATGGCTCCTGGTTGAGACTGGTCTTTTATCTTAGACATGAGGAAACTCAACAAATACATATGCTGTCTCTGGTTTGGGTTGATATGTTTGCCTGAGTTGCTCCAAACTCTAGACTAGTTTGTATCTCAACATCGAGGATGGCGTACTTGTATGTTGCCATACATCTGGCCCATGGAAAATCTGTGAGGTTAATAATGGATACCAGTCAGTCCCAGTTCAGGGTTTTGCCCTTTACACTGTCCAGAGCACTTACAGTTTTCACGTTCCTAACTGTAATGCAAAGTCCACAGTTTCTTGGAGATATTGCCAAATCTAAATGATTGCCTAATCAGAATGATTCTGGATTGCATCTTCTCCTTGTTCTCACACATGGGACATCTGGTGAACTAGAAGCCATCTTATTACCATCACAGATAAGAGTCCATAGGAATTCTACTTCAATGAGACTGAGTCCTTTCTGCCAAAGGCCAGTTTCTGGTCCCATCAGCCATCATGCACATGCATGTATGCTATACTGCTTGCCAAATTTTACTTGCTATCTTCATAATGATGGCTGAAGTCTGTGAACTTCCTATCCAAACATTATATGAGCAAATGGGTCCCACCCAAAGTCAAGTAAGAGTTTGATTGGTGGTTTGTCCTGATGAACATGAAGAAAGAGGCTAGTGGTGCTTTTCTCAGATACTATAGGGACTGGTTGGCATGCCCACCTCAACCACCTTCAGATGTAAGATACATAGTCTGATGATGATTTTAACCCATGCATGAATGCATTGGAACTAACTTGTCTGTCTCATCTGTATTGCATTCCTTCTGGGAGTCCTCCAGTGTTGGGGATATCATCAACATGGGATTGACTTTGCAAGCTCTATACCAGAGGCCTGCAACCTGTGGCTCCGAAGCCACATGCAGCTCTTTGACTGCCTCTTTGTGGTTCTGGGCTCCTGGCTCTAACACCCCCCTCTCCACCAGGGAACTGTATGGGCAACCCAGTCCTGGGTCCAGGGCCGCCTCCTCCCCTGCCACTGGGTGACCTGGTGGTCAGTCCACTTCTGGCTCTGCCCCCCCCCCGCCACTGGGGGCTCTGCAAGTGGCCCACTCCTGGTTCTTGGCTGCCCCCTGCCAAGAGGCCCTGTGGCACATGCCCTGTCCCAGCTCCCCACAGCCCCTATCAGCAGGTTACAGCCACTGCAGATCTCAACACACTTGGGCTGCTGACTCCTGCTCTACACTTTCCAGGGATTAGCAATGACCTGATGGACGTTTTGTTCAGAAATCCACACTAGACCAGTATTCTTTCAGTGGGAGACTCTTGCTACAGTTCTGTTGCCAACATATGACAATACGAAGGTCCCAGAACTTCTGCTACGGGGGATATGTGAGTCCAGGCTAACTGCTGAATGTCTTGCTGGATTAGTGCTCTTGAAAACTCTTTTGTGGCTCGTACTGTATCCTCTCATCCCCAGGATTTCCAAAATCAACAGTATAGTGCCTCAGACATCATGATGCTTCTGTATTAGCAGAGACGGTTCCTGGATATCAGAATTGCTGGAGATGTCCCAGCAGTCTCCAGGTACAGCTTCCTATCTTCCCAAATGTGATATTCCAAACCTCAGTCAGATAATTCACTTAGACTCAGTCTTTGCACTGGACAGCCTGGATTTTGGCTTGCTGAACAACGCTAACAGAGCGGTGTACCTTACAAGTGCAGAAGATTCTTAAACAGAGAAGGAAATGATCTCTAAAGCTTACCTCTTTCTCCAGATAGAAGAGACTCTTCATTTGGGCAACTCAAAATAATACTAACCCAGTGGAGGCTCCGATAACCAAAGATGTTGTACTCTATCTTCCTCCTGCAACATGTGAGACTAATATTTACCTCTCTTGAAATGTCTCATTGCAATATTGTTGTATCAAACTCAGTACAACTGCACTCTGTCTCCTCACACCCTGGGTTTCGAATTTCCTCAAAATGCTCCTTCAGGCTATACTTTATTTCTAGTAAGAATACTGACTTCCACAGGTGGCCTCAGTACCATCTTTATAAAGCTTTCTTTTTATCTGCTTCTGTAGTGCTCAGCATATTGTCTTACTAACAGGATGTTGGTTCTTGTGGTCATTACATCAGCAAAGTTAGGTAATTATACCATGTTACTTAGCACATCCTTCCACAGGAAGGTGATGAAATCGTACTCCAAATTCATAATTAAGGTAGCTTTGGAATTCCATCTGACCTAAACAGTTGTCCTGCCACTCTTCTTCGGAAAGCACGTCCAGTGTCTTGGTCTCTTATCCACAGTGACTATGTCCTTTATTCTCTCCCTGGCTTTTTATGGCCATAGCCTGATCTTTTGAAGTGCCGGATATCTTGTCACAGGGCATCCTAAAATGGATCACAATGTATTTCTACCTGTTACCAACTGCTTGGCCAGTTTTCCCTCCAAAATCAAGGCATACACCATTAGGGGGCAGGCCTAAATATGCCAGTTTCTAAAATCTGTAAAGCAGCTATGTGGAATTTTCATTAAATTTTAAGCATGTGGCCTTTGATCTATCCACCATATCAAGTTGGGAAAAGTAATACTTGAATCTCTTTGACTGTTTAGAGCTGAAATTCCTCAGCTCTGCCATCCAGGAAGGATACTGCGTGCAAATCCCCTACAGTGGGATCCACACTAACTGCAACATCTTTGACACATCTTTCAAAAATGTACCCACTGCCTCAGCTTGAAGGCCCAATCCAGAAAGGACTGTGAACTGAGGATAAAACATCAACTAACTGAGTGCTGTCTGCATCCAGTCTCCAATCCTCCACTCAATAGCTCTCCTATATGGCAGACACCATCACCACAGTCATCAGCTGACCCTCATTTGCTGTATACCAGCCAGAGGAAATCTAAACTCTCTTGCCCAGATGAAGAGACAAGCCACTAGCACACCCCCTCAGAGAAAGGCATCCCCTGGAAGGTATGTAGTCTTGGCCTCCTCACATGTGAGAGTTACAAAGTGGGATATTCTCCCACATAAGGTCTTGCAATAAATAAATCTGTTAGTCTTTAAGTGCCACAAGACTCCTTGCTTTTAATCCCCATGAGTGTCCAGAAAACTTCAGTAACAACACTAAGGAGAAGTCCAAGGACCCTAAACAGACAGGACTGCAGGCAGAAGAACTGCAACTCTGGAATAAGGACAGCGCAAGAAAGTGATATCAGTCACTTCAACTAAAACTGAGTGCTTCAGCACGAAACAAATCTTCAGCACTAAGCAAGCTCTTGGCACCAGCACAGCCCTTAGCTTCATCTGTTGTCTGCTGAAGAATATACACACTGCCCTTGGCACTGTCAGTGACCTCAACCTTCACACAATTAGTGCTGGTGGTGCTCCTGCCACTATCACAGGAGCTTTGGTACCCACAAATGGGCTTGTTCTTGATACGCAGAGTTGCCACTTCTTGACCTCGTGAGCTTCCTGCAGTTCGTTCGTCTTCAGCACTAAGCACAACCTCACCTTTCTCTTGTGAGGAAGTGTGATACTTCATTGCACCATTTACTGCACTTTCATATTAAAGGCAGCCTCATAGGCAATTTTCTTGTCCTCAGTACTAGAGACCAGAAGGAATCCAAGTCTCTCTTACTGACCTCAGTGGATGCAACCCACATGCCAGTTCCTCCACATTGGTCCTATGGGACCCATGGGCTGCATATAGAGAGCATTTTTTCATACCAGCCATGGACACCTAAAAAGGCGTGGTATAGTAAACAGCATTAATACTGGGACTTTTGAAAAAACAAAACTTGTAACTTCTTTTAAGCAAGAAATGTGGGTCCCTTTGGTGGCTTTGTAAAATATTGCAGTGGAGGGGTGTTTGGTTTTTTCTTTTACAGTTCTGCATTAATAAACGGGGTTTTTCATCTGTTTCTTGGTTCTCATTTACAGGAAAAGAATAACTTAGAGATAGATCTAAACTATAAACTCAAAATGTTACAACAGCGGCTGGAACAGGAAATAAATGAGCATAAAGTGACTAAAGCTCGTTTAACTGACAAACACCAATCTATTGAAGAGGCAAAATCAGTTGCAATGTATGGTATGTACATCCTTTTAGTTTCAAATAAAATATTGAGCATGAATAAGGTCTATTGTACTAATTCCATGATAATGGCAATGAATTTTCTAATGCAGTGTTTGTAACACAAGCTTTGTAATTCTTGATGTGGAGAAAATTTATGTGGATATCAAAATTTCAGACCATACAGAGGACTGGAAAAGGGCAAATTTAGTGCCCATGTATAAAGAAAGGAAATAAAGACAACCCAGGGAATAACAGACCACTAGGTTAACTTGTGTACCAGGAAAGATAATGGAGCAAATAATTAAGTAATAAATTTGCAATCATCTGGAAAAAAATAAGCTGATAGAGGGCATGGATATGTCAAGAACAAATCATGTCAAAACAACCTGATAGATTTCTATGACAGGGTAACAACCCTTATGGGTAAAAAGGAAGCAGTAGATGTAGTATTTCTAGACTTTAGTAAGGTTTGTAATACGGTCTTGCATCACCTCATTAACAAACTAAGGAAGTACAGTTTAGATGGGTGCATAACTAGTTGGATAACCATTGCCAGAGAGTAGTTATGATTCAGGCATTTTGGAAGGGCATAACCAGCAGGGGACAGTTGAGATCAGTTCCAGATTTGGTTCTGTTGAATATTTTCATCAATGATATAGATAATAACAGAGAGAGTACCTTTATAAAATATGCGGCTGATATCAAGCTGGGAGGGGTTGTAAGTTCTTTGGAGGATAGGATCACAATTCAAAATGACTTGGACAAACTGGTGAAATGGTCTGAGGTAAATAAGATGAAATTCAGTAAGAAGAGAGGCCCTTGGTCATGGAAGGTCAGATTAGGGACTACTTAAAGAAGCTGGATGTGCACAAGTCCATGGGGCTGGACAAACTGCATCCGAGGGTGCTGAGGAAGTTTGCTGATGAGATAGCAGTACCGCTGGTCATTATCTTTGAAAACTCATAGTGGGGGAGGTGCCAGAGGCCTGGAAAAAAGCAAATATAGTGCCTATCTTCAAGAAAGGGAAAAAGGGGGATCGGGGGAATTACAGACCTGTCAGCCTCACCTCAATCCCTGGAAAAATCATGGAGCAGGTTCTCAAAGAATCCATCCTGAAACACTTGGAGGAAAATAGAGTGATCAGGAACAGTGAGCATGGATTACCAAGGGTAAATTCTGCCTGACCAACTTCATCGCCATCTATGATGAGATGACTGGATTTGTGGATGCGGGAAGAGCTGTTAGAATCATAGGGTTGGAAGGGACCCTACGAGGTCATCTAGTCCAACCCCCTGCCAAAAAAAGCAGGACCACTCCCATTAGATCATCCCAGTCAGTGTTTTGTCCAGCTGGGACTTGAACACCTCCAGAGATGGAGATTCCACCACCTCCCTAGGCAACTTATTCCAATGCTTCACCACTCGCCTAGTAAGGAAGTTTTTCCTAATATCCAGCCTGGACCGCCCCAGCTGTAACTTGAAACCATTGCTTCTCGTTCTGCCCTCTGTTACTACCGAGAACAGTCGAGCTCCCTCCTCCTTGGAGCAACCCTTCAAGTAGTTGAAGGTTGCTATCAAATCCCCCCTCAGTCTTCAGTTGTTGTGATATACCTCGACTTTAGCAAGGCTTTTGATACAGTTTCCCGCGGCATTCTCTTTAGCAATTTAAGGAAGTAGGGGTTGGATATGTGGACCGTAAGGTGGATAGAGAACTGGCTAGATCAACAGTTTCAGCGTGTAGGAATCAATGGCTCCTTGTCTAGTTGCTAACTAGACAATGAGTGGTGTGCTCCTGGGGCCAGTTTTGTTCAACATTTTCATTAATGATCTGGATGATGGGATAGATTGCATGCTCAGTAAGTTTGTGGATGACACTAAGCTGGGGGGAGCGGTAGACAGGCTGGAGGGCAGGGACAGGATTCAGGGCAACTTAGACAAACTGGAGCAGTGGGCCAATAGAAATCTCATGTTGTTTAACAAGGACAAGTGCAAAGCCCTGCACTTGGGATGGAGAAATGCTACCCACCGCTCCAGGCTGGGGAGCGATCAGCTGAGTAGCAGCACTGTAGAAAAGGACTTTGGGGTTATGGTGGATGGGAAGTTGGATATGAGTCAACAGTGGGCTCTTGCTGCCAAAAAGGCCAATGACGTACTAGGCTGCATCAGTAGAAGTGTTACCAGCAGATCGAGGGATGTGATTGTTCCCCTCTATTCAGCACTGCTGAGGCTGCGTCTGGAATACTGTGTCCAGTTTTGAGCTCCCCACTACAAAAAGGACATGGACAAATTAGAGAGAGTCTAGAGGAGGGCAACAAAAATGGTCAAGGGGCTGGAGCTCAAGCCCTATGAAGAAAGACTGAAGGAACGAGGCTTATTTAGCCTGCAGAAGGGAAGACTGAGGGGAGATTTGATAGCAACCTTCAACAACTTGAAGGGATGCTCCAAGGATGGAGCTCAGCTGTTCTCAGTAGTAGCACAGGACAGAACAAGGAGCAATGGTTTTAAGTTGCAGCTGGGGAGGTTGCGGTTGGATAGTAGGAAAAACTTTCTTACTAGGAGAGTGGTGAAGCATTGGAATGGACTATCTAGGGAAGTGGTGGAATTTAGACAAAACCCTGGCTGGGATAATTTAGTGAGAGTGGTCCTGCTTTTTTGACAGGGGGTTGGAGTAGATGGCCTCATGAGGTCCCTTCTAACCCTGTGTTTCTATGATTTTAAGACAAATACAAAGTACTACACTTAGGAAAGAACAATCCATTGCACACATACAAAATGGGCAGTGACTGCTGAGGAAGGTGTAGTGCAGAAAAGGATCTGGGTACATAGAGGACCAAAAGCCAAACATGGGTCAACAGTGTAACACTTTTGCAAAAAGAGCAAACATCATTCTGGGATGCATTAACAGGGGAATTGTAGGTAAGATACAAGAGGTAAAACATCTGCTGTATTCCAAACTGATTAGGTCTCAAATGGAGTGCTGTGTCCAGTTCTGGGCACCTCAGTTCAGAAAAGAGAGGGTCAAATTGGAGAAAGCCCATTGAACAGCAACAAAAATTATTAAAATTCTGGAATACTTGACTTATGAGGGAATGTGGAAGGAACTGGTGTTGTTGAGTCTGAAAAAGAAGAGACTGAGAGGGGAATACAATAGTTTTCAAGTACCTAAAAGGTTGTTAGGAGGGAGAATAATTATTCTCCTTAACTGCTGATGGTAGGACAAGAAGCAATGGGTTTAAATTACAGCAAGGGATATTTAGGTTGGATATGAGGAGAAAATTCCTAACTGTCAGGGTGATTAACCACTAGAATATCAGCTTTGGCAGGTTGTGGAATCTCCATCATTGGAAATTTTTAAGAGCAGATTAGACACCTGTCAGAGATGGTTTAAGATGGTACTTGGTCCTGCTGTGAGTTTAGGGACTGGACTCGATGACCTCTCATGTTTGCTTCCAGTTCTATGATTATTTAAAGACTCTGTGCTGTCTCCTTAGCTGGAATAAATTAGCAAAGATCTATTAACTCTTTCTTAGCTACAAATATGAAAATCCTGTACTGCTTATACCCTTGAGGGATAATTACTTACCTATAATTTTGTTCCTTTGATGTTACCATCACGCACACTTTGTACTTGTCTGGCCACTTCTCTTCAGAATGTAGAGGTCTGTGTTTTTGTAATGTGTTTACACATTTTGGAATGAATAGGAGGGAAAAAAATCTATAAAAAGTTTTTTAATTGTATTTCTTATTGGCTGCTGTTGGAAGCTGATTTTGAGCAACACGTGAACTGGCTGTAACATTTTGAGAAATGGTATAAAGGCAGTTAATGGAGTGACAAGCAGCTGTCTGTAGAAGGGGTCTAAACCTCTAGCAGGCATTATCACTGTATTGCGACAATGCTATAATGATTTTGTTCAATACTAGACTAGGGATGCATACTCACTGACAGTAAAGTGTTTCAAACATCGCAACCATAGGGGAGAGAAAACCCTGTCCTTAACTCTCAAGGATGGAATATGAAGTATATTTAAGACAGGCATGGTCCTACAAACTCATTCTTAGAAGTGCCATGTTTGTTTTTATTGTTTGATCAACTGCCTTTGTTTCCTGTTTAGAAATGGAAAAAAAAGTGAAAGAGGAGAGGGCAGCAAGAGACAAAGCAGAAAATCGAATAGTTGAGATTGAAAAACAATGTTCGATGCTGGACTTTGACCTGAAGCAGTCTCAGCAGAAGATTGAGCACCTTGTTGAGCAAAAGGAGAGGCTAGAAGATGAAGTAAGCAAAACATGCATTGTTGCTAAGCAACAAAGACAAATTCAAGAATAATAGTTGCATGAAGAAATACAAAACTGAATCTATTTAAGCTGAGATGTTTATGGAGCATTGCATTAGTGGATTTAATTGTACTAACAAGTTTAACCTAAATGGTGCCAGGGTTTATATCTAAATAGGTGGAATGCCATATCTTATTAGACCATGGATAACATGTTTGTCTTTGTCTTCCTTTTATAAGAGCTGTGCATGAGTAGTGAACTGATTGTAGGCGTGAAGTCGGTGGGGTCGTATGCAATATAGTTATACGGGAAGTAAGTTTTACAGGGTTTATGGATTTCAAAATGGTTAGAATATTTTCTTCTGCATTATCAAAAACTTTTTTATTGAAGAAGATACCATATGTTTATAAAGGAACCTAAGCTGAATTGCAATAGCCAGTAAATTAAAATGTTAGTTCTCATATTAATGTTACTTAGATCTAACATTTGATGTGTTGTATTCCTTTCATTCCTTAATTTATAATGTTGCTAGTTAGTTAGTGTGAGAGCTTAACTTTTCTATGTCCTGTTTCTTTTATGTTTGAACTTTTCACCTGATTGATATATTAATACAACTTTTGCATTTCATTTATTTAAAAAAATAGAAATGATTGCTTGGAGTTTCATGTGCAGTCTGACGTGCACTTGCACATTAGATATTTTGCATGTTCTGAATTGGTATCCTTCAGAATGCAGTTCTCAAAGCATGTTCAAAGCAAAACATGAACATTTTTGTTAAGTATATAACAGCTAGTTGTTGTTAAAGTCTCATCCCCCTTGTCCTTTTAGATTAAATTGGAAGAAACAGTCTGAAAAATCTTTGTTGGGCCATAGTGTCTGCAATTCAAATTATAGATGTGCTGTGAACAGCATAACTTTCTAGGGAGGGGAGACAACGCTTCTAAAAACTGAACTCCTCAAAGAAACAGCATCTTGGGCCTCTTCCATTGTCACTTTTAAGGTAGAGTAGATGAGAGGGAAGTCAGGTATTAAATAATTGAATAAATAAAAAAGTGGAAGGCTGGCAACTTGTAGGTTCTTGAGGGTGAAATATAGGCGATGGTCTATAAGAAAACTAGCTCCTGTGATACTGCTCGTCAGTAATATTGGAGTTTTGGATATTTGTATGCATAATTTAATGAGTAAAATTCAGGAACTGGTGGCGCTTGACATAAAATTCATATAAAAAACACTTTTAACAAAATCCTGGAAAATATTTGGTAAAAAATTTAAATTAAAATGACATATTAACCAATTAGGTTAAGAATCTAACACTTCAGCTGGAACAAGAGACAAATAAGCGAGTAATGACACAGAATGAATTGAAAACGCAAGCTGTTGAGGCGGACAACTTGAAGGGTTCTGAGAAGCAGCTAAAACAGGAGATCAATACGTTGTTGGAAGCGAAGAGGTTGTTGGAATTTGAGTTGGCTCAACTCACTAAGTAAGTAGAGGTCGGACAAAAAATGGAAAATTCTCTTTTGTTATTCTCATTTATTTTGTTTGTCACCTTTTTCCAGAAACCAAAAATACTTAGGGTGTTGGCTTTTTTCTAAAAACATGTCTGTCTGAAGATGTGAATGTATTTATAGTATTAGAATATTTTTGTTTTGAAATGTTAAATGTTTTGCTTGGCTAATACTTCTGTGCTCACCCTTTCTGGAGCACTTGAAGTGCCTATGCAAAAACCACCACTTGAGATTTAGACTTCTGTGTATATGTTGGAGAACAATTGAGCTTCATGAGTGGATATTTTTTTGTTAGTTTGTTTTTTAAAAACAAAACTCTCCTCCTCTCACTTACAGATTTGGGTTTTTTGGGTTTTTTTTTATTATTCCCCCCCTCCCCCCACAGCTAGTTAGGGAATAGCATTATTTTTCCAACAAGAGTATCCGTCCTTTATTGGACCTGTGCCACTATAGTCTACAGTTGAAGAACAAAACAAAGCCCTTTTTGGAGCATTGCCTCCCATCCAAATTATCCAGTAGGATTACCATTGTGAGAGGATAAATTATATTATTAAACCAGAATAAGGTGTTTAAGAATTACCATGGTTACAGGTAGTGTGTGTGTGAAGTATGTGGTAGATGCATATGAAAAAAAAATGCGAAGTTTAAAGTTTCAAGTACATGCATGGCTTTTAGATGAGGTTTTGTTTTCTCTCTTTAAGGCAGTATAGAGGAAATGAAGGTCAGATGCGGGAACTTCAGGATCAGCTTGAAGCTGAACAGTATTTTTCGGTAGGTTCATGTAGTATTTTACAAAAATTAAGGATTGTTTTATTTATAGCTTCATGACTGTGTATCCTAGCTAGTGCTAAGACATGAGGGACACAAATCTACTAAAAATACAAATAATAAACAAAAATCAAACTAACAACATGAAAAGATTGTGGTTTATTATGGTAACGGGAATAAATACTGTACCTCGTCTGTTGCCATTTTGTTTGCTTGTTTTTGTGGGTGGAGAAGTACTATGTTCCATTTATGCTGCATAAGTAATAACACTTCCCATGCAGACATATAGTAGGGAAATGCTCCACAAAACTTCCTAAAATGCCTCAGCTGAGATTGTTCCAAATTAGCTTGCTCATAATGTAGCAGACTTGCAAACAGAGGCAGTGTTGTGGAGATGAAGATTGGGGGTGCAGAACCAAGTATCACTTTCTCATCGCTCTTCTAAATTGGATAAATTTATACAAGATTCAGTTAAAACATTTGGCACTGAAATTTAGGGTAAATTGAAAGGGGAAAAAATCATAGATCCATACAGTTTTTAAGGCTGAAAGGGTCCATTAGATCTTGTAGTTTCACTTCCTATATATCACAGGCCATTGGATTTTGCCTTGTAACCTCTATGATTGAGCCCAATAACTTGTGCTTGGCTAAAGCAGATCTTCCAGAAAGGCATTTTGAGATGACAAGAGATGGAGAACAAACAACTTCCCTTGGTAGTTAATCATCCTCACTTTTTCAAAATAGAATTTATTTCTAATTGGAATATATTTGCCTATTGCTTCTATAAACTAGTTCTTATTGCACCTTACTATTTAAAGTTAAAATCTGGTAGTACCTAGTATTTTCTCCTCATGAAGGTACTTATGTTCCGTATTCATGTCACTTCTCATTCTGTTTAGTAAGCTAAACATATTGAACTTTTTAAGTCTCTTACTGTATCAAGCCTCAAATCATTTTTGTGGCTGTCTTCTGTTCTGTACTCCAATTTTTCAATATTCTTTTTAGAATATGGACAACAGAGGTGTGTACAGTATTCTAATGCCTACCTCATCAATTCCATATACTAAGGCAATGGTTCTCAATTGTGTCACAGCACAGCAGCAAATGTGTTGCAAGCTAAGCTCCTACGTGGTTGGAGAGCTGTTGCAGCACTGGCAGCCTGTCTGTGTGACTCAAGCAGGCTGCCGGCTAATCTGGCATGCTAGCTTCTGGGGGGTGGGGTGGCAGGGCATTTTTAAACCTCCCACTCTCTTTGCTAACAGAGCCCAGGGCAGGGGAGTGGGTGAGCATGAGGCCGTAGGGCGGGGGCCAGAGCCAGGATGGCAGGACTGCAGCAAGTCCAGTGTGGAGGGGATGTGTGGAGTGGGGAGGAGGAGCAAGAGCCAAGGCACAGGGGCCATAGGGTGAGAGAGGGGGCACTGGAGCCAAGGTGGAGGGCCCACAGGGCTGGGAAGAGCCAGAGATGAGGCAGAGGGGCAGGGGAAGCAGGACAGAGCTGAGGTGGCGGCGCTATGCGGTCAAGGAAAGGGGGCCAGAGCTGGTGCAGCAGGGTGGTGGGACTGCAGCAGGGCAAGAGTTGAGGGGCTGTGGGAACAGGCAGCAGCTCCAGAGCTGGGGCTACAGCAAGAGCTGGAGCCAGAGCCAGGGCCCGGGAGACAGTGGGTGCTGGTGGGGGGAACAGGTTTGGGAATTGGAGGCTGCCATGGGGAGAAGCAGGTGGGGGGAAATTTTGACTTGGTGGATGCTGTGGGGAAAAATGGGGTGGGAGGAAAGAGACTCAGAGGCTGCTGGGTGGGGGAGAGATGAGACTGCCTGGGGAATCTTGGTGTGTCAGACACGGCTGGGAATAAATATTAAATGTTGTTTAATATTCAGTTTATCACAGTCAGTAGGATTCATAAACTGTGTTTGCAAAGCCTTAGCATTTGAGGACATTTTGGCTTAGTCTAGGTATCTGAAGACTCAATCCAGGCTCTGACCTTCTAGGATATTATAGATGGTGAGATAAGGATCCCTTTACTGTGGCTGTCTAACACATTTCTTGAGCAATTTTGTAACATTTTTAAGCTTTAACACTTCTATTCTTTGCCACGGGCTTTTTAAAATTACCAAGGAGCAAGGCTTTGGACTGGAGGAATGTCTTTCCTTCATCCCCTGAGATTCCACTGAAATTTAGCTCAAGATAGAAACTGTTAAAAATCACTTTGTCATTTGGATGCCTCAGAAAAATGTTGGCATCATGCTAAAATAATAACTGAATAAGATTATTTTAAAAAGTCAGGCTCGCAGTGTTGCAGCAGAAGCAGTAGTGGGACTGGGAGCTAGAGAAGACTTCAGCATCATTTTCTAAACCCACTGTATTGCTCCGGTGTCCTATTCCTCCCTCTGCGATAGCTTGCTGGTGTTGCCTCCAGTAATGGAGTTAGTTTTGTAGCTCATGAGGTAGAAATCTGTGCTACACTAAAGAAGCTATAGGAGATCAGACTCCGATGATGCTGCATGACCAAGGGTTGTTCTAGTTGAAGAGAATGGAATTTGTGTTTACTTAAAAATAAATAGGGAAATTACATTAAAACTACATTAACTATGTTATTTAAGTTAGAAAGTCAAGCATTCAAAAGTTAGAAAAATACTAACTTTATAGTGGTTTATGGTAATTTTGTTTATTTTATTTATAACTTTATGGCGGTTTATGGTGGTTCTCTGCAACCTTATTTCTTACTCTTTGTGTATGTACATTGTGGCAATCTTTAATCTGACACATACAATGTTTCTTTTTGTGCAGAACTCCTGCTTCATTCAGTGTACAAACTGGATATATAGGGGTTGAATTAAGGTTGCACAGATGGTTATAAATCTGGCATTTCTTAACTTTTGAGTACTTCATAACCAAAATAATTTTTAATGTACCTTTTGTATGTAATATTATATCCACTTTGTTCAAAAGGCTGTTCATGCCCCTAAAATTTCTTCCTTCTGTATCCGGGATACTTGATTCACAATCTGGCCAATCTAACCAAAGTTGTTGTATTTTATATCCTAATGTTGCCACTCTTACCTGCAGTCTGCAGTGGGATCACTCAGAGGTAAGGTACTATTCAATCTGCATAAGCATGGCAAAATCAACACAGTTTGTCTGATCAAGCCAAATGCATTGTGATATAATTTATTAATCCAAATAGTTGACTTAAGTCATTTGGCTGAATATAATGAAAATCATCTTGAGCTTGTGTGTATGAAAGTACTATGAGTTAGCATAAATTGGTTTATGCAAGAGACTTTTAGGAGGAAGAATGAAATGTATCTCTGTGCTATGGTAGGCTCAACAATATTGTTCCTCAGTATGCTTGTGTCAAACTATAGAGAAAATAGCACCTTGCTCACTCTACATGTTCCTCAAGTATACCAGGAAAGCATCTTCTGTGCTGTTTATCCTAGGGGCATCTTAGTTGATTGAGCCTTAGCACAGCAGTGGTTCATAGCACTCAAGGGCCACTTTCGCAACCTTCATGCATCGGAATTGAATTATATCCATATTGTACTCAGTGTCTTTCGTGTCTCTCATTTGGCTGGAGTATTTGTTTTATTTGTAAATACAGACAATGACGTAAAATGCTGTCTCATTAAATGTCCTTGTTGGGTTCATATAGTCAGTTGAAGTTTACCTTGAGAAATATTCTATAGCCGACATAGTTTAAGGATTAATTTCATCTTTCACAGTCTCCCACCACGTCACCTTGGAAGGCATCTACTTAAGGTGTCAGTTTCTTAGCCATCATCCCTCAGAAAAACATGCCTGTCCCTTTCCTTCTAGACCTGGGGCTTGGGTGTGCAGGCTTTCTGCACTTTCCTCAGTAAGTTTGACCAGGATTGAGCACTGTTAAACCTGTTACAATCTAACCTTCTTAAAACATAGTGCTTTTGTTTTTATGGTAAATGCATTACAGAGATAACATATAAAACCCATAAAGTTCTTATGCACATGCTAAACGTTTACCAGAGGTCATTCATCAGTGTTTTGAAGTCCTAGTAGACCAAAGTCTTTTAACTGTTCCTCAAAGTTTGGGGCCACCCCTTGGACAGAGGGCACTGTGTGTTGTCTGGATCAGAAAGAAGGCCCTATTTTAGCTTACACTCAACCTTTTTACACCAAAAGCCATTTCTTTGACTAACGGTCTCTGGATCAGTATATACAAGTCTTCCCAGGGTGTAGTACCTTTCTGAAAGTATTTGCAAACTGAGTGATTCACCTTAATCACTACCTACTGTTTTCGATTCCAGAAAGAGTTATGGTAACTTTCCTCCCAGACTTGCATAGAAAGCAGCACACAAACAAGCAGTACAATATGGTCCCCAAAGATAAGGCATACTGTTGAAGTATCTAGCATCATACCAATGACAAAGTTTATAATGTAGTCATTTATTTAACTAAACTTCACTGTAATTTTATCATGTGCGCAATGACGACTTGCACAACTTTTTGTGTAACATTTTACTAACAAGAAGGCAAGGAGTACAGTTTTCT
Source organism: Podocnemis expansa (assembly GCA_007922195.1). NCBI lineage: Eukaryota > Metazoa > Chordata > Testudines > Podocnemididae > Podocnemis > Podocnemis expansa. Next base: position 16,973,302 of record ML682005.1, read on the forward strand.
TGCCTTGATGCTTTCCTCACTTTTATGAACTCATGTAGTTAAGCAGATATTAATCAGTATGACCTGAATTCTTTGACATATTTCTTCAGAGTAAAGGGGTTTTTAGCTTAGAGAAGGGTTATTCCTGTTTTTAATATTTTTATTATCGTGGTGCCTAGAAGCTCAGTCATGGATCAGAACTCCATTGTGCTATGCTGTCTACAAACAGTGAAAAAGCTTGCCATCTAAATCTAAAACAGGCAACAATAGATGGATGTGCACAGACACAGGAATAAAAGGAAATAATAAGATTGTATTTTTGGTGAGCATGATCAGCAGTGATATAACTGCTCCAACTGCCTACCTGTTGTGAAATATTTTTATAGAATCACAGCAAAGGAAAGTTTTAAGAAGGGATTTGAATGATTGGTTTTTTCTTGATGCTTTTCTTACAGACACTTTACAAAACTCAGGTAAAGGAGCTTAAAGAAGAAATTGAGGAGAAGAATAAAGAAATGCAAAGAAAGATACAGGAATTGCAAAATGAAAAGTATGTCCACTTTGTTTTCAAGCAGAAATATGTTTGCCTTATACAGTATTGTGGTATCAGTTTTGATGCTCTGAATCCAGGCTTTTAAAAAAATTAGTACTTTCCTGAAGTAGTGCTGAAAAATGACTTGTAATATGGTGAATAAGTAGTATGTTGTTTATATTGATGGATGATTAAAGTAGAGTCTGGGTTTTTGTTCACATTTATTTTCTCCATTATGTTTTTGGAGAAGAAGATTATTAGCCTGGAAAGTTCAGAAATGTCTGACTCTTGGAGTATTATTTTGTTGTATTTATAATTTTATTTGTAAGATGCACTCCCCTGCACATCCCCCTCCAATTGTTAGCCTGGTAATTGCATGTATCTTTTGGGTCAATGAATAGTTTTGAGACAAAGAATTTTAATTGAGATGATGATTCATTTTGAAAGCTCACTTTAAATGTGTAGTATTAATGGCTACACTAAGTTCATCCAAATTAGCAAATAGTTTAATTGAAACATATTCAATTTACAGTATTACAGCAGTTAGGGAAGACTGTTACTTAGACTATTTCCCTTTTAATATATTTTTCATTTGTTGTTCTATCTGTGCAGAATTATGCCTTCAACTTCATAATCTTGACTCAGATGTTGGCTTTGTACCTTTCCAAAAGGATAGCCGTGTTAGTCTAGTCCAGCAAAAAAAACCACACGACTTTTTTTTTTTTTTTTTTCCTTCTGGCTTTGTACCTGTCTGTATTACAGGACTCGAGCTACTTGACAAGTATGGTCATTGGTCTGCATCAGTACTGCAGAAAATCTTATAAAGTAAATGAGAGCACATTAAAAACATTGTTCACTGTGGATTTGGGAAGAAGGATGAGAAGGAGAGAGAAAAGACATTGTTAAACATAAAATAAGGAGAGGCTATCAGTCAAGTATTACCTTGGTCAAAAAATAAAAAAATAAAAAAAGTCTTATTCCCCCAAGGTGGGAGGAAGGGAAGAAACTCTCCCTTTAGCCCTGTTGGTGTCTCCTCTCACCCTTTCCCATTTAGTTTTTTGTCATCTTAATGGGGACTTTTTATTTCCTCAGCCTTTAAGCACAATATCAGTATATACTTCATACTTTTTTTAGTTAAATATATACATGAGCTATTCTAAACTGGTTCTCTCTTATTGTTGCTTGCCTATAATAGGGGCTCATCTGTCCTACAAATACACCAGATTGGGTGGTTCAGTTATAGCATAGTTGTCCTTGAACTGTGAAAACACATTTTTATTCTGCAGTATAGATAAGTTTTTAACTAATACTGCAATAGAAAGCTAAACTGAGTTTAGTATGGCTTTGGGAAATGGTGAAGGTCACCTCTATATTGTAACATGATGCCATGCTTTTACCACACTGGAGACTGTGGTGCTTCCTTGGGTTATGAGACAACTTGCTACAACGTGTTTTTAACATGAGGAGGCCAAGTATTGTGCCTGCTGTGGGTCAGCTCTCTAATCCAACTCTCCATGGGGAGCACAAGCACTTTTTGACAGGCCTTGCAAACCCCACTGTCACTCTGTAGGCTACCAATTAGCACACCTCAACCCTCCAAAGTCCTCCTGAAGTGTCCAGCCCTTTGTCTGCTGGACACGCCCAGTATTCACAGATTCAGTGCTTCCAAAGAAATAGTACACCCCAGTTTACCAGTTCCATCTTGGTTCACTGCTCAGCACTTAGATGTGTTTATTGTGAAGTCAAGTATAAATTTATTTAATAAAGTATAGCGATTCAGTTAGTAGTAAGTAGAAGTACTGAAAACAAATAGTTACATATAAATTCATAATACATTCAAAAGTATAGACTTGAGGCATTAGAGTACCTTGTCAATTGTAGAATATTGCTTACCCAAAATTCTTGCAGGCTGGCTGTGACACTTCTTTCACGAGACAAGCACAAAGTCAATTTGACATCTGTGTGAAAGATTCATTGTGTTCCTTTGCATTCCAAGATACTAGACCAAGGGTGGCCAAAGTTATGGAGCTCAAGAGCCACACAAGTTGATTATTAAACCTTTGAGAGCCACACTGAGGCACATAGCCATATACTTTTACCTAGTCCAAAATTACCAAGTTTAAAATTCATTGCACACCTCAATTTTATTGTAAAAAGAGGACAAATATAGATCTGACTAATGTCAGATTCTAATAATTACTTATGGTTACCAGAAAAATTAGGCCTATACAGTAAAAACTTAGCGGCTGCTTGATGTAGAAGACTGCAGGCTAGTGGTGAGTTTTTTAAAATCCTGACCATGCCGCACTTCTCCCCACCATCCCCAACCATGCCACGCTTCTCCCCACTGTCCCGACCCCCTCCTGAACTCCTAGCTGGGGCTGCTTTCCTAAACTGATTTACTGATGTTCTTCTGGGAGCCACAATTTTTCATTCAAGATCCGCATGTGGCTCCCAAGCTGCAGTTTGGCCACGCCTGTAGTAGACCAATCCTTGCCTTTATTTATAAGCAGACACCCCCACCCTCCCCGGGAGTCTTTTGCTTCCTGTAGATTTCCTCCCTTGTAGATTTTAGTCATTCTGTTCACACACTCAACTCAGCATGCAAGTAGGCATGTAATACACAAATGGCCAGAGAGAGAGACTGTCAGTTACCTCCTCTCTTAAAGAAACTTCTTTGCAGTATGTCACCTCATGATGACTTGTCTTAATGCCAAGACCTTAACACAATTTTTAGTGTAGATACATAACTCCTTAAATATCATACATACCTACATTTAGAGTGATTACGACTACCACTGGGTTTCTAGCTCTTGGGAGAGATCTTGCATGCCAGCCTTTGGTGAACTATTATGAATACATCTGACCAAGGGGATCCCTCTAAAATCTTGTGCATCTGGTGTGCCCTCTGCCAGTTGGCCCCATCGGGACTGTGTGGATCACAGGGGGCCAGCTACGTTACAACTTCCCAATGCAGCTGCATTTGTAGTGCAGGTGGACCCTTAGACACAAAACTGTTGCAAAAAATTAAGCTTCTGCAAAAACTGCTCTTGTAACTTCCATCATCTCCTAGACAGTATAGAACATGGTTTCTGAACAGTCTTTAACTTCATTACTTGTGAATACAAGCCATGCAACAGCTGCTGTGCAACAGCAGTGGTTGAAAAAGGTTTGAAGCATTTTATCAAATGCAGAACAAATAGGACCCAAGTCTTTTTGTAGTGCATTACATTATAAGTGCCAGCTTTCTTTTTGTAAATGTTGGGTTATGTGCTTCCTTTGGTCCTTTATAGGAAATGTTTTTTTAAAAATGCATTGAAAGGTACAGACTGGCTTTGTTTGTTCTCCCTGTAAATGTTAAGCGTTTTCCATGGTAAACATAAGATCTTAACATTCTGTTATAGAGAAACGCTTGCTACGCAGTTGGATCTGGCTGAAACCAAAGCTGAGTCAGAGCAGTTGGCCCGAGGTCTCCTTGAAGAACAGTATTTTGAATTGACTCAGGAAAACAAGAAAACATCATCAAGAAGTAGACAAGAAATTACTGAGAGAGACAACATTATAAGCCGGGTAAGTTGTTGTAAGGTAAACGTATAAAATGAGGATTTATTGTCAAAAATCCCCACAAAAATAAAAGTATAAACTAAAAGTTTGTTTCTTAAGTTGAACAAGTAATATCTCCTTTAGAAACTAACAGTTTTGCAGTTCTGTGTGTGCATAAAAATTAAGACAGGATTTTAAAATCCAGCATTTTTATTTACTCAAATTGACACACAGTTTTGTACTTGCAGTTATTTTTGCACATAATTTCTGCTATTTAGGTTTCTCAGTATTTGAGCTGAGGGCAATTTCAGGTGTTCAGATGTTTAAATTATGTTTAGGGCTGTCAATTAATAGTAGTTAACTCAAATGATTAATACAATAAATTAACTATATTTAAAAAATTAGTCACAATAACAGCTTTAATCATGCTGTTGAATAATAGAATACCAATTTAAATTTATTATAAATATTTTAGATGTTTTTCAAATATATTGCTGTTACAAAATAGAAAGTGTAAGTGCTGACTTTATTTTTATTAAAATATCTGCACTGTAAAGAGAAGATGAATATTTTTCATTCACCTCATACAACTACTGTAGTCCATGCAGACTGTTTACGTTGAAAGTGCAAATTACAAGTGTATAATTTTTTTAACATAACTGCTCTTGATACCCAAACGATGTAAAGCTTTAGAGCTTTCAAGTCAACTCAGTCCTCCTCCTTTTTCAGCTAAGCACTAAGACAAGTTGGTTTACATTTATAGTGCTACCTGTTTATTTTACAGTGTCAATTAAAATTGAAAACAGATATTTGCAAGGGCACTGTTGTAGCCAGTGTTACAAGATATTTATGTGCCAGATACACTAACTGTTTGTTTGTAAACCCTTTTATGCTTCAACTTGTAGATTGTGGTATCTCTTCTCTCACAGTGCAAATATTTGTAATTAAAATTAATTACATCTATCAATTAATTGCAGTTAATGCTTGCAATTAACACAAAACAAATTTAACATGTCAATTTTTTAAATTATTAATCACACACCAGGACACTGTGCTTGGGGTTGCCATTGCTTGCCTCCCTAACAAGCGTGCCCAACTCCACTGCTGCTCTTGCTGCCTCCACTCTCCAGCCCCACAGAGCTGGTCTTAACAAAAATGCTTGAAACTGGTAGCCAGCCTCCTATCTGCTGTGCAGGGCAGAAGTGTGTGAGGCTGATGTTCCCTTCCATCTGCACATGTATGTACCTCATGGGCTCTAAGCTGGGGTTGGGGAATGAAGCAGCTTGTCCGCTCCTGTTTCAGGAGTGTTCTTGACGACAGCAGCTGCTGCTGCTGGTTTAAAAAATAAAATAGTGTTCAGACTGCTGAGTGCTCTCCACAACATGTACATACACTCCTCCCCTGCCCCCAAATATTTAAATAAATGATATTTGATTGTTTAACAGTGCAATTAAAACTGTGATTAATTGCAGCTATCTTTAATGTCATGATTGTTTTAGATTATAGTTTAATCATTTAACGGTTCTAATTATATTATTTGAGTTCCCAAATAAAAGTGGATATAAAAAGAGAGGCTGTATTGAAAACAAGTTAAGAATCAAACCCATTATTTTTCAGTTGGGTTCTTCTAATTAAGTCTCACTGCCTTTCAAAAAAATATTTGTAAATTTCCTTAATAGTGTTCTCAGGGATCTGGCTACATAATCACTTTCCTTGTTCAGAAAGGATTTGAAAAATAGTGGGGATTTTTACAGGCAATTATTTTAAAATCAAAATATACAGGTTAGGAAGTCTCAGCTTCAAAGAGCAACTTTTAATTTTTGCATTCTTTTTACACTAATGTTTTAGAATTTTGACTCTCAAACCCTATTAATTTTCAGTGTAATATTTTTGTTTTATAATACTGTTAAACTATGTTTTCCCATTTCAGCCTCCTGCATGCAGAGACACACAGGCACTGCCTTACATAACCCCCTGATAAAACTTTAAAGATGATAAACAGAATGCATTGTTTCTCTTGCAGGCTGTTATGCACATTACAGTCCCACATTGTTATTTAAAAGAACGTTTATTGCACTGTTATATGTGCAATAGCCCCATTAAATAACCTTTGACTTTACAGAAAACCCCATTTTCATTTGAGACCATTTTAAATGACTTCACCAATATGCAATCTAAGTAGGAATTTCCATGGACTGTAACCAATGGGAAATAATTTTTGAAAGCTGTAACTTTTTGGAATTGTGCAACTAGCAACTAATTATTTGTATTCAGTTGTAGGTAGCTATGTGTTGTCATTTATGTAGATGTTCCTTAAAATTTTACTGAAAGTAGCTGTATCAAGTAACTCTAAAGATCTGCTTATTTCCTTAAATTCTGTTGGTTATTATCTATTGCACACTGAGAGTGTGCTTAACACTGTGTGGACCATAAAAATAGACCTAATTCTTTTTCAGAGATATTTGTGTCTTTTTCATTGTTTCTTAATCTGAAGCCCAATCAGCACACAGCTTCAACCTATGTGCCATCCTCAGGGCCATACATGTAGCATTGGACGGGGCTCACCTAACACATTTGCAGCCCACAATGGTAAATAGATTAAGAATCATTGGGCTCTGTGAAAGAAAGATCAAAAGTTAAATATTTAGGCTTCTGTGTACAGTTTTGAAATACAAATAGATAAATAAGTATGTATTCTTTTTCATTGTTTATTCGTGTTGATTCCAATTAGGTGTGTGCATGCCACATGCACAGTCGTCAGGAGGCTTTCCCACTAGTGGCACCCATCAGGTCAGTACTAGGCTCCTTCTGTAGGTGTGCCTCCATGATTCAGTATAGAAAGCCCCACAATTTGCCACTCCTTTATTTCTTTCTTACCACCCATGACAGTCATTGGAGCTACGCCTTTCTTCTTTTGCTTTAGTAAGTGTTCTCTTAGTGATCTCTGTGGTTGTACCTGTAAGTAGTTAGATGAGAATCAGTTGTTAGTTTTTAGTTAAGTTTCTGTTGGGGGCAGGGGATCCCCTATTCTTTCCCCCTCAACCCAGGAATTGGGGCATTCCTTGGTCCCAAAGATTCAAATCATGTGGGAACGACCATAAGCCAATGAGCAGAGGCAATCCCCATGGATCCTGCTTGAACCGCCTGGGTGAATTCCACTAGATAGGTCACTGTAGGTTTTGCAAGGACCAAGAAGGAGCAGAATGTCAGGCTGAAACACCACTTCATGGAGGCAGCCCTTCATTCCTAGCCACCATGTTAGTTGGGTCCCGCACCTAGCACCCCAGTGCAGTATTCCAGTCTCAGTTAAAGAGTCTGCAGTGCCAAGAAAGGGCTCAGCACTGCCATTCCTTGGCAGTGAAGTCAGCCAAGCACCTTTAGCACTCATTGGTGCTATACAAGAGACACAAGAAAACTGATACAGAATGCTTGCCCATGGTTAGAACAAGGGGGAAACTGTCTTCTAGGATTGCAGAAGAAGCTGGTGGACCATTTCAGCAGATTCTTCTGCAGCCATGAATAATCTGTTTGCCTGGATATGGTGAACAGCATCTTCCAGTGGTGAGGAGTTTTCTAGATAGATCTGTTTGCTACAAGACTTAACAGAAGTGTTATCAGTTATGCTCATTGCTGAACCACTGTCCAGGCTCAATCATGAACACATTCCTCTTTCCTTGGGAAGACTGTCTGTTCTATGCTTTCGTGCCTTTCCTGCTCAAGGTGAGGAAGGAGAGACTGTCCATTATACTGAAAGCCTCAGCTGAGCCTGGCAACACTGGTACACAAAGTTACTGAATGGTCAGTGGCCACTCTGATGCTGCTGCCATTGGTTCCTGACCTAATCACCCTGGACAACAGCTCCCACCAGCACCCCAGTATCAAGTCTGTCCACCTCACAGTGTGGAAACTTCATGGTGAACCACACAGTCAACAGGCTCAGAGCCTTTTAGGGAGTCCTCCACAGTAGCAGGAAGGCATCTGCCAGAGTGATGTACTTGGCCAGTTTAAAGAGATTTTCAATTTGGGAAATGCAAAAAGGCGTCTCTCCAATGCAAGCTTCAATACCTTCCATCTTTGACGATCTGCTGCACTTGAAGCAGATAGGTCCAGTAGTATCGTCCCTAAGGGTTCACCTAGTGGAGATCTCTGCATTCCATCCAGGGATGAATGGTCTTTGCCAAGGGTGGCCAAAGTTATGGAGCTCAAGAACCACACAAGTTGATTATTAAAACTTTGAGAGCCACACTGAGGCACATAGCCATATACCTTTACCTAGTCCAAAATTACCAAGTTTAAAATTCATTGCACACTTCAATTTTATTGTAAAGAGAGGACAAATATTGATCCGACTAATGTCAGATTCTAATAATTACTTATGGTTACCAAAAAAATTAGGCCTATACAGTAAAAACTTAGCGGCTGCTTGATGTAGAAGACTGCAGGCTAGTGGTGAGTTTTTTTTTTAAAATCCTGACCATGCCGCACTTCTCCCCACCATCCCCAACCATGCCACGCTTTTCCCCACTGTCCCGACCCCCTCCTGAACTCCTAGCTGGGGCTGCTTTCCTAAACTGATTTACTGATGTTCTTCTGGGAGCCACAGTTTTTCATTCAAGAGCCGCATGTGGCTCCCGAGCCGCAGTTTGGCCATGCCTGGTCTTTGCTAATCCAATATTAACTCACTTTCTTAAGGGCCTTAACAGACTATACCCCCTACTTTACCATCCTGTACAGGCAGAGAACCTTAATGTGTTGCTTTTGGGGCTAATGGGGCCCTCACTGAGCCCTTAGTACCATGCTCACTCCTTTATCTCTCATCAAAGGTAGTATTCCTGGTTGCCAACATCTGAGCCAGGAGTTCGTCTGAGCTGAAGACCTCTGTTCATGATTTTCTATAAGGACAAGGTTCATTCACAGCCTTATTCAGCCTGTCTCCCTGAAGTGGTATTTTAGTACCATTCAGGCCAGGATGTTTTCTTCTTGGTGTTCTACTCTAAGCTACATGCCAGTAGCAGAAAGCAATAGCTTCAGTCCCAAGATGTCAAACAGGTATTAGCTTTCTACATCGAAAGAACAAATCCATTTCATAAGCTAAACCAATTCTTTATTGCAAGAGCAGACAGGATCAAAGGTCTTTTAGTGGCATCCCAGCCATTTCACAGTGGATGATGTCCTGCATTCAAACTTGCTATAATCGAGCAAAGGTGCCAGCTCCAGCATTGACAGTGGATTTCATGAAGGCACAGGTCGTCTTAGCAGTATTCCTGGCACGTATTTCTACACAGGAGATTTTGCAGGGCTGTTGTGACATAGTCATTGATACATACATTCACCTTACATTATGCCATTGCTAAGCAGGCCAGGGATGACACAGCATTTAGCAGAGCAGTGTTTGTCAGTGATCTAGTAAGTCCACCCCCTCATCCTATGGTCAGGTTGGGAGTCACCTACTTAGTCACATGAGCACACGTTCAAAGAAGAAGAAACAGTTACCTACCTTTTCATAACTGTTGTTCTTTGAGATGTGTTGCTCATGTCCATTCAGGACCCACCGGCCTTGCCCTTTGTTGGAGCCAGCCAGCAAGAATGACATGAAGAGACAGTAAATGGGTGGAGCCTTATCTGTGGTGCCATTGAGGCATGATTCCAGGGGGTATATGTGCTGACTCAACGGGTACTGCAAAGGGAAAAATCTCCCAATGACTGTGCATGCAATGTTCACACGCCTACTTGGAATGGACACAAGTAATACATCTTGAAGAACTAAAGTTAGGAAAAGGTAGGTAACCATTGCAATGTTCACACGCCTACTTGGAATGGACACAAGTAATACATCTTGAAGAACTAAAGTTAGGAAAAGGTAGGTAACCATTTCATCTAAGAATGGTGAGTCTGTGTAGAATACTATTATTGATTTAAGATATTTTAAAGAATAAATGCAGTTTAAATATGGGTAGGAGGTATAACAAATACATTTTAAACAAAGCTTTTGTTTTCATTTAGCTGGAAGAAACAAATAATACGTTGACCAGTGACGTTGCATTTCTAACAAAAGAAAATGCTGAGCTAATTGAAAAAAATAAGAAACAGATGGAAGGTATGGCATGTTTTGAGTTTTAAATAGTGTTATGATTATGCAAAATTGATTACAGAAAAGTTTGTGTTGGTTTTCAGCTCTGCAACAGCTAACTTTAACAATCAACATTAATAGCCTTCAAATCTTTTCCACCATCAGCATGAAATTAAATTATTTTCTTCTTTCCATGGGATGGAGAATGTGGTCCCTTTTCTGCTCATCAAGGGTTTCAGGTTGAAGCAGCTGTAGAGTAAGCTGATGTTCCCTCTAAGCCCACTACTGCAGCTGAGCAGCTTATGGTGGTTGCTGTGTGGCAATTTGTAAGGCTTGCCCTAACCCCCAGCCGGCCAGATGCCTTCCTCCCAGCCTAACCTGCCCGCCTGCTTTCCTAGTCACACCCTGCAGCTGGACTGACCCCGTTTTCCCAGCAACCTTCCGTGCCCTTTCACATCCAGCTGTCCCAAACCCAACCACCCTCCCAGGGTCCTTTATCTGAATGCCGGAGCAGTGTGGCCACCCCATGGGCTGCTCCTCCCACCTGGAGCAAACTCTGACTGAGCATGCTCTGGATGAGAGTTTTAAAAGCTCTCAGCTCTGGGGAAGCTCTCAGCTGGCTGGAGAATGTGTCTTTCAGCTGGGTAGGGACTGTGGCTGCCAGCTGTGCATGGGCAGCTGTGTTAGCTGCATGGGTGAGTGGCAGGGGCTGTGTGCCCACTTGCCCACACAGCTGAGGGGGAGCACTGAAGTCAGCCTGTACTGCCATGGGAATGAGAAAAGACTGGGGAGTCAGGAACTAGCAAAATATTATAAGACTTCCCTGCATCTGCTTGTTTTGTGGGACGAATTTCCAGGCCATTTAATTTGAAGAGAGAGGATGCAAATCGCATCCTCTCATGCAAAGAACAACTTATGATGGCAAGTATACATAATAATAGACAGCTTAGTACATTTAGCTTAATATTATATCAAAATATAGCGTTAAACACTATATGAGGAAGAAATATCAACCAGTCACAGGCCAGATATAAACAAATGACCTTCTTGTTCCAAGTGTACTGATCTGCATGATGGTACTTAAATTTCCATGGCACTATGACAATAATAGTATGAAGTATGAAAGTTTGTTTAGTGTTTTGCAAGAGCGGGTTGTGACAGCATAGTTAAGGCTGCATTCCCATTTTTATTTTGATGGACTTTTAAGCCCTTGTTTTGTAAAAATCTCATAAAAATAACAATTCAAAACATAAAACATAAACTCTTTCAAGTACTGTTTGAATTTTTCATGGTAGCTTGATGAAAATGGATTTATACAAGGAGAAGAATAAGCATTTAAAAATCATTACTTTTGGCAGGTTTTTGAAATCCCCTAAGCTGGAAAATATTTCTCAATTTCAAATAGCATCTCTAGTATGCTATTTACATTCCCCTCCTTTTTGCTACCCTTATTGTTGGCTAAGGCTGAGGTGCTAAATCTAGAATGCATTCAAGTATGATTTGTTGCGCACATTACTCTTCCTCATTTTTAAAACACATTAGCAGAGGGATATCCAGAATCATGGCAGAGATAGTCAGGAATGGAGTCCAGATCTTTAACATGACAGACCTACATCTTAGCAAGCTTCTGCTGATCTATGGGAGGTGGCTGCATGGTTGTGAAAAGTTGCTTTACAGGTTTCACACTTTAAAACCACAATAATCTGTACATTATTGTTTGAATCACCAGAATAGTGTTTTGTTTTTGTCATCTGTCATGTTTTTTGTTCAATAATATTCTATAGCAGCAGATTTTAAGGGGGAAAGGTAAATTTCTTACTGAAAGGAGACACATCAGAGCCTCTTGTGTCATTCAGCTGATGATAGCCAACAGCAGCCTCAGCAGTGCATTTTTTTCATCTGATCCATTGTCAGGAATATTTCCATTTCTTAGCCTTTCCACTCTGTCTCACTAAGGTATATCAAACTAGTGTAGAAAAAACTGGAGAGTTACACAAACAAGAACTACATTTAGCGACAGTTTAGATTGCATCAGTGCACTGTATTCAGTCATCTGCACAAAGCATAAAAATTGGAAATTAAAGGGAATCTCTTGGATTTCCTACCACCTTCGTATAGTTTATCAATGTTGATAACATACTCTGTAAAGCTTTCATTTCTCTTTCCAACATACTGTAATGCAATACCTGTCCTAATTTTATTAAACACTAACACAAACCTTAACTTTCATACCTCATGCTTTTCCATTAACAGATTGACAAATCTGATGGTCACATATATCAGATATTTGGGAAATTACTCTAATACTGAGGTTGTCATTGGTTTTTGGGGTAGAGCGCAAATATGAAGAAGTTGGGTTACATTTTCCTGTTTGGCATCTGTTGGACATGAAAGTGAAAATCCTGTGGCATGTTGGAATGTGTTTTTGACAATGTTGTAAACAATATGAAAGTGATCAGAAATGCAGGTGACTCTTCCCTTAACTTCTGATTTCCATGTTTTTAAGGCTTAATATTTATCAGCTGTGTCCTGGTGCAGTCTTAATGTCACTAAATGCAGTTTTTGTGTGCAACATTTGTGATTATTTTAAGTATTTGGGTATTATTCTTAACTGACTGGCTTTTCAGAAGGAGGGGTTCTTTAGTGGGAGGAGCACTTAAAAAGCAATGGAACGATTATGGTTCTGTACCCAGTGCTTCATGGAGACTGAAGATGTGTTATTAGTATCAGTGGATCTCAATAGTTGAGAAAAGTGGGTGGAATTCTTTGAGCAAGAAAACATCTTTACAAATGACGTAAGGACTCCTTATGTGTCCAGTCATATCGCTCCTTTTCTATAGAGGCTATTTAACTTAATGATTGAGCAAATATTTATGCAAGTCATGCTACCTACTGGTAGTTGGGTTCCAGTAGAAAGCTTAAGGTGATAGTGAGAATGAGAGATTGATTGACTTGCTGTTGCATGTATGCCCAATAAAACTGAAGCTTTCTGGTCGGTGGATACAGTATGTGTGTCCAGAGTGTTCTTGTGCCTCCAGCTGAGGACAAAAAGTGCAGTTGTGCCAGCCACTCCTCAGTTCAGTCTCACACTTGTGATTATATGTTGGAGCTTCTCACTTACCCTTGTAGCATGCTGTCTGACTTTTTTTTTTTTCCTGTTGTGTATATAGCTAGAAGGATATGTTAGTGGCAGATTACATTTAATGTTAAGGATTGTTGTAAAAGTTCCTTTTTTGTTGGGTATTGCACTCAGTCACAGAGGCTGAATTAGGTTTCAGGATTCAGAAATTGCCTGTATTGTGAGGCATCGAAGCCTTTAAATTATTGCAGGAGATAGCCCTTATCTCCGCCCTTGACCTGGATTCCTTGGAACCAGCTGTGTGGGAGTGGGAGGGGACTGCCCATTTAGGCCTCTGACATGAGGGCTGAGGCTGAAAACTGACTCTAGCCCTGAAGGGGTAAGAGAAGGCAAGGCTACGGGCTGTAGTCACCCCCCTCCAGCCTCTAGAGCTGCATATGGAGCACCCCAGCCCATTTTGAGCCAGGACATTCCAAGTTGCTTGGCCTGCCTGGCTGGGATGGGGTTTTTCTTCCTCATTTTAATGTAGTGAGTAAGGGAGCATGGGAGCCTGGGGAACTCCTGCGGCTGCAGGGAGCAGGTTAAAGGACTGGGTGAAACTTGCTCAGGTGGGCCATAAAATCAATCTCCTAGGAAGTTTACTGATATTTTTTTTTAAACAGAATTGAAGGTGAAGAAAGAAGAAGAAATCAACAATATTAAAATACATTATGAGAAGAACCTTCACACTGAAAGAACTCTTAAAACACAGGTATTAATGGTTAGACATTGTAATATGAGCATTTTGACTTCACTGTGGCATACTGGAAAAATAGCTTTAAAATTTTAATTAATTACTCTTTGTGTGTAATAACTTCTCAGCACTATAACTGGATTAACTTTTTATTAGTGAAGATCAATAAACTTTAAATTTGTATTTCTATAATTTATAAATAAAAGCATAGATTCTTATCCTCTAAGCTTTTCACTTGAGTAAGGCATATATGGATCAGATCCACAGATGACATGTTAATTGGAGCATTTTTATAGCCAGCTCATTCATTTGTGTGAGTGATTGTTTTGGGAAATCCACATTTTTTTAAAGATGTTTTCAGCTTATTTAAAAAAAAAAGACCAAACTACTCTGAAACCAGAAATGTTACATTTTCCATCTCTTATTTCTTCTTCTCACTCAACTACATGTGTTTTTTAGTAGTAAGTTTGACAGCTGCAGTAACGAGGGGATAGAAAACAAGGCTATATGCATGTCTTTAATATGATTTCATGCTAAAATATAACATGAACTTCTATAGCCCAAATGATAAGAAATAAAACTTTTTTCTTTTGCTCTTTCACTGTGGTTCTGAACTACGAGGAACTTTTCTGTTCTTTTCTAAAGCTTGTGTATACAGCATCTCTTAATTCATTTACTTTTTTATACAGGCTGTGAACAAACTGGCCGAGATAATGAATCGGAAAGATTTTAAAATAGACAGAAAGAAAGCTAACATACAAGATCTGAGGAAAAAAGAGAAAGAAAACCGAAAGCTACAACTAGAGCTTAATCAAGAAAAAGAGAAATTCAATCAGATGGTAGTGAAATACCAGAGAGAACTCAATGAAATGCAAGCGGTAATTTTTCCCCCCTATTTCATAGTAGTCTGTGACCCAGTATGAAGGGGGCGGGGGAGTACAGACATTATCTTCCTTAAAAGTAATACTTATGATCCATACATGATACTAAAAGAAGCTTTTTTCCTGTCCAAACACTGTAATTCTAATATAAAATAGCTACTTTATTGACCCATTTCATTGTGGCAGTTACCAGGAACGAATCCAATGGCATGAATTTGACTGAACAATGGTAAACATGGCATACATAATGTGCGGGGT
Organism: Podocnemis expansa; assembly: GCA_007922195.1. Classification (NCBI taxonomy): domain Eukaryota; kingdom Metazoa; phylum Chordata; order Testudines; family Podocnemididae; genus Podocnemis; species Podocnemis expansa. The sequence continues at coordinate 16,988,377 of ML682005.1, forward strand.
TTTTTGCAAACCAATTCACAATGGTTTAGAGATGTAAATTGGTGCTTGCTAATATAAAATGTGGTCCTTAGCTTATGTGGCCCTTAACTTGCTTTATTACAGATTAGAGAAATAATTGTTGCTCTAATTTAGTCTTTAAATGGTTTTAATAATGGTGATATGCTTTTAAGAAAAACATTAGTTCATGAAATTAATCAGACTATTTCCTAATTTAGTGTATTTCTGGAAGTCTTTGATAGCTGGGCTAATTGCTTAAATAGTATGTTTAGTTGTAAACGAAGAATTCTCCAAATGGTTTGGGTTTATTATAATAGTCTCACATACTAAAAGAGTTCAAATGAATAGTCTTTATCAAGTTAATCTGTAAATTTACTGAAAGTTTGTAACCCGTCAAAATTTATTCATTTTTTAAATATCTCATTATTTTGTTTCAATATGCTCTTTGTATCCTATGCTTACTACGTATACATAAATACAGCAACTAGCAGAAGAGTCAACATACAGGAATGAGCTTCAGATGCAGCTGGATAGTAAAGAGAGTGATATAGAACAATTGCGTAGTAAAATTTTAGATCTTCAGCAAGGAATGGACTCAACCAGTGTTGCCAGCCTCCAGCCAGATGAAACTGATGGAAACCTTACAGGTAGGAGAAGTATACATTTGGAATATGTCTCTTTTATACATACACTTAATCTTTGGAAGTTGTTGGCCCTTCAGTCTTTTAAACAAATTAGTCTTTTAAAGTGGCTTCTTCCTTACCCTATCTGTATCACTCTCCTTCACTTTCACTTTAAAGTTTTTTTAATGTTTCACTTATTCTTTTGTTGAACCCCTAAACACAGGATAATAGTGGTAGCTTTTCGTGTTGGGGGCCAGTTGGGAATTTCATTCCTTGGATAGTTTTTAATAGAGGACAATTAAGTATTTGTTCTGTCTGAAATCAGTCCTCCCAGGATATAGCCATCTCTTCCATTCAATGGAAGAGATCCTCTTTACAGCAGTCATTTTTTCTGTATTGTTTGTTTATAATGGATATGATTATATGTTGTAAATCAGGGAGCTCTACAGTTCATAGTATGGATCATACTTTAATGGAAAATTGTTGTGTATCTGTATACAATGATAAAGTTTTCCTTGTGAAATTAGTAATAAATATGCTTGTAATATCACCTTAACATCTAAGTATCCAACAGCAAAATATATATAATTATCTGTAAATAAGGGGAGGACCCATGTCATTAATAGTATTTTAGTCAAGGAAGAGAAGGGCTATTGGTTTGCATGTGATCTTACAACCTTAGTGGCTGATTAAGGTAAAAGAAACATTTTAGGCACGTCTCTTCTCCTGTTGATGCTGCTTAGATCTTCACACTGTAGTTTTTCCAAGAACTTTAAAATGGTTGAAATCTTGAATTTCAAGTAGGTAACAGTCACCAATGAAATTTTGAAACAGTAGCCTCCCTCCCATTATTTGCATTGGTGCCATATCCTTCCTCACGTTTTAATTTTTTAAAATTTTAGATGTTTTTAAATTGTATACCTTTCTGAAATGTTTTTCATCAGTTAAAGTTGTCAAAATCATCACACCTGCTGCATTGTGTAATAAGTCTTTTCTGGGTTCTAATATAATTCAGGCTGTAAAATAGTCAGACTATAAGACACATGCCCTATAAGTTTCTGCCCTGTTTATTAAAGCAACATCTTTGGGGTTTTGGCACTTTTGAAGGTAAACCCCTCAAATCTGCTGCTGGTGACTCTTGCATCCATCACATTCATGTAAGAGTATAAATATAATCAATATCTCTTATATGAAAAGAACCTCCATTGAAGCTGCCTCCGTAATGTCTGAGCTCATGTAATTGGAAAGCAGAAAGATTTCCCCAAGTAGGTCAACATATTAGAAATATTATGCTGTCTAGGAATGTTAATCTTAAACTATCTAGTCCTAAGCTATCAAAAGTACTTAGTAATTAGCCGTGGCCATGCACATACTTGTTTATGTACTCCAGACCAGAAAGGTTTCTCACCAGAAGGCATTAAAGGCCTTCTTATTTACATGGTGATAAAATGAGGAGGATGAAGTTCTGGCAATACTGAACTGCAAGTGTGGAGAGGTTGTGAAGACTAAAACTCTATCAGGGTTTAAAAAGAACTAGATAAGTTCATGGAGGACAGTGTGGTCATTCTTATGTTCTTAAAGTAAAACACTCAACAAATGTCCCAGATACAAGTTTAGAAGGGAAATCCTGGCTTCAGCTTTTACTGGTATTCAACCAGAGGTAGTTTTTAACCTCTGTACAGCTCCCAGAGGCCTTTCTTCATATTTTCGTCAGGCCTACACATGAAATGTTTCTGAGGTTCTATAGACTACCAATAAAAGCACTGCCATTCAGTCTTTCATCCATCCATGAGTCTCTGTAGAAGTGATTGTGACCACTGTTCACATACTTCACTACGAAAGGACTCACTTTGTTCCAGGATGCCATGTTTATTTGAGATGCCAGTTCATTTGGGACAAAAGACCGTGCAGATAACTGTTCTAACTCTCTAGGAATGTGTGTTTGTGATACACCAATAAAAGAACAAGTCAAGAAAAACTGAGCACATTTAACTGTAGTTTCTGACGCCTGAGACTTCATGAGAACCATAATCTAAATATTTCTAACCCTTCTTGGAGTGAGGACTTTGCATTTTGGGTTACCTAAGCCAGGTTTGCTGGTTCATGAAGATCTCAGAAGAGGTATCCCAGCAAAATGTTCTCTCAGAATATTCTCTGTGGAATTGAGTGTGATGTACCTCAGCTGGTTAGAATACTAGTTTTAAGAGACAAATCAAGTTAGATTCTTGAAGGGCATTCTGCTGCAGCTTGGTGTTAGAGTAGTATTCACATTGGACAACCACATAGGAATGTGGAAGCACGTCTTGGCTTTAGGGACAGTGGTCCTGGAAAGAGAGGCAAAGCGGCATAAACTTTCTGAAACAGAGGATAGTCTGCCTTGCACTCATATTCCTTTCAGGAGCTCTTTCAACAACAACATTTCACCATTATGTCAAAAAATGTGGCCACCTGCTTCGTTTGATGTGAAAGGACTAAAAGGACACAGTTGTAATAGGGAGACTTGTTTCTGTTAAACTTGGTAGAGATGTGCTCTGTGCCATACTCCTGTTGGGTCTCCTTAATATGAAGGCAGAACTATCTGATTGTTATTTCACATTGGGCCAGATGGCTTCTATTTTCTGAGAAACTTTTACAGTAACAACAGATGTTTCTGTCCTGGATCAAATGTTTGTGGAATGCTGAACCAGCATTTATAATTGTGTTGCTTAAGTTAACTGACATTCAGTTAAATCAGATTAAAGCAGGACAATTAAATGAAAGTCTAAACAAATCCATATTGCACCGTCAGTGTTCCTAAGGGCCTGTCAACACTGAAAATGATGCACCAGTTCTCATGGATGGATGCAGCAGGATTGAGTCGGCAGGGTAGACCTGCTCAGTTGTGCTGTCCCGTCAACTCAGAAACTCCTCTCCTCCAAGTGCAGTAATGCTGCATCGAAGGGAGGGCACTTCAGGTCAATGCAGCTGAGTAAAGATACTGCAGTGAATGAGAGTAACTAATTCAACAGGAGATGCACATTCTGCAGCACACAGATAGCTTATCTCTTGTCGACTTAGCGCTGCAGTGTAGACTAGGTGTAACTGAGAGGAAAAGCATAATCTGTAAAGGGCCTACTGAACGCGGAGGAGTCCTGAGCTTCCTAGCAAAGTAAGACCATTGAGAAGCAGATATCTTCAATTGCAAGGTGCTTTTTGTAAACCATTTCCTATTTAACTGTACTTTGCACACTAGAATAGATAGGTCAGCTAGGGCACAAAAGAACATCAGTCAATTCAATGTGTAGTCCAAGGGCAGCCAAACTGTTTCATGGAACCCCCTGTGCTGTGCCCCCTCTTTGTTTTCTGCCAGACAGACTAGAGTGGAAGGCTTAGAGCTTCTGGCCTGTGGCAGGGTGGTGAGGCTAAGAGAAAGGGGGCTTTAGGGGATCAGTAAGTTGGCCACCCCTGAATGCAACATTGTAAATATCCTATCGTTTCTCTATGTCCTGCAAACTTGACAAGGGACTCAAAGGCAACATCATGAAACAGAAACCTCTGCAGTTTGCTCATAGTCAGTGTCCTTATGGGCACAACCTCGCTTCTTCAAAGCAGCTGGAAATATCAGATCTTCGTACTTTTCAAATGCCCAGAAAGAGCCTTTCTTTAATTCCTCGGGCAATTTACTTGTCTGTTCTTTACACCACTTCAGTCACTATAGTTCAGCTGCATGACAGCTGTTACTGTTCTTGTAGATGATCATCTAAAGTCTAGTTTTCCAAAAGCACACCAATTTTATCATATTAATTCTTGCTTAACTGAGAATACCACAAGAACAATGTATTTCAAAACAGAAGAAGTTTCTTAAGTGTAACTGCTATGGAGATTGATGAACATAAGATTTCAGAAAGGGGGTGGGAGAGTGGGAAGGGGTAATGCTAGCATGCACTTGGCATATTTGGTTTCAAAGACTGTTGTTATTCAAAGTGGTTTGAGGAACATTTTTAGAGAGTGGAGGAGAGGTCAGAGAATTCCAGTGGCTGATAAGTAATCAAATAACATTCTTTTTATTATAGGCATTAATGCAAGAAATGCTGTTTTTCATGTCTTGTTTCAGTGAAATGGTATTTGGAATATTAGGGGTGGTAAAACCTTTTCTAATATTCATCAGTAAAATATATGGACTTTATGTGGGACAATTATTTGGGTGTATTTTCAGACCAGTGCATAAACTTGCATAGCTAACTCTCATCAACTGCTTTCTAGACTTATCGGATAGTAGTAGTGGGTTTTTTGGAGAAATATACAGACAGAAAGTTGTAGCTAGTTTGTTTAGTTGATGTGCTTGGGATACTCAAATACTTTTAGCCTTATTTTAATCAAATTTATTGTAATGGCTGAATGATTGATTTTGTGTGTGTTACTGTTCTTTGACAACTTTTTTTAAACAAATGACTTATGATACTTGTTTTCCTTTTATAAAGCTTTTTAGTTAAGTATCTATAAAATAGTGAGATTTTCCATGTAGAGTGTCCACCATGTCATTTGAAGGAAGACAATGTTTCATTACTGTTACTTAGTTTCATGCATTTTTAAAAAAATGAATCCGAAATAATAGAAATAAATTTAGAACATCAGCTAACTTTAGGTTTTTGTAGCTGCTAGTCATCATGAAGCCACAAAATGTTAAGCATCAGTGTAATAAACCTCAGTTCTTTTATCAGTAATCAAAATGATGATTTGTTAATTCAGTTACTACATTGTAGGAAAATACGTGGTCAGATACTCATCAGAAAACTCCTTTTGGGGGGGGGAAAATAAAATGCTTGTCTCTTATTCTTTATATCTAGTTGATTCCTTCTGCATTCCTTATTTATTTATCTTCCATTCTTATCTTCTGTGAGTAATGGCACACTTGAGTACCTTTGCTTGCTTTCTTGTGCGCCCTCTCTCTGTTTTGTAAACCGTGGCTCTGGTTTGTTTCACTTCTGCTAAATATTTTCATATAGTCACTTGGAATGTTAAGTGATGTTTATATTGAGAATCTTTTAATTACCTTCCATTTAAGCTGCAACACATTTTTCAAACCAAAGCATCCTGTCTGGCTTTTCTTAAACTCTTTTTGTGTCGGGGGTGTGTGTGTGTGTGTGTGTGTGTGTGTGTGTGTGTGTGTGTGTACGTACACACACAATGTTAGATATTAGCCTCATATAAAACAGCTTGACATTTTTCTTCTGCAGTAACTGTGTGGCCATAAAATGATATTTTGTGATTAAGCATGAAATATAAATGCTTATATCCTTGAATTATTTAGCTATTCTTTTAATTCCTGCTTTGCTGATCTATTGGGTAATTGCCTATTGCTGCATGAGATCAAGTGTACTTTGTTATATTAGTTGGTTTTATTATAATATATTAAAATATTGTTTAATTTGCATGGTTTTTTTAAACCAGAGTCAAGAATTGAGGGTTGGCTTTCAGTACCGAACAAAGGAAACATAAAACGATATGGCTGGAAGAAACAGGTATGAAAGGATTCCCCCCCTTCTCCTCCCTGCCATTCTACAATAGTTTAAGTGTGTGTCCAATATTAACATTAACTGTGCAGCTCACATTTAAGAAAAAAATAGAGTAATTTAGTATATATGTATATTATTGCGGGGAAGGCCACGAACATTTTCAAACTTCAGGGTTACATCTGGCATCTAGAGTTATGCAGTAAAAAATTTTTCAAGTAGGACTAAGTCTGGTTTCTTTGTGGCCCTCTCCCCCCACCTCCAAACTGCAGTATCTTTTTTTCATGGTAACTAGCATTGCAAGCAATGTGAAGATGTTTTACAGTGTGTTCTGCAGAGGAATAACTCTCATATTGGATGTAAGTATGAAGAAATGGTTGGCAATAAAGCAAATTAAGGATTAAATGCTCCTCATTTCCTTTTGGAGGTCACAGAAGACAGTTTACACTGAAAAGAAGCTAAATAGGGGGTTTGTTGTCTACTAAGGGCCTTATCTAATTCCTACAGGTGTTTTCTGTGTACTTAAGTGGGTTTTAGACTAGTGTCCAACTGCTTTTTGCATCTTGCCATTGCATTAGTGAAAAGGGTTAGAGTGGGGGGGGGCTCCAAAACTACTCTGATAGCCAGGCCTAACACCTTTTATTGAATAGAATAGAATAGAATCACAGGATTGGAAGGGACCAGAGGTGCTAGCCAAGTGGTAGACTTGAAAGGATTAGTTTATTATTGGTAAATGTAAGTAAATATTAAATTCACTGTTTATGCACACCCATAAAAATGTTTCCATGAATAGTAACAGAAATGGGTAGCATTCTCCTCTTCTGTTCTTGATTCTGCCCAAGCAAAAGCTTTTCTGTGTCAAGATAGACTTCAGATTGTTGCAAACCTGATCATCCAGGTCACATATTGCCCCCTCATTACAGTGACAGTTTGTCTCAGACTGATGGGTCACATGGTAGTGTGTACTTGCATGATACAGTATGCAAGACTATGCCTCAGACCTTTTCATGTATGGTGAACATTGGTTTACTACTTGACCAAATACAGCCTGAACATGATCCTACCTTGAGTACTTGCCTGATTGGCATGGTGGACAAATCCTACCCACATAGCAAGAGGGGTTCCCTTTCTGGGCCACCCACTCAGTGTTCTCCTTGATGCCTGTTGCCTCAGACCTAGCATGGGGGTGGGGCTGATCTCCACTCTCTTAGGATCCAAGGCCTCTGATCTGCAGATGCACTGGCATTACAAATAAATGTCTGTGAGCTTAGGGCAATTCATTTAGCCTATGAAATATTCCTTCTCCAGATCTTGGGAAAGATAGTACAAGTGATGAAAGATGACAATATGGTATCAATGTTGATGTCAGCAAGCAAACGAGAGCAAGATCCTCAGCTCTCTGCCAGAGGAACTCCATCTATGGGACTTCTGTGTTGAACATACGATCCACCTCAAAGCCTCGCATCTGCCAGGTGTCAAGAATGCACTGGCACATCACCTCAGCATGCAAGTCTCTTCTCACCACAAGTGTTCCCTGCACCTGGAGGTGATCAAGGTTTTCTTCCAGAGGTGGAGAACTCTCCAGGTGGACCTAGTTGCAACCAAACAGAACAGGAAATTTCACCAATTCTGTTCCCTGCTCAGATCCAACAGTGGCTTGCTTTCTGTCACATTCCTCTTGCAGTGGTCAAGAGGCCTGATGTACACTTTTCCATCATTCCCTCTCATCCACGAAGTCCTCATTAAAGATCAAGAGGGAGAAATGCAGGTCCTAATGATCGCTCTGGTTCGGCATGTTGCTTATTCTGAAAGTAGCAGCCTTTTGGATGCTCCTTGGAATTGATTTCACAGGATCACAGTTGGCTGTTACACACAGACCTTGCTTCCTCACATCTGATAGTGTAGATGGTGCATGAGGGGCAGACTTGCTCTGTTCAGGTTCAGAAAAACCTGCTGGAAAGCAGAAAACCCTCTGTTAGAGTGATTTACCTGGCCAAGGGGAAACACTTCTGCTGCATGGTAGAGTGAAACCTCTCCCCTGCCCAAGTTCCATTACACTCCATTTTGGAGTACGTATTCCATTTGAAACATGGCGTTATCATTAATCAGGGTACACCAAGTGTCCATGTTGGTCTTTCACGTACGTATCAGGGCAGATCAGTCTTGTCCTATAAGATGATGGCCAGATTCTTGAAAGGCTTGGAAAGGCTTTTTCTGCAGGCCAGAGAGCTAGTTCCCCCTAAGGGACCTCAGTCTAATTTGGTGTGGAATCACTGGGCCTATCTCTGAGCTCATGGCATTCTCTTTGCTTTGGAAAGTTGCCTTTTTGGTGGCAGTTACATCAGTGATGTCAGTCTTCACAATCAGTGCTCTAACATCGGAACCTCTGTATATTGTTTTACAAAAATAAAGATCAGTTGCACCTTCATCCCTCATTTCTATCAGGGTTGGTATAGCTATTTCATGTCAACCAGGACATCTTCCTGCCTGTCTTTTTTCCAAAGTTAGATGCTCAAAGTGAGATTTTTCTCTCACAAAAGCTTATGCGATAAATAAATGCATTAGTCTTTAAAAGTGCCACAGGACTCCTTTGTTTAGCTCTAACAAAGAGACACCTGAACACTTCGGACATCAGGCAAGCTCTGGATTTCTACGCTGAAAGAACTAAGCCCTTCTGAAAAGCCATGTAATTCATCATTGCAGTCACTGAGGAAATGAGGGGCTTGCCAGCCTCATCACAGAGGATTTTCTGCTGGATTATTGCCTGTGCCTAGACTTGTTACGAGTGGGCAAAGGTTGCAGCTCCTGCCACTCTGACAATCTTTGGACAAGAGCACAGGCTTCAGCAGCAGCTTTCTTAGCGCAGGTTCAACTACAGAACATTTGCAGGGCTGCAGCTTGGTCTGTTCACACCTTGTGCCCAGGATGGTGCTGCTTTGGAAGAAAAATATGGCAACTGGCATGTCTATGAACTAGTACTCTATTTCCAAATGTACTACTTGTGAATCACCTAACATGGAATGGACATGAGCAAGTACTTGAAGAAAATATGGTTACTAACCTTCCATAATTCTTCTTAGAGATGTGTTGCTTGTATTCATTCTATGACCGACCTACCTTCCTTCCTCTATGTTAGAGTTCTAGCAAGAAGGAACTGAGAAGGAGGGAGGACCAGCAGTGCCCTTATACTGGGGCATACATATGGCACTGCAGAGGGCACTAGAGCCAGTCCTGTGGATACCACTGAGGGAAAAATCTCTGGCATGTGGCACTTACACACACACCTGAGAAGGGGTGGACATGAATAATACATCTTGAAGAGTAACAACTATAGAACGTTAATAACAGTTTTTCTTCTGCCTTTTCATTTCGTCACTTTCTCAGAGCCCTGTTACCAGGCTGTAGGTTAAATGTGGAAGTAACAGAAGCAGTTGAAGCATCTCACTCCTTTGTTTCCTAACCTTCAAAATATTTGCAAGGGGGGAGTGCCTTGGAATTTTCAATGGCCACTGCTTCCAGAGGTTTCAGCTTCAGTGCTAGCACATCTCCCAATGGTGAGGTTGTGTGGAGCTTTATCTTGAACTGTTGTTATAGATATATAAACTTGGCTCTGTGTATGTGTGTGTAACCTTTTTCCCTTTTGTTTCAGTATGTTGTAGTAAGCAGTAAAAAGATTTTGTTCTATAATGATGAAAAGGACAAGGACCAGTCCAATCCATCCATGGTACTAGATATCGAGTAAGTGATGCTACTGTTAATTTGAGGTTGAAAAACAAAAAATGCAAAAACATTTATTTTATGTACAGTGACTGAAGCCCCAGTCGACACTGCTGGCAGTATTCGGTGGCAGTCAATGGGAGTCACACAGGCTACACAGAGGGGCTAGCATAAATCTCATTGACTTCTGAATTCCCCTTTTAGCATAACATCTTCACTGCACTGTGCCATTTGAGTGGGTGGTTTTACTAAGGCGATTATCTGGATTGACTGAGCATTTTACTGCTGAGGTTGATCTGGAAAAAATTGATCTGATAGCACGTGACTTTGCCATCCTTAGTATAGACATACTCTCACAAAAATTTGAGAACTGAATCAAGACAAAGTAAACGACTTTGAATCTGCTTTGGCCTTTGGAAAATGAATAGTTATTTGTCCTACTTCAAGATAAACATGCACTTTGTTTCTGGTGTCTAATTTTTAAACTTCAGTGAATTTCAATTTAGTGTCTTGTTTTAATAAAATATAAAGGAAACAATTAACGAGAGGATATGATAATACGATTAGCCAATAGTCCGTATTCAGAGTCATGCAGAGCCATGTCATCACATGACAAGCACAGGAACAGGAAAGCACATGCACAGCTCTGTATCTTGATATGATGGCTTCATTCTCTCATTTCTGTGGTCAGCCAGGTCTGTAGGGTAGGGAAGGATGGAACCATGGCCCTGACTCCCTAGTCCTGCCCAGCCTTTTGGGGATGACTTGTGCTGCCTGGGCTGCACTGAGGGAACAGTCCATGTGTTGCCTATGTGGGAGAACTGCAGTTATTTATGACACAATTCTGGGACAAAAGGTGAGGGAAAGGCTTCTTGATTCCACAGCCGTTTGTTCCACCACCACCACGTCCTTCATATGTGTCTGAGCAAGAATCAGGTTTGATTTAGCCTAGTGTTTCTCAACCTTTTCAGGTTGTTGACTTCTTATTTTCACAACCCCCTTACATTTAATACAAAAGAGTAAAAAAAATAAATATTTATGTATCTCAAAGACATCAGTTAAGCCTGTGATGTTTGTGCATGTCTTGAGAGGTTGACTGAATATACTCAGCCTTTAAGGATAAGAGGGCATGGGAGAGTGAGATTTGCTTTGCTTTGGTTTGTAACAAAATTTTCAGTGCCTCACAACTGGCCTGATTTGGCTGCATGACTGCCCTGGCATTCACAGTTCACCAGCTGAGAAACACTGGTCTCGCCCAATATCAAGTGTTTTGCTCTGTCTTCTATCTGTTTTCTATCGAAGGTTATCAAAATGCTTTGTGAACATTAATGAATTAGGCCTCACAGTATTACTCTGGGGTACTAAAATTCCTTTCGCATCCTCACAAGTAAATTTTCTCTGATGGATTATGTGTGCTTAGTAAAATGGTCCTTTTCTCATGTTACAACATGTTTAGGTACTACTTGTATAGGCAGGATCAAACTGTGTATAAACATGTTACTAAATCTATTTCAGCCCTGACATCAGTGGGATGACTTGCCTGAGTAGAGACTCTTCCCATGTTGTCAGTCAAAAGACTGAGCCCCAATTTATATTCACAGCAGTTTAACAAAGAAATTTGTGAGTATTTTCCAAATCTTGTTTCTTTAATTTCAGTAAACTGTTCCATGTCCGACCTGTAACTCAAGGAGATGTATATAGAGCAGAAACTGAGGAAATCCCTAAAATATTCCAGGTAACAGGAACCTTAACTAATTTTTAAATACCAATGCAAATTCTCTTTTAAAGGTTCGTTCAATATATTATTTTTATTTTTTTCTCAGATTCTGTATGCTAATGAGGGTGAATGCAGGAAAGATTTAGAAGCAGAACCAGTACAGACAATGGAGAAGACAAATTTTCTAAATCACAAAGGGCATGAATTTATTCCTACATTATACCACTTTCCAGCCAACTGTGAAGCCTGTGCCAAACCCCTCTGGCATGTCTTTAAGCCACCCCCTGCTTTGGAGTGTCGAAGGTGCCATGTTAAGTGCCATAAAGATCACTTAGATAAAAAGGAAGATTTAATTGCTCCTTGCAAAGGTAAGGAACTGTATGTGTTACATTTTTTGTAGCTTTTGTAGAAACAGTTATTCTGTGTGTTTCTACTCAAACAAATCAAATTACCAAATGCAAACAAAAAGAACTTATTAATGGTAGCTTTAGAAAAATGTTTACTGGTAAGGATAGTGTTAAAATATTGGATAACGAAAACATTGTCATTGAAGAAGCAAACTGCCCATGGCTCCATAGAGTTCCCTGGCAGCTGAACTATGCAGTTTTGCTGTGAGAGATCAGAGCGCGAGTCTAAAGGATTGTATGCAGGGATTAGCTGTAGGAGCGGAATGGTAAGGAGCACCCCTTGCTACATGGATCTGTCTGTCATTCTCTGCACTGTCATAAAGAGGCACGTTGGAGGTCATAGAGGCTACAGTAGCCTTAAGGCTACAGCAGCACCATGAAGTTGCTCTGCAACTATCCCATGGGCTGAAGAGGAGCTTTTTTTTTCATGCTCTACAGAGCAGTATACATCCCTGTACTATGAGTGTGCATTTCTTGCCAGAATTTGAGCCACAGAGCACCAGCACAATTGTAGCAGTTCTATTAAGACTAGAATTAAAATAAACTATCAATTGCCATAACTTTAATTGTACTGATATAGAGAGATTAGCATAGTTTTGTTTAATTTCTGTAATTTCCCCTGATACATTTTACAATATATAACCCATTCCAGTTTTAAATAAAAAGTTAAGTATGCAGATTCCAGCATTCTCTCAGCAGCACAATTATTGTAACAGTATAATTATCCTATTGATGACTATGCCTAGTTTTTGACTGAACACTAGTCTTTCTTCTCTTATTTACAGTGAGTTATGATATAACTTCAGCAAGAGATATGTTGTTGTTAGCATCCTGTCAGGATGAGCAGAAGAAATGGGTTACTCATTTAGTAAAGAAGATCCCCAAGACACCCCCATCCAGTTTTGTTCGTGCTTCCCCTAGAACGCTGTCTACAAGATCCTCAGCAAATCAGTCTTTCCGAAAAGCTGGTAAAAATACTTCTGGAAAAACTAGGTGAGAAATTAAATATAAAACTTCTTTCTTAATGCAAAAAAGTCCAAATGTATAATTAATTGTGGGGGTATTATTAGTAAGTCTCCAGTTAAAGTCCCTCTGTACTTTTCACTTACAGCAGGATTAAAATCCCTGTTTCACAGTTTCATTATGGAAAATAATCTTCAGAAGAAATGGGTACAAATCATTGTTTTGAAATTTAGCCATTAGAATCTCACATTCTGCTTCAAGTGGTTGTCTATATGCATATTACACTCATGGGGTGGTTGTGTGCATGTGTGCGCATGCCCACCCCCATGCTTGAGTTTGGAGTCTTTCAGCCAGCACGTATATATGGTGCACGTGCACACTGGAGCCCTTCATGTTTCTCAGTGAGGGAATAAGAGGCAGTACACACCATCTGCCATTAGTTCTTCTCAATTGCCTCCCTTTGTATTCCAGTTCAATAGTGTATTCATATTTATAGTTAGTTACAGCTGGTGTACTTTTTAAAAATAAGATAGAGGAAAAAACAGGTTTTCTGAGATGGCCACCTTGAGATCTCTCAGGTTTAAGTACTGCCTCTCTTGAGGGAGACGTGCCTACCAATGATAGACAGGTTAAAGATCTCTCTTATTTTAGGGAATGATGCATTTTCCTGGAAGATACATAATTTGCAAATTATTCACACCTCAGGCCTGTAAGGATAGGAAAGCAATATTTCAGATTTTTCTGTTAAATAGGTCTATGCAGCTAGCATCAAATCCAGGTTGACCAACCCTGTAGCACATTCTGCTCTGAAAACTGCATGTGCAGGTTCCTAATCTCACACATAGTCATTCTGCATGACCCATAATTCAATGAAAATGGAGAAGTAGTATGCCAAATTAAAAACCAATCACAGGAAATGTGAGGAGGATCTGCCCTTTTTAAGAGTTGTGCAAAGAGGAGCTCTCCACCTCTCACCACTCATCTAAGGTTTCATGCCACCCCCCCCCCCCCCATGGCAACTAAAGCAGCTCAGTGAGTCTCAGTCTTGAGAAATCTATTAGGCTAGTGCCACCAGGATCTCCACCTACAAGGGATCCCCACCCACCAATCCTTGATTTATGACTTAAAAAGTAGGATTCAACACATTTATAATCGGGTTAAAGTAAGAGGAAACGCAGAATGCCATTCCGGGCACTCTGTTTTTAGGGGCTCAGTTCAGGGACCCTAAAAATAGAATGTGGTGCCGGAATGCTGCATTCCAGGCCCCCAATTGAAAAATAGCAGGCCCTGGAACACAGCTTTCAGGATCCACGTTCTATTTTTAGGGGCCCAAACACTGGGCCCCTAAAAGTAGAAGGCCCAGGAGTGGCGTTCTGCTGCGTTCTGGCAGGCAGGGGAAGGGGTGGTGGCTAGGGTTGTTACTGGGGGTTCAAGCCTCGCCCAAAACCCCTCCCCATCCACTCTCTGCCCCCACCTGGGGCTTGCAGCATTGGCCCCAGATGCAGCGCTGCTGGGACCTGGGGTCTACTGCCCTCACCTCCCTAGCCATGCTGCTGGTGAGTGTGGGGGTGGCCAGCTCGTGGTGGCGGGGTGGGGTATTGGGGGCGGGGGGGGGGGGGCGGGTAGGGGGGGGCAGGAACTGGCATGGGAGCATTCTGTGGCCAAATTATACTTTAACCCCTATTTATTTACACTGTACCTCTGTGGAAGACAACTAGGTGGACGACAGGATGCAAGTCTTACGTCCAGTTCCTTACTTCATTTTCTAGAACAGTTAGAGATGATGATATTGACATATATGGATTTTATATTCTTTAAGAACACCTTTGTGTGGGCACTATCAAACCTTAATTAGAAAGAACTTTTTTTAAGGATTGTATACATACACAATTCCTATGCTTACGTCTCAATCCTCTATCACAAGACAGCTCTTTGTGACTTCCTTAGCTCATATTCTTTACCCGCGGAGGCAGTCATAATTAGCAAAAGCTTTCCCCTGTGCACAGTTCCAATTGATCAGGCCCTACTAGAACCAATTTAATAAGATCCTTTAGCCAGCAATTAAACTCTCCATGCAACCTGCACCATCAGACCTCATCCATTGATACTTCCAACTCTCTCTAGAAAATTCTTCTGATACTCCATTGTATCCTTCATTGGATTTTCCCTTTTCATTCTAATTAATCGGTTTTTAGTAAGTGCTGAGCCAGATATGAATAGCACTTTCCTTGCAAGTCTGGATTGTTTCCAAGATAACTTGCATCTGGAGATTTGAGGCTGCTGTTCCATGTCTCTGTCTGTTGAAGCTTAAAGCAATTGTTGTCTTACAAATCTTAATTTTCCTGAGTCGCATTAGAACCGTAGCTTTATCTTTGGCACATGTGTCTGTCAGGAATGAGAGACCACGTTCTGAGATGTGTGAGTTTACATGTAGCCCTGTTGAAATGCACATTGTTTATTAGCAACCCTCTTATCAACCAATCCAGATAACTGTTTCTTCCAAGAACACTGATATAAAAAATTCATATAGCAGCGGTGGCCAAACTTATGGAAGTCAAGAGCCACACAAGTCCATTATTAAACCTTTGAGAGCCAGACTGAGGCATATAGCCATATACTTCTACTTACTCCAAAATTACTCAGTTTAAAATTAATTGCACACTTTAATTTTACCATAAAACAAGGACAAATTTTGACCTTACTAACGTCAGATTCTAATTATTACTTAAGGTTACCATGAAAATTAGGCCTATACAGTAAAAACTTAGCTGCTGCTCAATGTAGAAGACCGCAGGCTAGTTGCGAGTGTTTTAAAATCCCAACCATGCCACGCTTCTCCCCACCATCCCAAACCCCTCCTGAACTCCTAAGCTGGGACTGCTTTCCTAAATTGATTTGCTGACGTTCTTCTGGGCGCCACAGTTTTTCATTCAAGAGCCACATGTGGCTCCCAAGCCACAGTCTGGCCACACCTGTCATATAGCATGGAGACACCAACCAACTTCTGTAGCACCCTAGTAGAAACACAGTCACTTGATGACTACCCAGTCTCATTATGAGACTTTTCATTTTGCCAGTTTTAATCCCTTTAACATGTGCCATGTTGATTTTGCATCATTCTAGTTTCTTAATAAAAATTCTGTATGATTCTAACTCAAATAGTCTTATCTTAAAAAGTTTTCAATTAGATTGACAGGATTTAATTTCCATAAACTTGTGTTGATTAGCATTAATTGTATTATCCACCTATGATTCTTTGAGTCCTATATCACCTGTTCTGTTGTTTTGCTCAAGACTGATGTCAGGCTGTGACAGATCTATAATTATCCGTGGCATACCATTTATCTTTTAAAAATATTAGGACAATATTAGCTTCCTCCCAAAGATCTCTGCAACTTCATATGTCCCAAGACTTATTGAAAATGAACATTAATGTTAAAGACTGCTTCTCTTAAAACTTGCTGGATGCAAGTTATCTGGACCTGCTGATTTAAAACTGTCAAGCTTCCATACCTGCTGTTTGACTTTTCCTTAGTTATTGTTGGAGTGAAAAGTATTTCATCGTCATCTGATATGAATGGATCATCTGGCTTTTTCCCAAATACAGAGCAGAAATATTCACTGAACAGTTCTGAATTTCCTGTACTATTGACAATTCTACCATCTACTAATTGACCAGTGCCATTGTTAGAATTCTCCCTCTCCCTGCAATATACTACTTTAAAAAAATACTGTTTTTAGGTCACTGGCCATAGATTTCTTTTGGCGTCCTCCTTCTGTCATTGCAGTGGCTGTGAGCTCTAATGGAACATTCCTGGAATTAGTGCTTGCTCATATAGAAAGTCATTACCCTACATGAGGTAGTCTTGAGGACGTCTGCTGAATGTGTTAACATCTACCGGAACAATTCCCTGATTTTTTTTTGGCAAGCTAGAGTTGACCACCTGAACAAAGACATCAGTTCATTTTGTCTCAGATTGCTTTGTTCTGCTTTTCTGACAGCAGCTGGAAGGAAATTCTTTGAGCAGTGAGCATCAAAGGTACTCTGTCACATGCAGGAAGAACTCAAGAATTTTCTCCCAGCCAAAGCTCAGCAGTTCAATATAAACAGCTAACATGGCTGTGCTTTTCTGCACTCCAGATTTTTAGGGCAGTTTCACTCTAGATATCTTTTTTTTTTTTTTTTTTTTAAGCACTTAAGGTTTGAAATCTTCCTCATGAAAGATCCCTTATTAGTGGGCTAGAATGTTGACACTCTGAGTACTTGGCTCTTTTTCCAATGTCCTAATTCATTCACATTGTGGGGTCCATATTAGGTCTGCCTTGAAGCAAACACACCTGTCAGGTCATGGGGCATAGATATTGCTCTGAAATGCCAGCCTACAGAGCTCTCATTGAAAGATAACGTAACAGCAAGATCTCTCCATCATACAAGTTGTGGAGCAAGGGTTCTGTGGAGCAGGAGTTTCCCACTAAGTGTGGCAATATCACCCACCTCCTGCTATGTCAAAGCTAACCTCAATTTTCTTTTTAGCAGTACCTTTTTATTTGGCTATTATTAGACATTGCTTGACATCATTCCTTGAGTAGGAAACATGTATACGGCATCTCTTAAATAATGGAAAAATATGTATTGTAATCGTGGCTTACTCATAAGTTTCTGGGGTGCTATCGTTCCCTGTATCATGCCAGGTGTACCACTCCTTTGTAAAACAAACTCGGAGTCTGGTGGCACTTAAAAGGCTAACACACACATTTATTGCATGAGCTTTTGTGGGAGAAAATTCCACTTTGTCAGATGCTTGAAGATGGGAAATTTAGAGGATGGGCACAAAATAAATGCAAGGGAGTTCAAGTTGTAGGATCAGGTCACCTATTTTTGTCTTACATTATTGAAGTCTGCTTGTTTATACTTAAAATCTGTAACTACAACATGGACGTCAGTCATCCTTAGTATAAGCTTATCTCCATTACTTGTCAGATGCCAACCCCTGAAACATCCTATTAGCTTTGTGTTGGAATAGCCCCCCCAGAAAGTCCAGCTTGGTGGTGCCCTCATTCCATTTATTTTTCTTGTAGTCTGCTGAAAGTTGTTAGTATGTTTGGCCAGATCTCTGTGATCCCCATTGTATAGTACAAGTTTGAATTTGAGCTTTTGCATCACCAGATTATCAATTATCGTGTCTCCTGTGGTCTAGCAAAGACTTGAATTATCAGAGTTACTCACTTCAGTGCCAAGTAGGCTTCTGACATCTTGATCAGTCCTAACTTCTGGTGGTCAAATTAAACAATTGAGCCCTTTCTTACGTTACTGGAAATGTAACGGGATTCCACTTAGATAATCTTTGCACCCTCATGCGATCATGGAGTGCTGCCCTAGATAAAATAGTATGCAAAGTGCATGTCTCAACAAGCCCCATAAATGCATCATTCCTTAAGGGTCTAGCACCTGGTGGGTCCCAAATAGCGTTTCCAACAGCTGTAAAAACTACACTTCTCTCAGGGCAGCCCAGACTCCCTGTATTACCTCATCTATTGAAAGCTCTTATCCGAAGCCCACAGAAGTCTGGAAAGACTCCCAGTGACTAGTGGACTTTAGGTTAGGCCTTAACTGTTCTTCCACTGCCAGAGGATATTCCCCTTCTGTAACCTCTAATTCTCCTCCTCAAAAAAGAACCCACAATTGATTTAAGATTATTCAGTTATTCTTCACATTAGCTAGTAATTGTTTCTTTTAAGATAATTCATACAGGATTCTTTTTTCCCCCCACTTACTTTGCCTTAATATTTTGGAGTTCTATTTTAATTTGTTGCTTGCAAAGCTTAGTGTAAGTCTATCCTTGAAATGATCTTCATACAGTGAATTCTGGAGAATTCCATTTGTGTTTGTACGTTCATAAGGGACCTTTTGTACTACCTAACTATAAGGAAGGATAGGTGCATTGTTTGATGCCTGTCTGGAACATATCTGAGATTCCTCCTCGAGCAGTGTTCCCGTCTGCTCCACTCTGGGTGCTCAGGTGCAGCCGGACCCTGGACCGGAGATTTCAAAGCAGTGGCTCTGCCAGTGAGGGAGGGGCGCGAAGGCGCCCGCAGCGGCTGGCTGCATTTCGTGCCACTGGTGACGTGTGCCTGTAGCTCCCCAGCCCCCACGCATCCCGCTCCTCAGTTCCTTTCAACCACCGCCGCCTTCGGACAGAATCTTCTGGCTCTCCCCTTCTCCTGAAGAAAGAAGAAAAAGAAGAAAAGTACAGTTAGAACAAAAATAAATAATAATATAACCACAATGGAGCAACCATGCCGTGTCTGTCAGGATTTAAGCACTGCGCCTCATGTAAGGAGGTGATGCCAAACTCTTGACAGGCATGACTCCTCTATAAAATGCCTTGGAGAAAGCCATATCGCTCATAAATGTGATAATTGCAGCAAATTAACTTCACGGGTGGAAAAGGATCAGGAGAGGAAACTCAAACTCCTGCTCCTTGAAGGCTCTCTCAGACCAGCCTCTGATCCTGGTGCTTCTCCTCAGTCAACTGAAGGAGCGCAAAAGAGACACTCTACCCTGTCATCTCTGGTACCAACAAAAAAATCTAAGGGTACGGAGCTAAAAGTTAATAAGAAAACTCATGAACAGGGTAGCAAATCAAAGCATTCCTTTAGCAAAACCGCGCACCTCAAAGCGGCGCCGGTCACCTCAGCGGCACAGCGCATTGCTGACAGCAACGGCACTGCTCACAACCGCACTGCTGGCACTTAATGCACCTTCAGTGCCGAGTGCGGTCCTGACTCCGGTGCAGAAGCTGGCACCATTGTATTTATCACCGGCACCGGCGCTCAGATAGCGCTGCAGCCCACTAACACCCCAGCACTATTACCGGCGCTGAGATAGTGCTGCAACAGACAAAAAGAAAACTAAACACATGGACTGGGCAGAGGACCTTTTGGGTCCAATCCTCTCCATTATCTCCTTTTATTCCAGACAGACTCATCTGATAGCAGTCTGTCTTCATTACTTGCTTCTCCACAACATGATTTCTCATCTGAGAGTTCATGTACTACAACACCAGATTTACCCACACAACAACTCAGCCAGCCTGTACTGACAAACCCAGCCACGACCTGGCAATGGCCGTATTCACTGTGGTTCTTCTATCCACAACCTCAGGTACCAGGAGTAAACTATAATACCTGGCCACAATTCGGCACTTGCCAATCGTTACCAAATAATTTTCAGCCAGGAGGAGATTCACAACAATCAGTAATAACCCCCCAACAACAGTACCAACTGCAAGAGTCACCAGCACCTAAAAGAACGTCACTAACACAGTCGCAGAACAATATAAGCAACCCTTCCCACCACTCGATGGCTGATGAATTGAAACATTTTAGAGAATTATTCACAAGAGCCGCCCACAACATGGAGATCACACTTAATGAAGATTAAACTACTCAACACAAATTGTGCAGGATCCACAAAGTTGGCATTACCGATGGGCCTGGGCGTTGTGGAACCCGCTAATGCCATATGACAAACGACGGCATCGGTTCCCCCATCAAACAAGTGGACAAAAAATATTTCATTGACCCTAAGGGTAATGAGTTCTTATTCTCGCACACCCAGCCAAATTCCTTAGTAATAGAGGCAACCAGCCAGAGATACTCTAAGTCCCATTCTATGAACAAAGATGATAAGAAACTGGATAATCTTGGGAAAAAGGTATACACAGCAGCAGCTCTTCAATTAAGAATCGCTAATTATATAGCACTTCTTTCAAACTATGACCATGATCTTTATTCAAAAATTGGGGAACTCTTACATCTCATTCCTGAGGGTGAACGAGAACAGTTTGACAACCTGACTGAAGAAGGCAGGCTAGTTGCTAGAACAGCCCTCCGAGCAGCCCTGGATGTGGTGTGGATTTGGTGGGTGTAGCAACCAGGACGCTAGCTACTTCGGTCATAATGCGGCGCTCTTCCTGGCTACAGGCTGCAGAGCTGCCTAAACAAATGCAGAATATTATAGAGGACTTATCATTTGATAAGGACAACCTCTTTGGCAAAACAATCAACGATGTCATGCACACCTTGAAGGACTCTAGGGCCACCCTTTGGACCCTAGGAATTTACCCTCCACCCTTTAAGAAAAGGCACTCCAGAAATACGGCATACACACCAAAATTTTACCAAAACCAATCTAAACGAGGACCAGATTACTCTAGAAATAAACCGCGTTAGTCTCAGCGCCAACGGCAAACTAACCAACCTTCACAAAATCTGCAGGGAAACGACATGAAACAGCAGTTTTGATGTTCATGTCGAGAGAATGCCCAACCAATCTCCACACCATCAATCACCTCTACAACCACAAACTTTCAACAACAGATTGAGGCCCTTTATCCACCAGTGGGCAAGAATTATGTCAGACAGATGGGTGTTAGAAATCATACAGAAGGGATACTCCATTCCCTTCATTTCCAACCCACTCTCCCACTACCCCTTCCCGTCCCTTTCAGGGACCCCAATCACGTACAACTTCTGCAGGGAGAGGTCCAAAATCTGTTGCACATTGGAGCAATAGAGCCAGTTCCGTGCAAACATCGCAGAAAGGGATTCTACTCTCCATATTTTCTAACAGAAAAAAAAACAGGGGGTTGGAGACCCATCCTAGACCTAAGACAACTGAACAAATATGTACAAACAAAGAGGTTCAAGATGGTGACCCTGAACGCCATGCTGCCATCACTCCAGCAGGGAGATTGGCTGGCTTCTCTTGACTTGAAGGATGCTTACTTTCATGTTCCTATCCACCAGACACACAGGAGGTTCCTAAGATTCTGCTTGATGGACAATCACTGTCAATATACGGTACTCCTCTTTGGACTTTCCACCGCACCGAGGGTGTTCTCCAAAATAATGGCCCCAGTGACAGCCTGGCTACGCAAACAAGGCATCTCTATCTTCCCACACCTGGACAATTTCCTCATAAAAGGATACACGTTCCAAGAGACTGAGTGTGCGATCCAATCAACAGTGGACCTTTTCCTTTCTCTGGGATTGACCATAAACCACAAAAAGTCCTCCCTGATACCAGCGCAGGAGATCCATTTCATTGGGGCACGAATCCATTCTCCATCAGCAAGGGCATTCCTCCCCCTTGACAGAATTCACGATATACAACAACTAGCCATCATGATTCGCGACTCACCACTAGTCTCCACTCACAGATGCATGCAGATGCTGGGCCATATGGCAGCTACTACTTACCTTGTACAGCATGCTCGACTCTGCATGCGTCCGCTGCAATTATGGTTCCTTCAGCAGTTTAAAACACGATGTCCTTCCCTACCGTGATGCCTATATATTCCTACAATAATCAAACAATCCCTATCATGGTGGATAGATCACACCAGTTTATCACACTGGGTTCCCCTCGTTCAGCTACAACCAAACATTCTAATCACCACAGATGACTCCATGATTTGTTGGGAGGCTTACATACAGAGACCTCCCTGCACATAAATACGCTGGAGCTAAGGGAAATCAGGAAAGCCTGTGACCACTTCCTCCCCATGATTTCAGGAAAGCACGTCAGGATCCGAACCAACAATCAAACGGCAATGTTCTATGTCAACTGCCAAAGGGGAACCAAATCACAGCCTCTCTGTTTAGAGGTGCTGACGCTATGGAACTGGTGCATAGACAATGCAGCACACATATCAGCAGAATATCTCCCTGGAAGAGACAACACGATAGCAGACTCCCTCAGTCTTTCATTCATGAACCAGCATGAATGGGAAATCAGGACCGACGTAGTAAACCACATCTTCAAACGTTGGGGCCGTCCTACCATAGATCTTTTTGCCAACGCCGAAAAGAAGAAATGCGAGCACTACTGCTCCAGAGGGGGCATAGGACAGGGATCGAGAGGCGATGCCTTCCTCATAGACTGGGGCAACATACGAGCATACGCCTTCCCTCCAATACTTTTGATCCTGAGAACCTTCACAAAATACTGCAGGGCAAGGCAACTGTAATCTTAATGGCTCCGGCTTGGCCCCGACAAATACGGTACACTCACCTACAACGAATGTCCAAAACACCACCGATCACCCTACCCTGCACACCAACATTACTTTCTCAGAACAAGGGAACACTCACACACCCCCATCTAGACCGCCTCCATCTGATGGCCTGGAACCTGGATGGTTCGATTCTCTAGAGAATCAGTGTTCTAATACAGTAAAACAGATGATATTAAACAGCAGGAAACCTGCGACAAGAACAATTTACCTGCAGAAATGGCGCCGTTTCTCTTCATGGTGTAGCTCCCGACGCATCGATCCTATCACAGCTTTGATTCCTCACATCCTTGACTATATATCACACCTGAAAGACACAAACATCTCTGTTAATACAATTTGAGTCCACCTAGCTGCTATCTCAACCTTCCACCACTCCTTGGAGGGTACCTCAGTTTTCTCACACCGCATGGTTAAGAGATTTATGCTCGTACTACAGAACTTGTACCCGCATGTCAAACCACCGATAGTCCCATGGGACCTCACATGGGTTCTTAAGAGTTCTCATGAAGCCGCCTTTCAAACCATTGGCTATCAGTTCACTACTTTCTTTCCATAAAAGTAGCCATTCTGGTGGCAATCACCTCGGCAAGACATGTCGGGCAGTTAGCTGCATTGATGGCGTATCCCCCGTACACCATTTTTTACAAAGACAAGGTATCACTCCGACCACATCCGAAGTTTATACCAAAAGTTGCATCGTCCTTCCATCTCAACCAGACCATTCATTTACCAGTCTTCTGCCCAAAGCCCCATTCCACACCACAAAAGAAAGCCCTTCATACTCTGGATGTAAAACGAGCATTGGCCTTCTACCTGGAGCGAACCAAACCTTTCAGGAAAACTTCCAGGCTATTTGTTTCTACAGCTGAACGCTCCAAAGGCCAACCCATTTCCAAACAGAGACTATCGGGTTGGATTTCTTCCTGCATATATATTGCTTATAACAAATCCAGAACTCACTCACCTGAATCCATACGTGCTCACTCCACCAGAGCAGTTGCATCCTCCTTGGCCTTCCTCATGAAGGTGCTGATATCGGATATTTGCTGGGCAGCCACTTGGTCATCGACAGACACCTTTGCAAACCATTATGCCTTAGAACAACTGGCCTCCATGGACACGGCTGTCGGTCACGCAGTGCTCAGCGCTGTGCATACAACACATTCCAAAGTTCCCACCTCCACACAGGACAACTGCTAAATACTCACCCAGAGTGGAGCAGTCGGGAACACTGCTCGAGGAGGAAATGGAGGTTACTCACCTTCGTGCAGTAGCTGAAGTTCCTCGAGATGCATGTTCCCGACATGCTCCACTACCTGCCCTCCTCCCCTCTACTTTGGAGTGCTCCGGTTAACATTGGGTCTCCGCGGTAGAAAGGAACCGAGGAGCGGGACACGTGGGGGTGGGGGAGCTACAGGCGCGCATCACCAGTGGCGCGAAATGCAGCCAGCTGCTGCGGGCGCCTTCGCTCCCCTCCTCCACTGGCAGAGCCACTGCTTTGAAATCTCTGGTCCAGGGTCCAGCTGCGCCTGAGCACCCAGAGTGGAGTATGTTGGGAACACGCATCTCGAGGAACTTCGGCTACTGCATGAAGGTGAGTAACCTCCGTTTTCTTCTACAAAATGAATTAAGGAGAAAAAGACAATTAATTTAATACACTGTGTAGACATATCTTATAACAAAATGTCTAGTTGGTTGTGTGAAATATACAAAATAAAAATTATTAGAACATCATAGTCATGACTGCATTATGGTGAAAAGTGAATTTTGGGGGGGGTACGCAACCCATATCTGCCTATTATGCAGTGTGTCACACTGTCCCTTGTGTTGCATGTCTAAAACTACTTTTGCATTTTGCCTTTTGTTGTATTTTTAGAGTTGTATCTCTCGCTTTCTCTTACCAGGGAGCTACTGGAATTCTATTCTAAGTATGCTCTGCTTTCCTTTTCCCCTGTGCTGAGGCTTCTGATAGCTGTAACTGTGTAATTATTTGGAACAATCCATTAACATATCTTCAGTTTATACTATATGGTTTGAATTAGCCTATACATTGTGCATTCTTCAGATTCCAAAAGTGGAAGTCTCTGTATGGGCTCCACAGAGTTTGGATCTTCACACAATTTAAAAAAAAAAAAAAGAAATCTTTTATGTCTATTTCTGGTTCTGTTTATTTCAAGGCTCACTTAGACAAGGGCTTCATTTTTTTTTTTAACCTTTGTGACATATTAGGCAAACAGTTCTGCTACTTAGATGGATTATAGTTGTCCCTTTGTTTAATCCTCTTGTATTTGAAGAGCCGTCATTTTCTTCACTCAGCTCATGCATCCTTGAATCTAGCTGCTGGCCTTCCCAGTTTTTCATTTCTAGATCAAAACTTTGCTGAGGCATTTTTGCATATTATTTAAGAAACACAAACTTTCCATTCAAAGTCTTTACAATCGGAAGAAGTTCTCTGAGATGTGGAAGATAAATTCACTGAATCCTTCCACTCTTTTAATAGATGTTTTGGTCTGTGTCTTGCCTTTCACCTAGCACAGGCATATAATTTACTTTTTAGATGCTCATATAGAGTGCATACACAGCACTCAGTGCATCTGAATTTTTTCTTTAAATATTCATTTCTACATTTCAGTAGGTCAGAAGGGAGTGCATCTTTGGGGGAGAGTACCCATTCAGAAAACTCCAGTTACTGGTGAGTAACCTTCCCTTTGAATCCCATTGACACTTCTGTGTCATATAAAAGTAGTGAAGAATCTGGGAGTCATTGTTTTCCAGTACTGAGGAAGGATCTTCATTAGAAAAAGGAAAACAGTACTGTTTCTAAAGCTAATTTTCTCAAGTACTGCCTGTTTTCTTTCTCTTTCTCTTTGCTTCATTGTGGAGCTTCTTCCCAAACCTTCTTTAGCTCTCCTACTGTATCGTCCTGTTACTGTTCTAAAGAAACAGTAGTCAGATGCATGACTCCACAATTTAGGATCTGAATTTTACTAATACAAATTGTGCCAGGATGATGGATGTTAAACCCTTAATGGCAATACAGTCTTCTCAGATTTACTCTGAGTCTTTTGTTGGAGACTTACTTAATAACAGCGAAGAAATCCACTCTAAGAAATCTCATTTCACTGTGGCTATAGTTTACTTGCAGAACATGTTTTACCAAAACTCTTGCATTTTAGTTGTCACATACTGTGAGGATTGAGTGTATATCCATGGATAACTTTTGTAGGACAAGATCATTGCTTGTATCGCTCTGTTTCTCCAAGAAAAAGTCAGGGTCCAGAGACAGTTGACAAAAATTATTAGAAGCCTGCATACATAGGCTTCTTTATTGGAAGATATTTAAAGAGACTGGAACTATTTATTTTAGAAATAAAACAAATGGGGGGTGGTGGTAAAAGAATGCAAAATAATGAATGGCAGACAATAAATTGAGTGGTACTTTTATTTACCTTTTTGCATAATACAAAAGAAACTATTCAGTGAAATTGAGAGAAAACACATTTAAAACTTATCAAAACAAATCTGTTTGAAATACCTTTTTACACAATGGATAGTTAACCTGTGGAACTATTTGGCATAGGAAATGGAGCCTAAGAACTTAGTAAGATTCCAACAATGATTAGATATTTAAATGGAGAAAAGATCCTCAGTTGTATTAGGAAAAAATGGAAGCTATAAATGCTTCTCCTTCAGGACATAAGGCAGACATTAACTGATAAGGGTTAGAAAGAACTTTTCTCCATGAGCAAGTTATTTGAGTATGAACTTTCTTGTATCTTTTTCTGAAGCATTTGATACTAATTGTTATTGGAAATTGGATGGCTTACTGCTGTGACATTGAAAACCATTCCTATGTTCTGGGTTTGATCAATGCAGAGACTATAAGGGCTGTGGAAGTCTGTTCTAAATATGTGCTTCTGATCATCTTTTTAGGGGATAGTTGTAGAGAGGGGAGTTTATTTTTGGCAATTAATTAACATAGGGTTAGTAATACCAGCTGGAAAATTCAATTCCACTTAGTAGAAAAATAAAGATTGGTTACTTAGTTGTTTGTTATACCATGCAAGCCACTTGCTGAAGACTTATTACCGTTCTTCGTGCCTTCTCTTCCACCAGCAAAAATATATAATATATATCCAGAGTTGATGAGGAGGTGAAGACAGATGGTAATCCCCTTGGAATATAGCATTTAGTATTCAGCTGTTATCAGATCATTGCTACATTCTTAGAAGCGTGTTGGAACCTGATCATAGGGGGAGATGAAACTAAGCGAGGATGACCATTCAGCAAAGCACCTCAGTGAGTGCTTAACTTCAAACATGTGAATAAATCCATCTGGAAGAGTTCCGTTGACTTTCACGGACTCTGAGTCAGGCCCTGAAGTATTTAAGCATTCATTCAAATGTTTTGCTGAATATGTATGGCCTTGAACGTGGGCTTTAAAGTTGAAATTAAGTGTTTCCTTGAATCAGAGCCAATAAAGAGAGTAAAAATCCATGAAGTCTTGAGTCCTGTACCACAGCCATTTCTTTATAATTAACTTCTTGTAGGTGATTTTCCTCATTTTAACTGTTCATAACCTGCAGATGATAAACAAAATTCATAATGATTTTATTGCCAATACGAATGCTGTCTGCAGTTCTGAAAGGATATTTTAGGCTTCTACCATACTAATTTTTACAAAATTTTTTTATCTTCAGGGTTTTGCCATTTTTTCACTTTTTCTAAATATTTTTTTTTCCATGTAGTAGTTCTGAGTTGCAAGGAAAGTGTGGAAGCTTATTACTGTGTTTTCAATATTAACATTTGAAGTGAGACAGTATGCTTGGTTATGTCAGGCATAGTCAATTGTTTTGGTTGTTTATACTTAAAAACTTCTTACAAGCTTTGTGATGCTCTCATCTTCTATTAATTGAGTCCCACTGACTGCATATGCCATTAATCTTATGTGAGGCAAAATGAGTGAAGTAATATCTTTTATTCCAGACCAACTTTTGTTTGTTACCTTATGCATTTTGTCTCTCAACTATTCTAAGACCAACATGGCTACAGCAATGTTGCATACATTAGTCTTATGTATCATCTAACTTTGATTTTAAAGCTTCATATAAAGAATTACATTGTTCTTGTATAAAATGATACTTTGAATGAATTTTTATGTAATAGGAAGATCAGAAAATATACGTATTTTGAATTTTTTGTGAGCTTTATATTTGTGGTGGTCATATTTACAGTTGTGTATGTCTGGCTAAAGTATGATGCTAAGTATGTTGAAAAAATAGTTTATAAAATGTTGCTATGTAGAACACAGATTTATTTTTTCATTTACTCTCTTGGTTAATGTGAACTAAGAGCATTCATGCTATTTCTTCATTAATTGCGATATTTTTTTTCTTCCAGCTAATCACGTACATAATACTTTATGGAATCTCATGGGATGCAGTCTGAGAAACTGGGCTTCTTTAACCACACAGAGCAGTGCAAACAGGCTGTTCCTCTCAACACAACCATCACAGGCTTCAGGATTAAGATTGCTGTTACTCTCTCCTCCTTGCTTTGGCACAAAAAGCACACTGAGGGTGTTTTATTGCGGGTTTGCCTAAAGGTAGATTAGATTAATTATTACTATGTAATGCAAATTAAAGCAAATAAAGCTTAGCTAGATGTATGAAAAAGGTGCTGCCTTTTTGGATTTATGAGAAAATGCTTGTCAATCATGATGGAATGCAGTCAACTTTCCTCATATCAGTGAGAGAAAAGTACTGTTTGCCCTTTGGACACATTTATATCAAGATCAGTAAACAAACTCATGCAGAGAAGAAATATCTCAACATGAGAAGAACTGAAATTTCTTTAAAGACTTGGAGTTGTGCTCTTGAACACTGCAGAACTAGCTTAAAAATGAAGCTGTATACTCACATGAACTTCAGTGCCTTCACTGCAGAGCTCTTAACAGCCTTCATGCTAATCACCCATGGTAAAGTGGATCAAAGTGTTAAATAATTTGCATTGTGCTTTACAAAATACTGATTCAGAAAGTGTGTAAAGGGGTGAGGACAGCAAGCATTTAATCTATGCATTTTTGCCAAGCCATACTGAATTATTTTACTATTAGAGGCATTAGAAACTAACTACAACAGAAAAGTTTGGAAACATATATTTTGGGGTACATGATTTCTGTAATTGTATAACATATGGCCTTACAGTTTTAAATGATAACATACATGTAAGTTAACAGATGTTTAAGAAATACATGCACTGTTTAAAATGTAAATTATTCTTAAAACACTTTTAATGGGTGTTGCATTGCCCTTTTAGTGCCTTATTTTGAGATAATAGTATTATTGCTACGTCAATAAGTGTAGAAATCTCAAAAACCTGTTCTGCATCAGTACCTTCTACTGAACTGTTAGTTGGTCTAAAGTATTGTAGATACTAGATGCATTTCCTAAATTGAATAGAATCATTGAATGAAAACTCCTGTTACAAAGAAAGAATTCTCATTCATAAGACAAGTAATTTGCTGAAACCGAAAAAAGCATATAACATAGAAACAGCAGCAACAAAAACTACACCTGTGAAACTTTAAAATTCCAGATAATACAGGAATTAAATTATAAATGGTGTTAAACTCTTGCTTTGTAGCAGGCATACATTCGTGGTATGGACAGTATGGTTTTTATTTTATTTTATTTTATTTTATTTTTTTAACCAAATACCTCCTCAGTAATTTATAATGGCTTTGCAATTGTGTATTAAGAAGCACTGGAAAACTGATTCGTCCTCAGGACGATTTGCATGTTTCAAGTGGTATTGAAAGCCGCACTGATGGATATGTAATAATAAACATATCTGTTATTAATATGGTAATGACTCTGTGCTCATTCAATGAGAAATAAAGTAATTTATGGAAGGACCCTTTGAAGATGAGTGGTATGGTGTTTTTGCTGGACAAAAGTACATTTCTTTGAGCACTCAGAAAATTCACGATAAAGCTTTTGTAGCAGACAGATGACTATGTCAAAGCATTCATAATTAATGCAAAGATTTCAGTTTCTTTCAGTTTAAAAAGTGATTAGATCTGTTTAATTTGATGTAAGAAGCTATACAGGGTACATTTGTAACACAGTGCTTATGAGATGGAAGAACTTTCTGTTCTGCCATATGAACCAAGTACCTTAGTAAAACATACTTGATTTTCAACTGAAGAAATCTGAGTAGTAATACTGGTAAATAGGTTACCAATAACAGTTCTTGAAATCTAATATAGGTACGTAATACTTTGTTGTTAAAAATCACAAATAATCTTTAATTGTTTTTCAGTTATAACTGTAGCATGGTTAAGTAAAATTTTGCCATACCGTGGTGGTGTTAGTGTTTATGTACCACAGTAATATTTAAGATCACGAGTCGGATCAGGACACCATTGTGCTAGCCAATGTACAGACATTCAGAAAAAGCTAGCCCCTGCCACAAAGAGCTACGGACAAGGTTATCACAAGACAACGGGTAGATGTTACTAACCATACATATCTGTGATGCCTTTTTTTATTTTGAAATGCCGTATGCGCATACAGTGC
Source organism: Podocnemis expansa (assembly GCA_007922195.1). NCBI lineage: Eukaryota > Metazoa > Chordata > Testudines > Podocnemididae > Podocnemis > Podocnemis expansa. Next base: position 17,018,955 of record ML682005.1, read on the forward strand.
TTCTCAAGCACAATATCCCTCCTCCAAGTAGTTCACAATTTGATTCAAACCCCTAGAACACAAACCATGAAAAACAATTTAGGAGATCGTGGTAGGAAGTTGGTGTGGAATCTTAGCGCTGGGAAGCTTAATAAAAAGAATGGGGTTTAACTAATGGCTTGTGATTAACAGATGAGAAGAGAGATATTCCAGACTAAATAGGGTTGTATTGAAGCTGAGAATGAGATGACACTAAGGGAGCTGTTGGAAGAAAAATTGGGAAAAATAGATCAAACTAGTAGAAATGTAGATTTTTCTCTCACTGACATTTTCCTTCAGTTCTCCATGAAATAGATTTATCCATGTCTATAATTGGCCTAAATCAGAAAAATATGCTTGAAATATTTTTTTCAGTTAAAGGAGTTTATATTGTTAGAGCTGGCATGCATGTATGCATAAACAATATCCAAACCTGTCCCTCTTCTGTCCCAGTTCAATTCTACCTTCACAAGGGAGAGTAGACTGTTTAAATTTAGATTTCTTTGTTTCAGAAATAAATTTTAAAATGTATTTGGTAAAAGATGGCACATACAGGCCAGAAGTTTCCACACTCTTTAGAACCTATGCGGTCAGATAAAAATAATCCAGCTTTTGAGAATTCAGTTTGGTTTCCCACATTCCATTGTGTAGAACTGAATTTCTGCATTTGAGACTTAAAACCCTGCTGCTGAATCATACCTCATTGCAAGAAGGATGTCATACCTCAGGACATGAGTGTTTAAGGTCTGAAAAAATTATACAGTGAAGTGTTAAAAGTCAGCGGTTACTTGCAAAATAGGGTATGATTGTGATGCAGTGGATAGGCTTCACAGAATGCGTAACACTATAGAAAATGTTAGTATGTGCCTGTACTAAAGCTCTACATTTCAAATTCTGGCTTTATTTGAAAAAAGGATCTAATCAAGGGTAAATCTACATTGATTTGTATGTCCAAGGTATGTTGCAACAAATTATAATGAAGTCTAGATCTTCAAGTTACAATTTGTGTGCTGACATGTAAACATTGGTGGTAGTTTACTACAAGTATGGTGTGTACATGCAGGGACAGAAGCATTTTCAGTGCCATACCTAGACATGTATTTTCACTGTCAAAAGTCTTGACTTTGACCCTCTGTATGAGCAGGCGTCGTGGGGGTGCAACTTATCATTATATATTTATTAACCATCAGGTTATTGATGTAAAGTATCAAATGTTTTATTAGTAAATATTGGTCATACTGTAGAGTGCATTAATTAAATGTCTAATGTGCAGCAGCATGGTTCAGCATGTGCACATCAAAAATGCTGCACCAGTACAGTAAATATGTACCGATTGTGAGAATTGCTGTGGAACTGACATCACAGTTATGAAGCTTTTTTGTGATTTTTGGCAACCGCTTTACCTAAATGGCATGATAATGTGCCCATAATTTCAATCAAGATGGAGTGAATGAAAAGGAGTAATGTATGGAATTATTTCACAGAGGAACAGAAGACCCTGTTAAATGTAAACTATAATACAGAGCTGAGGTATGCAACAGCACTGGAACAATGCTGAACCATTTGAAGCTGAAACTTCCCTCTGTTTCATGTGAAAAAGACTAAAATCAAACACTGACAGCGTTTGTATCAGGTAGTTCAAGAAAATGCCCCACGCAACGTGGTGGGGGAAAACATGGAGTTTGTGTGCATGTGGACCATGATCACTATGGATATGTTGCTTATAAGAGTCATTGAGGATTCAGGTTTACATGCATTGAGTTTTGTAAAACCTGAATACCATATGCCTGTGAGACAAACTATAACTTCACAACTAGAGAAGTGCCTTAAATATAAAGTGTGTGTGAAGTCTCTCCCAGAACAATTGAAAACGCTGTTAATGAAGATTTCCCCACCGACTGCCAGACAGCATTAATACAGAGCTCTACATAGCTGTCACTTGCCATTATATTGAAAATTGGAAGCTTCAGTATGCGCTATTTTACAAACAGGAATTATGGCAGAACGAGACACACAAATAAAGCTTGCTGAAAAATTAAACAGTGTAATGGAAAGATGGAGTCTGGCAGGCCAGAGCATAATATAAGCAACATTTCGCTAGCCAGCATGCTGAGATACGTAGGAATCTGTTAATTGTTGTGCCCCATACTAGCCATAAATGATGGGTTTCCTTAAGGTAGTGTGGAGCATGCTGTTGCAGCAGCAAGTAGGCTAGTTGCACACTTCTGTAGGGGGATTATGTTTTGTATTAACTGAGTAGCTGGCCAATGGATTTATTAGAGATCATACCAGTTATTGAAGCTGTGGCCCAATGGTGTAAACAACTTGACTGTGTTAAAGATAAATTTTTTTGGACCCCCAGGGAGTTCACCTGGGCAAATCTTGGGTCCCAGGAGGTTCGTGCCCACCTTCAGATATCTCTATCACTCTCGCCCCTATTTGCATAGAAAGGTCACTCCCACAGAGGAAAACACTTAAATTCAAATATAACAGTTTATTTAAAGGGATAAATACATCCCCAACCAAGATTAAACACGGGTAGGTATAACACAGGTAGGTATGGTGCAAACCAATGCAACAAGGTTCCCCTCTTAAAAACCCCTCCTGGATCCTAGGGATCCTTTGCTCTCAATACCTGGTTCTGAACAGATTAAATCCCCAGTCCCAAACCAAACCAGCCAACACAGAGAACTTTCCCTTTTTCCCTGGGTACCCTCCAGACCTTCTGGGTGCTTGCACCTCAATGACCCCTATTTACTATTTTTCTTTGGCTGGATTATGCCGCTGGCCCGACACCCACGCTGTCGATCCCTCGGGGTCCTTGATCTCCGGGTTCCAGCTTGGCACATCTGCTTTGAGGCTCTGGTGCCTCAGAGTCCTCTGATTAGTCTCTCGCCCCTTTAACAAAGTCCAATTAAGCAGGGCAGCTTCCTCACTAAGTCCTGGCCTCTGCTTACTTCAGGGACTTCCTGAAGTAGGTCCTCTTCCGCCTTCTACCTGGGAGCTGGTGTCCAAGTCTCCGAACCCCAGGGATCAGAGGCTTGGGCAGGCCTCAGCTCCTCAGGGAGGCTGCTCTTCAATCCTCCAATCCTGCCAAATTCCAAGCTCCCCGAGCCTGGGCGGGAAGACCCCTTAAATTTGGATCCCCCGGCCAATCAGAGGGGCCCATTGCGCGTCCCTTGCCTTCGTGCCCTTTTAGTCACGAGGTACACCCGAAAGTTGGAGAGAATTCTCCCCCTCGTCAGCTGGCAGCTCAGGGAAGTGCCAGCCTGCTTATCCCCTCAGGCCAGAGCTGTTGCTAGGCAGAGCTGAACTCTTGGCAGCCTGCCACCCTCCTCTGGTGGTTACTCAGTGTAACCCCTATTCACAAACCACAAGTTCATAACATACACAAACTTCCTAACCCATTCAGCCTCTGCTGGGGAGGCCCTGTACAATAATTTAACAGCGGACATGTACATAATACATTTAACATAACACTTCTGATCCAACATACAATGGTATTCCTATGACCAAGCATGTAAGTCTTATCCTATCTCAATAACTGGGGTAACCTTCCATAACAGAACAGCTTGACAACCAGGTAAGTATTGCTATGAAAATTTTCCCATCAACTGGAAGCACTAACCTACAGCTAACAAAGGAAAGTTAAGTGGAAACCTTCAAAGTTAGGTGGTGAGTGTATTGTGATGGCCCTACTAGAGAGCCATTACCCTTGCTGTGGTAAACAGGTGACACAGAAAAGGTGACAGGAGGCAGAAGAGCTTTGAACATTTTGTTGGTCAGAATTGTATTTAGTACCCAAATGATTTGTAAACAGTAAATTAGGGTGGGCTAATTGTATATTAAACATAATCTAATATGTAACCCGCAAATTAAGTATAGTGGAACAATGTAGGAATTTAGGCATGACATAATCTGTTATATTATGCATGCACTTGTTGCCTTATGTATATTGTATTTATCTTATTAGAAAGGTATATATGTCTTGTGAATCCTGGATTCTAGACTTAAAGTACTTACATGGGTCCAGGTGCGAATGTGGCTACTTCCTGCTAAGTTGGATATGTAAGGGGAACAAGCAGGCTTGATTTAATGGCACCATATTTCCATTCTGCTCCTGAGTAGACCTGATCCTTTCTTTTCTTCTAACAACTTCTACCATAGCTCCTTGGCGTCAAAAGAAAGCAACCCCAGCTTCAGACTAAGCAACACCATCTGACAGTCATATAAAACTCACTGGAATTCAACATATGTCATGTTTGAAAGATTCAGTGAGTAAAGATAAGTGTGCTTTTGGATAGCTCTGTAACAAAACAGTCTGATGCCCAAATGGTTCAGCTGCAATTAATAGAGGATATCTTTCCACCACTTCTCACTTTATAATGTACTACAATTGTCTGCTGAAAAATCAGATTCATTTTCAAACATTTAACCAATTGGCAACAGTCTTCTCCAAACTCACTTAAAAGGTGAAGCTCCTGGCAAAAATCAGAATGTTGCCGACACAAGGTTGATTTCCAGCATGCTCTGGAGCATCACATGAAACCAGTGATTTTGCCGTAAGTGAGAAATGGACACTTATCTCCTTGTTAAACCCATGCCATAAACACATTCAGTTTCTAATGCCTATTGTCCAGATCACTGCTAGATCAAAGCTTCTGCAGCTTGCATCGATGTCAGAACTAGAAGAACCGCCAAGTGCTGTGACTGGAGCTGAACCAGGCAGTGCTGAATCAGAGGAGTCAAAGATAAAGGTAGCACCAAATTAAAAAAAGGGGGGGGCATTTAACTGAGAGAAGTGCTATAATGATGCTTTTAGGTGAAGATTACACCAAAAAGAAGAATGAGGACCAGAAAGTTACTAGAGGGAGCCTTGTCCTTCTTTGGGGTGATGAGCGCAGGTCCATGCTCAATGTTTTCTAAGGGTTGGAAAGCTGACAAAGTTACACGTGCATTACGGGATGGACTGCCTGCAGGATCTGTTTTCCAGTGCTGGCCTTACTGTTAATTATCTGCATACAAGACTGATACCAGAACATGTAACTATGTTAACGCTTCTTACAAAAATCAGTAGTAGTAGAGTTGAAAATGCAACAGTCTAAAAACTTGGTTCATGTGGACTGGGGCTCTGAACTTGTTTATTTTTTTAATTTGATTTTTTTGTATTTGACTGATGATATGCTTTTGAAGATATTAGGTAAGAAATTGCTACAGCTAGTTGTTCCTGCAGATTTACCCATTTTTTTTTTTCTTAGTGAGTACAAGTTAAACTATGAAGCTGGCAAGGAATGTGTCAGTATTTTAACTTAATGAAGTTGCAGATTGTTCCAAAAGTGGGGTGAGTCAGTCTGTCTGTTTTCATTGTTAGTAAAGACACTTGACAAAGATAATGTATATGGACATGGGTGGGACAGATTAACTTGTTAATAATTAAACCTTTAACAATTCTAATTTTAGCAGTTTAAATGGATATTTTCTTAAATGATACTTAACATCCCTACATCAACGTACCATTCTGGAAGAAGGCCTGAAAATCTATGACTGTTGTAGTGTCGTGCCCCCCCCCCCCCCGTGGTGTTGTGTCTTTATTCAACTACCTTCCATGTTACTGAAGTTCCATTATCCCCCAGGGATATTTTTTTTTAATCAATATAGGGTGAAGTCTTTCTCTTCACTATGTTGCTTCATCAGCGCTACAGCCATTGATGCAGTGGCATCTACCGAATGAGTTTGGTGAGGACAGGCTCAGTCAATTGCTGAAAGCTCTCCCATTGATTCTAGTACTCTAGCAGAATGAGAAGCGTAAGCTATGTCAGAAAAAGACATGCCCATTGACACAGTGTGGGTATTTGATGTAAAGTATGTTGACTTCAGGACTTTAAATTATGTGGCCGCACAGGGAAGACAAGCCCTCAGATGTAAAAGTCTCGAAAAACTGTTTGGCTGTAGTGGTCTCCTGTTCTCTCTCATCAAGAATAACGGAATGGCAGAAGAGAATTCCTTCTCCAAGAATGCCCTGTCAAAGAATCTAGTTAGTTCAGCACCCTACATATTCCTTTTGAGGTTAGAGGAAAATGATTCTCAGAGAGAACACTGACTGTCACCTGGTGCAAGTTCAGTGTCAATCATGAGTAAGCACGGGATTGACTGTCTGTCCTCCCTTGTACGAGGGTTCCAGACTGGAGTAAAATGAGGGCAGATGGAGAGCCAGAAAGCTGAGTATGGCTGGTACGAAACACTCCATATCCATGTTATAAAGACTGAATTGAATCCTAGAATAAAGAGAGATTTGTTTTCAGAAGAGAAAGATGAGCTCTACCCCTTGTAACTCTTTATGGTTATAAAATTGTTCCTGCTGAAACTGACTGCAATTTCTATGATGTCAGCCATGCAAGCATGTGACAGTGGTATAAACCACCTTTCTCTTTTTGGGCCTCTCATTTCTATGTCATTATCAGTGATGGCATACCTAGGCTGTTAGAAACACTAAATTATAAAATTGACAAGAGTCCTGAACCCTTCTCACTGGAAGGAAGAGTAGGAACATTCTCCTTCAGAACTGATGTAATTGGCACACTGAGGGGAATGGAAACAAGTGGGAATTGGATGGAGATCAGTGTGCAAGTATTCTTTTGCTGCATGGACCTTAGTGAAGGCTGAGTTGCAGAGCTGTTTGGAAAACGAATGGGAAAATAATTTAAAAAAATCCGTTTTGTGGGGGATGAGAGAAATGGAAAATGTATTTGGACACTTCTTCTAGCTCTTAAGCTTGTTAAATTTATCCTCCCTTTACTGTAATTTAAAAAAAAAATTGGTATATGCTCAGAAAAATATGAAGCAAGTACTTTCACTGCACCTTTAATGATTACAAGAGTGGGTCACATTTCTGATCTAGTTCACTGGTTTTCAAGCTTATTGCCTTGGACTCAGTGGGGAAAAAAACAAAATCATTTATGCCTGTGACCCAACAGTTACATCTTTCAGAAAAACAAACAAGGAGTCCTGTGGCACTTTTAAAGACTAACAGATAAAAGTGCCACAGAACTCTGTTTGTTTTGCTCAACTAGACTAACACTGCTACCCCTTTAGATCTTTCAGCAATACATGCTAGTCTTGCAGTGGTGGCGGTAGCAGTGGTGCTGTGACCCAATAGCTGACGGTCATAGACCCCAGTAAAATGCATTTGTGCTAATTTGCAACTTCCCTAGTATTAACTAGAACACAGCGCAACTTTCAAAAAAAAAAAAAAGTTCATTATACATTAGGAAAACAGTGTAGAATTATTTTCCGGTTAGTGAATATTCACAGACCCCAGTACTGTGTCCTGACCTGTGGTTTGAAAATCAGTGATCTAGCTCATACAGAATCTTGTCTCCTAAGAGTGGCCCATGCCCTGTGACTCAGGGGGAATAAACAATCACCAGTGATCCACCCACTGTTGCCCATTCCCAGCTAAAGTTCAGTTTAGGCAAACAGAAGGTAGGACCACTTTAGAGCATGGGTTTGCATCACCGCACATCTTGGGTAATAGCCATTGCTAAACTTATTTTCTCCATGGTGGGTGGGTGGGTGTTTTTGTTGTTGTTGTTGAACCATTAGCTTGACCTTCACAACATACTCTAACAAAGAGTTCCTCATGGTGACGGTGGACTGTGAATAAATACTTTTGTTTTAAACTTTCTACCATTTACTGGGGTGACCCCCTAAAAAAGAGGCTGTGCAGCCAGACATAATGTATGTTTGCTCTAATCTGTATTCAATTACTAGAAAATTTGACAGACTGAAAAAGATTTCCTTCCTTGAATCAGAAAAACTTCCCCAAGCAGCATAAGGATCCCTTTTGAAAAACAGTCATCTCAGCTTATTTTATTAACCCCAAAAGGAACTAAGAGTTCATAGCACTTTCGTATGAATTCTGGCACAAAACCTTGAGCAGTAGATGAAGGAGGTGGCTTCAGGGTTAGGGCCTGACTGCTCAGGGAGCTGAACCTGCTAAACTAGGGCTACCAGATACCAAAGCCTAGAAAGGATGACAGGGAAGTAGGAAAAGGGAGGTATTGGAGGACACATGGAGAAAATATACTACTGTAATATTCTTGTTTTTAGAGGGCCTTGGAATGCTTCTCCCTAAAAATAAGGTATTTTGTGGCATCCCAGCATACTTTAACCTCTATTAAGTAAAAACCTAGATAAAATCATGTATTCTAAAATGCCTGCCAAACCGAGGATGGAAAGGTAAAAGGGACATCTCCTCCTTTCATTTGACATCTTGTAACCCTATGCTAACCTGAAATGATGATTTGTCACCTCCTCCAGGCTGAGCAGACGTTGTCATCACTGTTCCCTTTAAGCTGTGTGTGCGCGTGCGTGCGTGCGCACACAGGTCATGGAACTTGTGCACACAAAAAAATGTAGTGTGGACAAAAAAATTCAATAGCGCTAATACTGGTGCTCACAAAGAAATGTTTTTGCGCACACAAAGAAATTGTTTGTGCACACAGTCTGAGTAATTAGAGGGAGCATTGGTTGTCATCACAACAATCAAACAAACAAGGAGTCCTGTGGCACCTAAAGTCTAAGAAATTTATTTATTGCATGAGCTTCTGTGGGAGAAAAATTGCACTTTGTATAATTTGAAGAGGGGAGAGCTTGCAGAATGGGAGCCAAATAACCAAAACTCTTAACAATGGCTAATGAGGCAGGGACCAGCATGCTCCAGGCGTAGGGTTACCAGATGTCAGGCAAAAGGAGGGCATGTTCTCCTTTTTACTTTCATATCCTTTTTTTCCCCTTCATGCCCTCCATCTGGCAGGCATTTTAAAAATACAGGATTTTGTCTGGCTTTTTACTGATAGGGGTTAAAGTATGCGGGAATGCCATGGAATACCTTATTTTTAGCACAAAGCGTTCCAGGCCCCCCCCTAAAAACAAGACTATTACATTAATACTGTATTTTCTCCCTGTCTCCTCCTTTCCAGCCTTTGCTATCTGGCAGCCCTAGCCAGGCGGCCCCTACTGGCGCCATGCGCCCAGAGCCGCCTAGGCGGGCCCTCCACCAAGCCGCGCCCGGCATGCTGGGAAGCGCCCCTCCCTCCCCTTGGACGCACGTCACCATGAAGAAAGACGTCACGCCTTGAAGGGCGGGAATTTTAAGACGGTGTCGCGCGCGGATAGGAGGAGCCTCAGGATGACGTCTGCAAGGGGGGAGCTACTGCCCATGCGCGAGCGGCTCCGGCCCGTCGGTAGGGGGTGGGGGGCGGCAGGCGCTGACCGGTGGGGAGGGGGCTGGTCACGTGACGGGAGGCACTAGTACGCCTTCCGGAGCGGCGCGCGCCGCCCTTCCCCCCTCACTTCCGGCGCCCGGGCGCGCTCTCGCTTGCAGCGTCATTCTGTGGGGCCGGTTTGAATGAGACCCGGAGCGAGGGAGGGACGCGCCGGAGCCGCCGCTGACGCCCCTGGGACACCCCGCGCCGCCTGCCCGCCATGCCGCTCTTCTCAGGTGAGCCGCGTCCTCCGGCGCCGGGCCTCCCTCGCCCGCCGGGGGCGGCGACTGGGCCGCGGCCCGCCTGAGCGACTGAAGGCGCCCGGGCCCCAGTGCGCCGCGGCCGGTAACCGCCGTAGTTGTTCGTTAGCGTCGCGGCCGCAGCCCCCTGGGGTAGCCCCTTGGTTCAGCTTCCGGCCTGAGAGCCGCCCCCAGACCCGGCCGCCTCCCCCTGTGTCCTTATGAGGCGATGGCCTGGGACGGCGTCAGCCAGCGGCGCTGTGTCGGCCCCGGAGGGCAGCCGCCTCTTACGGGGACTGGCCGTCCGCCCCGCGAGCTCGGGGCCCGGGCACTCGTGCGCTGCAAAGCCCCCAAGGCGGCAGCGGTCTGTTGTGCCGTTGGGAGGTAGAGATGCATAAAAGGCATTTACGATCCTCTGGCACTACTTCTTCCTCTTTGTCTTTATTCTGTACAAAAACAACAAGCAGTTGTGTGGCACTTTAAGACTAACAGATTTATTTTTTGCATGAGCTTTCGTGGGAGAAGATTATTCTGTACGGTGCTGACCACGCTCGTGTGCACCAACCAGAACATAATTCTGCGCTCAGTAGGCCCCATCAGCCTGTGCTGGTTTTGGAAAGCTGTGCTGTGTTCTGGTTAATATTAGGGAAGCTGCAAGTTAGCCCCTCTGCCTTTTTTTCCCCCAACCTGCCTGTTTCTTCCAAAGAAAGCTAGGGGCAACAGTTGGAAACTCCCACTCTTTTAAGACTCTCCTTTGAGAGCTTTTTTAAAAAAAAAAAAAGCAAGAAGTCTTTGTTGTGGCGCTTAAAGGTGAACAGATTTCTTTGTTGCTTGAGCTTTTGTGGGAGAGAATCCCACTTTGTCAGATGCTTTGAATAGCTGGCATAGCTGCCTGTTGCAGCTTAGTAGTCTCTAAGGTCTTTGAGAGCATGTCAGGGCTGGGGGAATAAAGTTCTCAATTAAGCTAGTTCCCCTCAATTGGATCTGTGGTTTGTAAATTGGGACCTAGTCTGGAGTTGGTGAATATGGGTTCTGAAAGCAAACAAAACAAGGAGTCTGGTGGAGCTTTTAAAGATTAACAAACTTATTTACAACACGCTAGTCTTTAAAAGTGCCACCAGATTCCGGGTTTGTTTTGCTGGAGTATAATAACACAGCTCCCCATTTGAAAGTGGCATCAGTTGAACAGACCATTGTTTTTTGCCTGTATGGGCAAAGGATCGTTACTTGTATTGGGGTAGGCAACCCCCGACACGTACCAGCAGTGGCACCCAAATTCATTCAGATTGGCAAGAGGCACCCTCTGTGGCACCACAGAAACTGGTGCTCCTGCCACTGAAAGGCACTCTACGTGGCTTCTTTTGGGTATGGCTGGGGCACAGAAGGTCCTTGTCATGTCCATGCTCTCACATGCCAGGGGAAGAAGTTGTCAGGAGCAGCTCTTCTCTGCAGCATGCCACTGCCAAAAGGAGTCACTCCAGGCAGTTTCGTTCTGGGGCTTGCCTGGAGATGCACAAGAGGAGCCGCTTCTTTCGGTGGCATGCCTGGGAAGTGCCTCCCTCTCCCCAGTCCTTATTAGGCACCATCCCATTTTTTTCAGCAAAGGGGGCCAATGGCACTGGCTGAGGGTCAGAGAGGAAGGAATGACACAGGGGTCAACAGAGGTTGCCAACCCCTGACTTGTATTTTTCTTTCCATGTTTTTTAATAGACAGTCTTCTGTTTTAGTTCTGTATAATTTTTGCTTGAATTATTTTTCTGCCTTAGCAGCATAGATATTAAGCACTAGCTGATGTGTTATGTGTTGAAAAGTGCTGGAAACCTCTCTTACAACATCTAAAATCACACAATAACTGTGTCTTATTTCTGTGGATACTAAACTTTTAAAGGTAGTGGTGGCCAAGATTATAAGGTTTATTGCCTTGCATCATATTTAACATCGAAATGGAATAGTTGTGCATTGACCTTTGTGAAAGACTTGATATTAGCACAGCTTATATAAGCGCTTTTTTTGGTGTTTCAAACCCATTTCTGTTTGAACAGATGGCAAAAATGATTAGAGATGGTGAATATGGCTTTTTAAATTAATTTAAATAATCTATCATTTCTTTAGCAGTGGTGGTGGTATAACAGGCTACAAAGTTAGTGTGCCATTAATAGAAAGCAAGATAGTCTGTGCACATATTTGATAATGTGCATTATGCAGTTCCATATATATATAAAAAAAATCTTTGCCAACTGAAGTATTAGCAGTCGTTAAAAAAAAAGTTTTATTTTGGAAGAACCCTAACTGACTAATAGTTGGAATCAGCATGACCATAGATTGGGGGAATTAACTTTCTAATGACTTCTTCAGATTGGGTAGAGAAATAGTAGTGCTGGGCTTTATTCTGAAACACGAATAGAGCATTAACAGTGTATGATGCTCTTGGGAATAGATAGGTTATCAGAATGGAAGGTGTGATCCTTAAGGGGGTTGCAATATGGGGGTTATGAGCTGTGAGCCCCTGGACACAAGATTGTAACTCGGAGCATGGAGCTGTGAACTCCAACCTCAGCCCAACACTTGGGGTTCTGGGTGCCCGAGCATGGGAGGAGGAGGAGGGCAAGTGGTGACCCACGTATTTTGCTGCCCACCACCCAGTGTTGCTTCACACCCTACATCCAGGTCACTTTCCTCACCCGTACTATGCAGCGAAGGTGAGCATCAGGAGCTGCTGCTCTTTGTCAGCCCCTTCCACAGACCAGGTGGGGAAAATGACCTGGATGTTTCATCTCATTTTTGTCCCACTTCTGACTAAGTGTGCATCAAGGAGTACTGTTTGAGAGGGGAGCCAGCAGCAATACTAGTCACTTAGTGCATGCAGGTCAGTTTCCTCAGGTGGGCACAGGGATGGGGGAATGCAGGAGTTAGGGGCAAAGTGGGCAGAATGCAGGGGTTAGGAGTGCAGGGGTTGAGGTGAAGGGGGAGTGGGGAGCACATGAGGGCCAGGAATGAAGAGGGAGTAGGGAGCACATAGGGGCCAGAGGAGGAAGGGATGTACCCAGGAGATCTCACTCAGGCTTGCTGGGGGTTGGGGGGGTGTCACCGATACAGAAGGTTTGAGAATCACTTGAACTTACACTTGCTTTACAGCAGGGCTTGACAAACCCTGAGTGCTAGGTCACCGTGGCGCCCAGTGTTTGTATTGTGGCGCCTAGCTCTGCTGTGGAACTGCAGTGGCAGAGTACCCCCGCACCTAAAAATAGTGCCACCCAGGAGATGTGGTGGTTGGGGCTTCCTGTTGCTGTGCAAAATGATAGTGGTGGCTGTTCAGCAGCGGGGGTGTACAAGCTAGGTGCCTTACTTTGAAGCTGGGTGGCACTTTTCTCAAGCTCTGCTTTACAGAATCACATTATAGTTGTTCTGAAGAATGTATTCTCATAGCTGATACTGTAGCGTCTTGAATAATCTTTTCAAATGTGTTGAGAGCCAGCATGAAACTGGGCATATGGGAACGAGCTGGTTATGGTCACTTTTAGGTTAAAAATAGATTAATAAATTAAAGAAAATAATATACTCAAAGTTAATTCTAGAAATTAAATAAATTTATGTGAAAGAGAACGATCCACTTACATTATTTGTTGTCTTTGCAGTTAATGTAAAATGGGGGAAAGAGAAATTTGATGGTGTAGAGCTGAATACTGATGAACCTCCAATGGTGTTCAAGGCTCAGCTTTTTGCATTGACTGGAGTTCAGCCAGACAGACAAAAAGTTATGGTGAAAGGAGGAACTTTAAAGGTAGAAATCACTTAACTTTCCTGTTTTAAATTTGTTATTTGGTCTCCATATAATGTTTAATCAATGATAGGAATATAAAATTACAAATGTATAACTGTGACTGAACAGTATAGTAAACACATAGTGTGGTGTGTTTTCGCTGTAGGGTCTATTGTGTGTTACTGGAAAATCTTTCTCAAAATCCAAGTTGATTAAATGATGGTCCACACAAACCAGTGTTTCAAAAAATTTTCCCCACCTCTTTTTACCAGGAGAGTCTCTTTGTATTTTCCTTGTTGCCTGAGAAGCTAACAATATTTGAACAGATCTTTCTTTCTATATAGCTCAGTTAAGAACTTTAACTTTTTATTTTTGCACTGCAGGCTGGTGAAAAGAAGCCAGAACAGACAGTGTAGCTCTTTGCCAGAGACATGACCATTTGTAAAACTATAAATAAAGAGCTTCTAGAAAGAAGTCCTATACTGTTTTTTTGTTTAGATTGACACAAGATTGCAAAAACTATAGTTTCTAGTTAAGTGTTTATACTTTGCTACAGTATACTGTTAGGAAAATATGACAATTGGTGGTGAAACATCAGTTAGCCTTTTGAGTCTTCAGAAAATACTGTACATCAGTAACACTTGTAATCCTTTTCTTCCCTTCAAATGTAGGATGATGAGTGGGGCAACATCAAAATAAAGAATGTAAGTATCATCATAATTTCACTCGCATGTTGGTGAATTGCCAAAAATGTGCTTATTTTATTATAGTGATGGTCTATTTAAGAGCTTCTCATTGCCTTTGTCAGGGATGGGTGGGTCATAGTCTTACAACTTTAAGGAAAAAGTAGGAAGCCATAGTGAAGACAGCAAAAATAATGGGAGAGAAACTTAACAAAAACTTTCATAGGCATTGTTTTGGAGCCACAGTGGCCTTTAGATTTTCAGCTTTAAGACTAAATAATTGTTTTGGAAGATATGTCATACCTAAGCGTATTTTAAATAATTTTCACACCAGACCTTTGTAACCTTTGTTCTCTGAAATATGATGGAGAACCGTGTAATGGTAGGCCCTGTGGGGAAATTACGGTGTATTTCTATTGTGCTTTGAGAGTTTCTTTTGATTGCGTTTTACATTGGTAGTCACTCACTCAGTTACTCCCCTAGGATTTTCTCTAATAGAGGGTATATGTTTCTTTCACAAGACAGGTTAAAGTTGCTGCTGATAGTTGTCCAGTCTTTATTGCACCATAGCAGCAGGGAGGTACAGTATAGCAAAAGCATTCTCTTACTCTGGTGATGAGCTATGTTCCCTCTAAGCTGTGCGCATGTGCGTGCACACACAGGTCGTGAAACCTGTGCACACAGCAAAATAAAGTGTGTACAAAAAGATTCAACAGTGCTAATATTTCTATGCTACTTTAAGAAGGTGGTTTCAAGTAGCATGTTTCAAATAAGGTTATGTAATTTATAAATCATTTTCATCACCATATCAAAATAAAATTTAGCTATTATTTACATCATACACACTTGCTTCATTGCGCTCACAAGTTCGATCATTGGAGTGTGCACAAATTTGGACTCTGGTTCTGAATATTTGCACAAAAGAAATTTTTTGCACACACAGCCTACAAAAAATTAGAGGGAACATTGGTGATGAGGGTTAGATATGTAAAATTCTGGTCTTGGACAGTGTATCAGGTGCTTGTAGCTTTCCTCCAGTGCTCTTATCGGTTTTGGGTATGTTAAGAAATTATATTTAGAGCAGTGTTTCCTAACCTTTTTCAGGCTGGGGACCCCTTTTTAACAAAACAAAACAAAAAATCTTTTGTGGCTCCCCTGGCTGATTACATAATCTGGCCTGTGCCACTCCGGCATTGCTGCTGGGACAGCTGGCAAATGGCACCACCACCACCACGGCCCACACTGTTGGAGAGCCAAGCTATAGCCCCCTGCCCTTGCCCCTTAGGTGACGAGAGGCAGCCCTGGCAGGGTGCCTCAGGATTGCAGGTAGATTCTGGAAAGGGTATGGAGAGGCTCCATGGACTGCCTGCAACATTTCTGTGGACCCCCCAGGGGTCCCAGGACCCCTGGTTCGGACCTCCTGATTTAGAGTATGTGCCTGGGTATTTAATAATTGTTTGATGTACCCTTCTCATGGCTAGAACCATACTTTCAAAGACTAACATGTTGGTTGGAGGGAAAGGAAATGTCTGTAGCGTGGAGCCAGCCCAGGTTGTCATGATGACAAGCTCCTTTTGTGCACACTGGACCGTGAAAGATCATAACACCCAGTACCCTTTTTCCTGACTGTCCAACTCTTATTCTTTGAGCACTGCTCTGTAGCATCCCCAGCCTGTTTTTCCCCTGGTATTTAAGCCATATTGGTCACCATTAACCAAATATTTCACACTTCCTCAAATAACCTTTCCATTGTCAGAGATGGCAGCACCTTCTTTCCCTTGCTTTTAGTATTCCTGTCCTGAGAGAACATAAACTCAAAACCCACAAGCCAATCTCCATGCTAGTGGAATCAGAGACATGTCTCAGGTACCCGCAAATTCTTAGCCATGAAAGGATTGATTTCTTCTTATTCCGAATACTCTGAATTTGACTGATTAGGAACTTGCACACTCAGGTACGGAACTTCTCATAAACTTTATTTTACCCATTCAAATCTGAACATAGTTCTGGCTCTTAAGTTCCTGTGGTCCAAGGTGTCCACATGATTAGAGGAAAGGAGGACAAAATAGTTTCCATTGTACTGCAGTGTGAAGGACTTTTGACTCTGAAGGATCAAAAACTGAGGAAGTCATTCCTTTTAAGGATATATATATTATCCATTAATTTTTTTAGTTAGAACTGGAATTGGATGTAGCTTAATGCTACGTATTAGAAGTATCTTGGCTAGTGATGTAATGGCATGACCAAATCAAAACATGAATAACAAAATACTATGAAGTTTTTCCTGTTGTGCATTTTCTATGTAATGGGAAAGTTAGCAGTAGTACTCCGAGATTAATGGACTGCGGTGTTGTCCCAATGGGGGCAGTGTAACACCTCCCCCTTGGGAGGGTGACTTTGAAGTTCAGGAGGGCAGCAGAAGGATGGTGGCGGGCATCAGAATGGCTAGCACCTCTGCTTAACATGCAGAAGGTCCTGGGTTCAATTCCCAGGGGGTTGGACTTGATGATCTCATGAGGTCCCTTCCAGCCCTATGGATTGATTGATTGATTGATTGATGTGCAATGTTAAATTTTTTTGAGCAGGGGTAGGAAAACAGTTTAATGGGAATAGGGTGCTGCTGCAAAAAAGGTGGGGAACCACTGGTATAAAGATTTTTTCTTTCATTTCATGAAGTAATAGTGATTCAGTAACAAATATAATAAAGTGGTAGGTTAATTTCATTTTGTTTTTTGTTAGCGTTGTCTTTAGAAACAGTACAGTATCAAATAGTCATTATAAAAACACTGTTAGTTTACCTCCAGTGAGGGAGTTATGAAATTACTATCATTTACAGGTATGCGGATTTCTTGCTTTCTTGTACTTGTATTTTATGGATTCTCTTTAATTTGTCTAAATGTGTAACTGACATTTTCTGTGAATCCATTTTTTTACTGATACCTGTATCACTTTTTGTTAAATATTTTTTATAAAACAATGTATTTGTATGGTTATTTCTAGTGATACTTGTGTTTTTATGGATGTCTGATTAAACCTTTTTGTTTACAGGGGATGTCCTTATTAATGATGGGCTCTGCAGAGGCACTCCCTGAGGAACCGGTAGCTCGACCAGTCTTTGTAGAAGACATGACGGAGGAGCAGTTAGCCTCAGCTGTAAGCATATCTTGTACCTCGGGTTCCTCTTATCTTTTGGATAACTAACTATACTTTTTTCAGTGTATATGTAACTTTTATTCGAAAGTGAGTCTTAATCTATAGTTTGTTTACTTACCGTTTATTGTATCTAGAGGAGAAGAGTTGACTTCATGTTTAAAAACCAAAATTTCCCTACTTTGAGAATTTTTTTTCTTTTCTATAATTTCATCAGTTTTGTTTTTGTCTATAATTTGATGGTATTTATTAATGAAAGTAAAATAGTCAAGCTAACTTCTGAACACCGCCTGCTGCACATTTGGAACAGTAATACTATTGAAAATAGTTATATGATGATGACTTTGTAATTTGGGACTGATGTGTGCTTTAGTACAGATGCAAGAGCCTCTTGTCTAAGGAAAATAATTAATACTTGTATATAAACCTATGAGACTATAAGAGTCTAGTCACTTAGAGTAACTATTAATAATAGAAGTGGAATTATTGTGGATACAATTAGAAAATCTTTACTTATTACTTTGGTTTACTCTTAGTCTGATTTGGTGTCCCTGAATTTGTAATATCTGAATTTCAAACATCCCCGTACTCTGTGTTTTTAATGGGCATGCTAAACGAGGTTGCATAGATAGATCAATGCTTTTTCTCAAAAATTTATCCAAATGTCTAAATGACTCTATCTTGTATAAATCTTTTTCTTGATATCTGGCTCACTTTTTATTAATAATTTTTACAAAAAATCATAATGAACTTGTGCAATAATTTCTAGTGGTACCTGAAATTGTTATGGCCTGGTAATTACATTAGTACGACCATTTTCTTTTATAAAGTTGGACCAATATTTTTAATATGTCTATTTTGGGACTTTAGAAATTCACAAATTAGAAAGTGACACAGCTGTGTTTTAAACTTCTCCCTCTTATCTAATGATAAATCAAAAGCATTATTTTAACAATTGAACTATGGATTTCATTATTTTTCAGAGCTCTACTGAGACCGTAGACATTGTTTTAATATTGATTATACTGTCACTATCATGAAAACCATCTATGCAAGATTATCAAAGCAGTCAGCCAGAAAAAAAAATACTTTAAAGTTAAAATTTGAATTTGGTTATCACTGAAACATTTTTAAATGACTGCCTCTTACATTTTATTCTGCTCACTGTCCTGAAACATACAGAAATAAAATGAAGCACTCCTGAATGTATTTTAAAAGCACTAAGGTGCACTAAAAGTTAAAGTACTTCAAACTAACAAGAAAGTAGAACTAAGAAATAATACTCTTCCTAAAAAGAAGTAGAATTAATATATTTATTAGATGAAATCTGATGGAACATGGTGGGTGTTAAGTTTCTTTAATTTCAGATCCATCCTGTTTTAACAATGTACTGTCTCAGCTACAGTATTTATACCAAAATAAATGTCTCTTAAACCTTCAAGCACCTTGTATGTTTTCTTGGCAGATGGAATTACCATGTGGTTTGACAAATCTTGGCAACACTTGTTACATGAATGCTACAGTTCAGTGTATCCGTTCTGTGCCAGAACTGAAAGAGGCCCTTAAGAGGTAGGGTTCAGTATAAAAATACTAAAATCGAAATTGTTTTCATTGGATTATGAAGTGCTATCTTGTGAAACTGTTGTCTTAGTGTTACTGAGTAGCAGAATGATTGTGTTGGTTGCAGCTGTAAGCAGTAACCTTAGTAAGAAGTCAAAGCACTACAATTTATAAATTTAAAATTACATATTTGTAGGAGCTAAAATATTTTTAATAGCGAATTGGTTCTGTAAAGCTGGAAGGGTTCCTTCTTAAGGACTAGGACATACAAACAGTAAAGAGTTTTATTCAAGATACCAAAAAGGAAGGCTGAGTGAATTCATCTTCAAATTGGTGAGGTTACAGTGATCAAATATATGTGCGCCTTTATGAGTTACATAATTCATTTGGAATTCTTTAATTATTTACTTAGAAGTACAGACATTGTTCTACCTGGAGAGAACAGAGGTAATAATGACTGATGCAGAATGTTAATTACATTAAAGACGCTATGACTACAGTTTGGGTGGGAAATAGGATGGAGAGGAGAGTCCTTACAGATAAGTAGTGTGTGCCAGAAAGTCCAAGGAATGTACTGTTCCCACCTAAGTCAGGGCTTCTCAGTAGGCAGCTGGCCACTGCTTTATTGATTGATTTTTAAACAGCATCATTGTCCTGGGTGGGTCTGGTATACCTACTAGTTACTTGTGAGTTTCATGCTCTAACTTGCTGGTTGGAGAGGTATCTAAGATACAATGGAGACCTGAACCCCCCCCCCCCCAAATCTAAAAAGACGTAAGAATATTAAAACCTAACAATTCTGTCTTGTTTTAAAAAGAGTTCACATCCAAATTGTGATCCATTTAATTGCAAATAAATTTCATGCAACAGTTGAAGAAGATTGCTGAATTTACACATCCTTCTCTCTCTCTCTGAGGCCTGTTATTCAATCAACTTAAGAAACAAAATCATGTTCCTTTGCAAAAACTTTCCCGTAACTCTGTCCAAGAGTTTATTTGCAAATTATCTAATTACAGTTTATGTAGCTTGGATTGTTCCATATGCTATTTGGTTGACAATTCACAAGTTTTGTCATGTAAATCACAAGCATTTTTTAGTACACTTTATACTACTGAATTTTCCTGACTTTTGGACAGTTTCTGTCTGAAGGATTTTTCTACTGTCTAGTGGTCATCAAAAGAGGGAAATCTGTTCTTCCACATCTAGAGACTTGCAGTGAGAGCCAGGAGACACACAATGAGAGGTCTTTAACATTCAAGAATAGTGGGGAAAATGGTCATTTAGTTAGGATTAGTTTACTCATGTAGAATGATAAACTCTTCTATATGTTGACTTGTTTTCCTGTGTAGTGTAGTAGTGATTATCTAGATAATTACACAAATTAATTGCTCTCCATTCTCTGAAATAAATTAAGTGTTAGAGCTGTGTGTGCCATCAGTGCAGCCTTATCTATTTTGATAGCTCTTTCTAGGTGGTAAAATTTACACTTCTGGCTGCCCTGGGAAAACTTGAAAATGTCCATAAATCTTCATTTCACTCAGGAAGTCTTTCATGCTTAGTTTCAGTGCTGTATTTAGTATTTCAAATATCATGTAAGTTGAGCATCAAGATATGCATTAGCAGGTTCAGACAAATCAGATATACACTGCCTATTGACTTCATCTTTTCTTACGGAAAGCTTTGTCCCACTGATTGATTGATTCCTTCTGAGTGGAGCATGGAAGAAGTGTTACCCAGCAGCTCCATAATTTTATTGAAAATTTATTGTAAGAGCATAAGAGCTATCATGCTGAGTCAGATTAGGGTCCATCTTGCCCAGTACCCTGTCTCTGGCAGTGGGCCATATTAATAGAGCCCTGCATGGGTGCAAATATGTGGATCTGTATCCAATCTGCATCCATAAGAAATGGGCCACAGATATCCGTGTTGTATCCACAGATGTGGATATAATGTGGATATCCACATATTTGCAGGGCTCTAGCTCTGTGAAAATAAAAATGCGTGGGCCTGTATCTGATCTGCATCCATAAGAAATGGTCCGCAGATATCCTTGTTGTATCTGCGGATGTGGATATCCACAGATATCTGCATATTTGCAGGGCTCTACATATTAGAGGTTCAGGGGCAGCATATGAAACAGGGCTGTTACTGAGTTATCCACCCTTGTCTTACATTTCAAGCCTCTGATAATCAGAGATTTTGGGAAACTGGAAAGGATGATGAGAGGTCATCAAGTCTAGTCCCCTGAACTCATGGCAGGACCAAATACCATCTTAAATTGTCCCTGACAGGTATTTGTCTAACCTGCCCTTAAAACTTCAATGATAGAGATTCTAGAACCTGCCTAGGCCACTTATTCCAGTGGTTAATCATCCTGACAGTTAGGAATTTTTTTCTTAATGTCCAACTAAACCTCCTTTGCCATATTTTAAGCCTATTGCTGTTTCTCCTATTGTTGGCAGTTAAGGAGAACAGTTTTTCCCCCTCTTCCTCATAACAACTTTTTAGATATTTGAAAACTGTTATGTTCCCTCGAAACAAATCCAGCTCTTTCAGTCTTCCCTTATAGGTCAAGAGTTCTATATCTTTAATTGTTCTTGTATCTGTTCTCTGGACTTTCTCTAATTTTTGTCTTTCCTAAAATGAGGTGCCCAGAACTGGACATAATACTCCAGTTGAGGCCTGATCAGCAGAATAATTGCTTCTTGTGTCTGTCTTGCAATTTGCCTGTTAATAGATCCCAGGATGGTGTATACTTGGCTTTTTTTGCAACAGTGTTACACTGTTGACTCATATTTAGCTTATGATCCACTATAACACCTAGGTCCCTTTCCACAGTACTCCTTCCTAGCCAGTCATTGCCCATTTTGTACGTGTGCAATGGATTGTTCTTTCCGAAGTGGAGTGTTTTGCATTGTCTTTGAATTTCATTCTGTTTACTTCAGATCATTTCACCAGTTTGTTCCAATCATTTTGAATTGTGCGCCTGTCTTCCAAAGAACTTGCAAACCCACCCAGGCTGGTGTCTTCTGCAAACTTTATAAGTATACTCTCTATGCCATCGTCTCAATCGCTGGTTCTCAACCACTGTGTTGGGACACATTACTGTGTCATCACCAAGCAGTAAGTGTGTTGCAGAGAGTCAGGGAAATGACTGGATTTGGCATGGAGACTTGTAGGGTCACAATATGCTGCCAAAGTGTGTTATGACCCACAGAAGGTTGAGAACCTCTAATCTAAATCATTGATGAGCACATTGAACAGAACTGGACCCAGAACTGATCCCTGTGGCACCCCACTCATTATGCTTTTCCAGCAAGACTGTGACCCATTGATGATTACTCTCTGGGAGCGGTTATCCAACCAGTTTTGCACCCATCTTATTGTAACTCCATCTAGATTGTACTTTCTTAATTTGTTAACAAGAAGGGGATGTGAGACACTGAAGTCTAGACCAGAGGTAGGCAAAATGCAGCCTGGCTGGGGCTGTGCTGACCAAACACACTGTGCTGCACTGGGGCTGGAGACAAGTGGAGGCTACGCTGCCCCCTGCAGGTGCTGCACTGTGCCACTCTGGGGTCGGGGCTGTGCCTACCCTTTCTGCCCCCACCCCACAGCACTGTGCCACACTTGGCCTGGGCCTGGGTGGCACTGTCCCTTCTGTCGTCCTACTCCTGCTAGTGCTGCAGTTGGGGCTGTGCTGCCCCTTTCTACCCCACAACCAGTCTGTCCGCTCCCTTCTGACTTTCTTCCACCCCCCACCAGCCCCTTTCAAATTTTATTGTTCATACCTGGTCTAGATCAGGGGTGCCCGGAGTTTTCATACGTGGTGGCCACAGGGCCTGATTGGTGTGGGGCTGCGGACAGCAAAATTCCAAAGCCGGTTCTTTTTGCAATGTACATGGAATACAAGTGGCAGGAGCTGTGAGCAGAGCTAAGGCAGCTAGGGATGGATCCAGTTCGGCCTGCCCTGTCCACAAGCTTACCATGTGTCCCCAACCCCTTCCTTCAACCCCTGCCCTGTGCTGCCAGCTTCGCCACATCCTTAACCCCCCTCCTTGTGCCACCATCTTTTGCTGCTCCCTGACCCCCTTCCATAACCTTGCTCCCCTGAGACCCACCAGGGCACCCTTACCTGTCTGTTCCAGAGGCCATGCCACATGTTCAGGGCAGAAGACTTCAAAACTCCCAGCCTCTGCTGGGCTTGCTCTCTGCCGCAGTGTTGGATTTTTTCTATTTCCACTGCTCTGGCTTACTGACCCAGTTAAAATTTTGTATTTGTGGGCTGCTGAAAAGCCCTTTGCGAGACATGTGTGGCCCATGGGTCGCACTTTGGGCACCCCTAGTCTAGATATACCATATCTGCTGCTTCCCCTTTATCCGCAAGGCTTGTTACCTTGTCATAGATAGCTATCAGGTTGATTTGACACGATTTGTTCTTGACAAATCCATGCTGGCTATCACTTAACACCTTACTCTCTTCTAGATGTTTGCTAATTGATTCCTTGATTATTTGCTCGATTATTTTTCCTGGTACAGAGGTTAAGCTGACTGGTCTGTCATTCCCTCAGTTGTCTTTGTATCCCTTTTTATAAATCGCCATTATATTTGCTCTTTTCTGACTTCTGATATCTCTCCAGTCTTCCATGACTTTTCAAAGATAGTAGCCAGTGGCTTAGACATCTCCTGAACCACAAATTTGCATCTGTGACCACCTTGGCTAAGAGCTATGGATGGACCTATCCTCTGTGAACTTACCTAGTTTTTTAACCCAATTATACTTTTGGCTTCCACAATATCCTGTGGCAATGATCTCAAAAGGTTAGTTGTGCATTATATGAAGTAGTTCTTCTTCTTGTTTGTATTGAATTGCTGCCTATTCATTTCATTATATGACACTTATTTTTTTAACTGTGGGGAAAAGGTAAATAACATTCACTTTTTCCACACCATTGTTGATTTTATCTACTTGTTTCATATTCTGTCCCCCCTCCCCGTCATCTTTTTTTTTTAAACATGAACTAATTTCTTCAGTCTCTCCTATATGATAGTCATTTCATCCCTTCATCTTGACCATTCTCTGAACACTTTCCAGTTCTACTAAATCCTTTTTGAGATGGGGTGATGAGAATTGGGCACAATATGAAAGGTGTGGCACACCATGGATTTGTATATTGGCATTATGATGGCTTCTGTCTTATTTTCTATCCCTTTCCTAATAGTTCCAAACATTCTGCTTGCCTCGTCGAACACTGTAGCATGTTGAGTGAAGGTTTTTAGAGAACTATCCACACTGACTCCAAATAACTTAATTCCACAGAATGGAGGAAAATGCTTTGGATATTTCAGAAATTTCTAAGAGTAACTCCTGCATTCACCCTCTCTTTCTTGTGTTTTTTAAAAATAGATTCCCCTTCTTGATAAAAATGGGAGTGGGACACACCAGGAATGTGCCCTTATCTTGTTCTGTATTTGCAGTGCACTTTGTTTTCCTTGGCTGGCTGTGGCCCTGCTTGGGGTTGTGAACTCCTTTTGGATATGTACTCTCTTGTCCCCATTCTCTTCGCTTGCAACACTGCATTGTTTCATAAGAGGGAGATGTGGGAGGACAGCTACCAGAATTAATTATCTCCCCTCTGCTTTGATCATTAACTTCTGACTGTGGCTGTTCCTCCCCATCTTGGTGCATATCATTTAGGAAGCAGGTGTTGCTTCCATGTGAAAGGAAAGGCTGAGGCTGGGTGAGTGTTCAGTCTTTTCATTTGCTAAGTAAGGAAAGGCTTTTCTTCCAAGAAACAGGAAGAGAAGGGGGGCAGAATTAAATGGAAGTAGGGCATATGGAATTAACATAGAATTAAAATAAAAAGATCTTATTAAAAACTGGTCTTTCACTCACCTTTTAACAAACTGTTGTGAGGGATGCGACCTGTTCCCTTGCTTCAGCATGATTTTAGGAGAAATGCTGATTTGGGGTAGGTTTCAAAGTACTAGATGATGTACGCTATCAGGAGGTGAGCACATAGATTGGGGTCATGTTTTATGAATCTGTCCAGAACCCTTTTTAGGAATGTGATTTTTAAGATCTGTTGGATTATTTTATCCACTTTCTTTTTTGTGAATTAAAAACTTTTTAAAATTTTATTTCATATGATTGTTCAATTGCATATAAGTTGTTTGAATGTTTTAGGTATGCTGGTGCCTTACGAGCTTCAGGAGAAATGGCCTCTGCTCAGTATATTACTGCAGGTCAGTATTTCAGTTTGAACACAGTGGTTTTTTAGTGTATCACTTTATCTCATGGCAGCTGGAGTCCAGGACTGCTATTGCACGTCTTTAATGTGTGTTTTTCTTTGGAATTTGTGCTTTGGGAACTGCAGGTCCATTGGCAGTGAGAAGATTCATTTTTAACTTGCATTACCTCATGTGCTTCTAAGGAACTGACTAATCTTGGACGCAAAACATATTTTTCTGCACATTCCAAAAACTACTCCGACAATGGTATACTTGGAGTAGTTTGGACTGTGCACATGAAACAAGACAATTTGGTCTTAACTATAAAGCATTATGTCACTTGTTTAAGTGTGGTTTAAATTAGCTGGGACTTTGTAAATCACTCCTCCATTTGAGGTGAAATCTTTCCTTGTAAACATATTAGTGAACAGTTTTGTTTTGTGTTTTTTATTTTTTTGCTTGATGGTAGGCTGTAATTGTACTTCTGGAACTCACTGTCGTCATGATACATTTCTAGTAAATGTTTTTGGCCTTGCAATCCCATTGCAGTAACATCCGCTGCTATCATTAATATGTCGTCATCCTTGCAGTAGGGATTCAGGCTTCATAATCGTCTCATCTTTTTACCCTCCAAAGGGAGAATTGCACTTTATTATGGTGGTGATGGTGGTTTGAGTAGCAGGAGCTCACAAAGGCCCAGTATCTCTGAGCTCTAACTAGAACTCTAGCTAGACCCTTTTACATTTGAACCAGGGTACTACTTGTCCACTCTGTTTTTCTTTTTTTACTCTATTTCATTGCCCCACTAAGATGCTGGGCCAGCACACTGGGATTTCTACCAGTCCATTTAAGGAAAAACAAAACAAAATAAAGAAGGAAAGGAAAGTTTGAGGGTTTGCCTGCTGATCGGATTTTGGGGTGGTAAGTTCAATGGTTATTCTGTACAACCATGCCTGCCCCTTTCCCTCTTACTGCCTCTACTTTGTGTCCCTTATTATTTTCTTTTTGAGGTGACAACATTGCTTCTGAGGAGTCTGATATGTTAATAAGTAAATCCAAAGTTAACTCTTTGGTGCTGGGCTGGTCAGGAGCTCCTGCATTACACAAAGGCCTTTATTTAATGGCTGTATCATTTAGCGATAATGCTTCTTCTCTTAAACACTGACACTAAGATGCTGGATCACAGGGAAAGGAAGAAACTGCCATGGCCATACAATTTAATTCCTTTTGTTATAAAATATTGTTACCTATATCCATTGACCTAAAAGGTTCGTGTCTACTCTTCTTACCGATAAAACCTACATCGCAGGTCTGTTATGAGCAGCAGTGTCTGCGAAGCACTTTGCAAACTTCAAATGCTGTGTAATGGGTCCATTTTTTAGGCATAAGATTAATATATGCGGCTAGGAGGTGGGGGTTAGGGAGAGTGGTGCGTGCGTGACTCAACTTGCTCTTAATCAGCATCATACGCTGTATTGCAGATAGTTTTGAACCTTCTGCATTTACCCGTTTATTTGCTTAGTTTTTCTGGGTGCAAATTATGTTTTAAGTGATCTCTAAAGAATTTTAATTTTGAAAAATAAAGTTTAATTTTGGACCTCTCAGGAGTAAGTGATGCTTGCATCACCGTGGATGTCAGTTACAGCAAGTGGATCTTACATAAGCACCTTTATATTTTTTGATATGACTTGTTATGAGAACATTTTGCCTCAGGCTTGTGTTAAATAGTTTTGGATGAATGAATATTTCATTTTTGGACTGTTAGCAGGGAGCCAAGCTCATAGGGCAAGGGATTTTGTGCCTTTCTTTCATATCTGTGTCATTTTGTTATGCCTGCATAATCAAGTTCGCAAGCACATTTTCTTGGTGCACCTGTTGCTAAACTATTTGGCTATACAGTGAAAAGCTCTAATTTGACACCTAAATAAGCATTCCATTTGAATAGTGTTGCCTTTTTACTGTTCGTTTTAACTAAGTGGATTTCTTTAATTTATTTTTTCAAAACTCACTTGCTTTATTTTTAAGCTCTTAGAGATTTGTTTGATTCCATGGATAAAACTTCTTCCAGTATCCCGCCCATCATTCTCCTTCAGTTTTTGCACATGGCCTTTCCACAGTTTGCCGAGAAAGGTGATCAAGGCCAATATCTTCAACAGGTAAAGACTTTCACTTAACTTCAAGTATATTGTTCAGTGTCCAAGCAATATGTATCTGGAAAAGGCGTATTTATTAAAGAACTTATTCTGTCATACAATACAGTTGCAAAGCATGAACTCAACAGAAAATATCTTGCTTTTAGATGAGGTCCAAGGATTATTCTGTAGCCTGTAGTATCCTAAAAGCCAAATGTTTTTGAACCATGTAAAAAACAAGTTTAATGAAATGTCAAATGCTAGCTCAGCAAAATGAATATTTTTGGAATGGTGACAAGCTTATTGTCAATGAAATTATTAGATTCCAAAGTTTTTATTATGGTCAGGAGATTGATAATAGTGCTATATTGCATAGCTAAAATCATAAATGTGAATTACTGGTATTTAGACAAACTTAAATATTCTGTTTTCTTCTTAGGATGCCAATGAGTGCTGGGTACAAATGATGAGGGTACTACAGCAAAAGCTAGAAGGGATAGAAGGTGATCCTCTTATGGAGGTAATTCAAATCCTGTATTCTATGATTTTGATTATAAAAGAGGCTATAATACAGTATTCATGACTTGAATTCTTGTTGGGTGGGTATGAAAATAAATTTTCATTAAACTGGATTGCTTCAAAGTTCCCTAGGTTACATTTATAGGCTAG
Organism: Podocnemis expansa; assembly: GCA_007922195.1. Taxonomy (NCBI): domain Eukaryota; kingdom Metazoa; phylum Chordata; order Testudines; family Podocnemididae; genus Podocnemis; species Podocnemis expansa. Next base: position 17,046,663 of record ML682005.1, read on the forward strand.
TAAGTGTAATTGCCCTATGGCTTGGAAAGCCAGCGCAAGGCCCTCCATGCCATTAAACCTCACATTGTGATGCCGGTACTATGGAAAGAGTCTACATGTTGGATGTGCATAAGCCAGTATGGAAATCCACTATGGTGAAAGGCAACAGGATTTGTGCTTCTGTGAGTCCAGGGGCCATAACATCCTATTTATTTAATACATTATTGGCTGTTGCTGAAAAGCATCCTTGTGCTTTGTGGATTCACAGAAGGATCTCATCAAGAATGCTGTGGTGAACTGAGGATTAGAGTCAACTCATTGTGAACTTTAATTCCTCCAGTGTTAAGGGTTGAGATGTCTCCAAACTGTAGCTTTAAAAAAAACTGTACTCTACGAAGAGTCATCTTACAAAGGTTTATATTTTTAAAAGTCCCATAAAGAACTCTACATTTCATAGAAAAATAAACAGTGCTGTTCTTGCTAACAAAAACATTTTACTGCTTTTTGTCAGTATTATAGTCTGAAGAAACTGTTTTCACAGTGATTTAAATACTAATGTTGGTATCTCTTGTAATTTTTTTCCCTTCTGCTTAGGGAGACTAAGCAGATAAATTTTCAACATACCTAGTTTTCCTGTGTAACCAGAGGTGTGTACACTTTTGGAAGGAATAGGTATTAATTATCTTTTAAAAGTAGATTATGCTTTAATAATAGTCTGCATGAAAGAGATCATATGTTTTTAATGCTATTTTTAAATTACAATAAAAGAATCTGTTTTACAGACAGACTCAGGAGCTTCAGCGGCACCTCCAAAAAAGAAGAGTTTAGTCGATCAGTTCTTCAGCATTGAATTTGAAACAACGTATCCTCAGGATTTTTAAACAAGACTGAAAGAGTGGGGCAGGGATTTCACATGGAAGGGGTAAATAAAAAGCTTAGCTCTGAAGAAGGCAGAGAGGGAAGATGCTTGGGTAAGAAAGGTGTCTCATACAGCAGAAATACAGAAAAGCATATCCCAAAAATTAGAATAAGCAGTTATGTGAAAAATAACAACCTTGGAAATTTTTGTTTTAAAGAGTTTAAATACACAATAAGTTTTCTCTACAGACTAATACCATTTGAGGTTCTTTTGTCTCAAATGCTGACAGTCTGTTTTTACATGAATACCAGTTATGTCTTGACAAAAGAGGGACTAGATGGCTGTTTATTTAGTCACTGTTTTCAGTGTTGCTTATGTACTTAACCATGTGCAAAAATAGTAGTCCCTTCTTTGTCAAAGGTAACAAACACACAATGAATCAGTCACATAATTGGGCGACTAGGAAGTGAATTCATCCACAATTTTCAAGCAGGTATCTTTATAGAAAAATAATACTGTTTAGGGAAGGGGATCAAAACTGACATGCTCCATGGAAGCAGCATATAAGGCGTAGTTACTGTTCTTGTGCACTTATGTATAGTAGAACTGAGTGCCATATTTGGGCATGGGAAGTTTTTCCCCCCCCCCCCCCCCGAATGTTCCCTGGGCAGGAGGCAGTTGCTTTCCTCTGAGATACTGAGAAGGAAATGTCAGAGATCAGAATAGCAATCCAATATAGAGTCAAATATTAGATCTTAAATGTTTTTTTGAGCAAGTAGGCTGCTTTTCTGCTTTCATACCATGGGCCTCATTTTAGTAACTGAGTCTAAACCAGGGGTCTCAAATTCAAATCACCATGAGGGCTGCATGAGGACTAGTACATTAGCCTGAGGGCCACACCACTGAAACCTTTTCATATAACGATATTGCAGATATTGATACAATGACAGTATTGTTGGGCTGCAGGAAATAAGTCTAGGGGCACTGGGTTTGAGACCCTCTTTAAACTGTGTTTCGAGGAGCAGAATGACTTGTTTAGAGAACAGACAGACAGGTTAGTGGCATGATGAACTGAGTCCATAGAAAGTTAGTGGTGGAACTTGGAGAGTGGGGAGGTAATGATAATGGAAGGTCATGTGGAACAGAGATGAAGAAGAGGAAGGGGAAGAGTTGGTTGATTGGGAGACTAAGAGTTGTGTGGCAAGGGAACTGCAAAAGAAGAAAATCTGGATACGTGTGGTCTAGGTCAGCGGTGTCCAGAAGTTTTTTCATGCTTGCCAAAATTGTGGCAACTATGTTAACATTTTCATCCCCTTGACCAAAAAAAAAAAAAAAAAAAATTTTGATAGAATATAGAGGGGTAGAAAAATGCAGAATAATGTTTTGAGAAATCTGATGTCTTCATTAAGTAGTGCATGGAAATCAGGCATAAGATCAGTTGGACTATATCTCAAACCCACCTCCAAATTTTCATCCAGTATCTGTGACTTATATTTTGATTTCACCACTTGTAAACACACACAAAGTTGATTTGTTGAACCAAAAATTGAGAACAATTTTGGAATAACTGTATCAGAACCACAAACTCATTTCAATTTAAAATACGAGTCTGCATCGTAACAGTTGAATCATCTTTCAGATGCTGAGCGCTTTGAAATAAAATCACATCCATCTCGAAAAGGTGCCTGTCCAAAGAAAGAAGTCTCACAAGTTCTTGAGATAGTCAAGAATTGTAGATGTCCAGGAAAAAAAAAAAAAAAAAAAACGTGAGAAGTAAAGCACCAGTTCACCACATGTGGCAAGTGGTGACCATGTTGGACACCGTGGTCATAGGCCATCCACTGATAGGAACGGTGAAAGGAGAGGATGGATGAAGCTACAAGAAAGAGGAAGTGATAGGATGGTTATTATAAAATTAAGGTAGAAGGGATGGCAGTTGAGATAAAGAGGAGGAAGGGATGTAAGGGGATGTGTGCCATCATAAAATACCTATCAGCTTGCAAGGAGAAGGTTGTTCAGTGGCCTCAGGAAGTGGGGGCAGCCTTGAAGATAGCAGGTATAAAAACTTAGTGCAGTTGCCTCTGTTCCCTTTGTTCACTATCCATGGAGTGAAATATTACAGCTGATCCCTGGAATTGATATTGGCAAACCAGGTATTGCAGGTAGTTTCGTGGTAGTAAAATAGCCTTTGCAAGATGAAGTATCTACAAGCATTTATTGTGAGCTGCTGCTTTTTCCATGGGCTGTTGATTTACCCATTAGGCTTGTTAAAGCAGAGAGGGGTGAGTGGGAGGGATTTATTTAACAGGACTTTCCATCGTATCAAATCTTAGTAGTGTTTTTTCTTTTATAAAAAACACATTTATGTAAAAATTAAGCCTTCTAAAGTGAAGAGTAAAAGTACTATCCAATCAGGAGTTTCACATTGTATTAAATGATTGAATATTCCATTGATCCTACCAATAGAATAGAGCAGTAATTCACCTCTTAAGCTGTCATGGTTTTCCTTAATTGTATGAAGCATGAAATGTACAGAAGCAGAAGAGGAGGAGGTAACCAAAGGAAAAGAGAATCAGCTTCAACTTAGCTGCTTTATTAATCAAGAAGTAAAATATCTTTTTACAGGACTTAAATTGGTGAGTATAAAAACATGGTGCTTGACACCCAAGGGCAGTTAATACAGGTAATTTTCAATGTAAATCACAGTATGTGACAGAAGGCTTCAGTTCCCTATTTTTAAAAGATAGATGACGTTTTTAGGTAGAATAAGGGAATAGAAAAAGGGGATGTGAATTGCACATTAACCACAAAAGACCATAAACAGCACTGTCTGGAACCTGACCTGGTGCAGCCAGAGACTGACGCTTCTCCATAGAGGTCTTGGAGTGCACTTGCATCCACTTATATTTCTAATTCCAGCTCTCTTCAGGAAAATGTATTAATCATGCTGACTTATGCTGCAAACTTGGAACATGTCTTCACAGGAATAAAGCCAAATATGTTGTACTGTTGAGGTGGAAAAATCCATATAGGTAGCACCATTCATAAATACAGATATGTTTATCAAATGAGCCATTACTGAATTTACCTGCACCAACAAAAGCTGTTTCTCTGCCTTTTGGTAGAATGGCTGTCATGCAGGTAGTGGTAGAAGAAAACTGACAGGGAGAACAAACAAAATGCCAAATCCGAGAACATCTACTCAGATGAGGTTAGGAGAGTGCTAAGATGACAAACGTGAGGAAGGAATATCTATTAACTCTCCCTACTTCTTCAGCTGCAAAACAGTTTTTTTTCTTCACCTTATTCATTGGCAACTGCTGATCAGTCACACTGTTATTAATTAATTGAGGCAAATGAATGTTAGAACAGCATAAAGCAGAACATCTGAAAGTGAGTTACTAAACACACCCAACGTTCAATATTACACACCAGTCCCAATGACCACCATTACAGTATTTATGTAAAACAATAATACTTTGAGTTGTTTACATTTCATAAATTATTTCTTGAAGAGCTCTCATTTGTGGGAATTTTATTTCTACAGGAATTCACTCTTATTGATGAGAGAAATAGTGTATAAAAGATTATACAAAAATTAAAAGTATATAAATGGGGTTTCATTTAAATAGCAGATTCCAGTCTACAATAGCCTGGTTTCAAAATAGAAAGGTATTGTATTTCCTGTTTAAAAAAGGCCAAGAAATGGAGGTTTGAAAAATCATCGTCTTGAATTTTATTTATTGGAGAAAATACTGAATGATTAGCTTCTTGGCTTGATTTTTTTGTCAACCATTTTATAGAATTTTTATGTTTAATCTTCTATAACTGATGACACAATTTCATTTAAAAACTTTTCACCAAGATAAAACCATGCCAGCTTCCTCAAATAGTCTCTAGATTTCTGACTTTTGTGTGTGGGTCACAGATTTACAATCTCTGTGGTATAGAAAAACACCAAAAAAAAAAATTATAATCACTAATTTAAGCAGGTTCCAAAGGGGTAGCAGTGTTAGTCTAGTTCAGCAAAACAAACAAGGAGTCTTGTGGCAATTTAAAGACTAACGAATTTATTTATTGCCTGAGCTTTTGTGGGCAGAAATCCCACTTTGTTGGCTGCTTGAAGATGGAGAACTTACATAATGGGAGGAAAATAAATGCAGGGAAGTGTAAGTCATAGGATCAAGTCAGACTGTTTTCTTCTCTCTAGAGCAGAAAAGGAAACAGTCTGACCCGATCCTATGACTTACACTTCCCTGCATTTATTTTCCTCCTATAATGTAAGCTGTCCATCTTCAGGCATCCGACAGAATGGGGTTTCCACTCATGAAAGCTCAGGGAATAAATAAATTTTAGTCTTGAAAAGTGCCACAAGACAATTTAAACAGGACTCTTCCAAAGTGCTCCTTACTAATGATGGTCTAATTTGAACTTGACTGGATCTAATTGCTGAGCTCCAAAATAGGGCTTGGGCCTGATCTGTCTTTTGAAGGAGGTGCTGCAAGACTGAGTAGGTAAAGTTCTGCAACTAGAAAAATCAAGGGTAAGACTGAGAATCTTCTCCATTTAGGACGAGCCACCTGAGGAAAGACTGACTTTCCAGAATTCCCAAAGTTATAAGTTAGGAGGGGAAGTGGTCACAGCAACAACCAAGCCACTCCAGCCTTTAAATAGTCTGAGCCTGTGTCTGAGGGCAGTCCTTTAGAAAGAAGTGCTGTGCCAGGAGAGCATTGCTGTCTGGCTTCGGGACTGCATTTCTGAGAGCCAGAAAACAGAGCTGAAGAACTTATTTAAAAAGAAATAAAGGGGAAAAAAAAAAACTAGATTAACTTTAAGTATCCTGTTTCCTTTTTTTTCCCCCCTTTTGTTTTTTTTGCTTGGAAATACCCCAGGCTGTTTGTCTTTTTATTTTTAGGGTATGGCAGTGTGGTTGCTTACATAGGCCTGCACAAAGTCCACATAAGGAAGACACCAGAAGGAGAGTAGTTCCTCTGGTCCAAACAGCCCTAAATACGGTCTCATGAAAATATCTACTAAACCAGGGGTGTCAGACTAGTCTGCTATGGCTGGCCAGATTTCACATAAATGTACTTCAAGTGGGCCATATCCCCCATAAATCGAGATACTAGGGCACTCTTGTGGCATCTCGGAATGCTGTGTATGGAAGACTGTGCTCCGTGAACCCCCTGTTTCTCTCATTCAGGCAGAGTGTGGTCTCGTGGTGCATGCTTTCATGTACCCAGCCCTCCACAGTGTTGCAAGACCTGACACTCTTGCAGCATTGCAGAGCACTGGGTACATGAAACCTCTCTCCCCCTGGCCCAAGGCAGAGAGCGAGCGTGGTCCTGTGGGAACAGTCATGGGCTGGATGGAAGAGGCTCACAGGCAGCATGTTTGACATCCCTGCACTGAACTGTCTAAAAGTTCTGAGAGGCTTGAAATTTCCATTTGTAAATTTTGATAAATAAGTGATTAAACTTCTGTTTATAATGCACATTAACAGAAATTATAACTCTGATTGGGATAGTGAAAAGAAGCATAGCTGCCATGTAAGAAATGAATTCTAAGAGGGTAGCTTTATAATTGACTCTGAGGTTGTGCTTTAGATGGTGGCTTTCAAACTTTGTTTCTCTGGACCCAGTTGAAAAAAATCATTTATGCCCATGACCCAACAATTACATCTTTGAGCAATGCAGTCTGGTGTTTTGGTGGCAGCAGCAGGTGGCTTCATGATACAGTGTCTGAGGGTCTGCAACACAGTACTGGGTCCTGACCTTAAGTTTGAACAGCCCTGCTTTAGACATTAGATGATTTTGGTTTCAGTATTAAAGTATTTAACCAGCTCCAAGTTTAAAAAAAAAAAGATTTCAGTTACAGATCCCAGCAAAGGACTTTTACCAACTAACCAGCCATCTTCTCGGAATCCTCTGTAAAATATCTAAGGATTGACTATTTTTGATATTTGATTTAACTATATGAATGACTTTTTCCAGTTCAATATGGAGATTAATTTATCTCCATCTGCTAAGTTTAATATTGGTAGTAGCTTACCTTTGCTAATAGTTCTTGATCTTATTTTTAAGTTAGTATCTTTTTTTTATGTAAACATTAACGTGTCACACTTCATTTCATGAGCCTAAATCTTTCAGATCCTGGATGCATACCAGGCGGTCAGTCAGTCAGTCCCTTATCAGCTCCCTATGATTAAATCACACACTTATGTTACTTGATTTTGTTTGTGTTATATTTTTTACATTTTGTACTAATCTAGAAGAGTGTTTTAAAATAAATGTTACTTAGTTCATGGCATTGGTCTATCTATTCTTTTGTGAATTACAGTTAAAATTAATATTTTATCAAACATTTAGTATTACTATTGTAATTCTGTATATCCAAAACTTGATACTGCACAACTAATTTATAGCATGCAGTCTTCTAGCGGGGGGAACCCAAACAAACAAACCTTGATGTTAGGAGATATTATCATCTAGTATCTTTAAGTTAATAAGCATCTCAAATTTACAGTACTGAAAAAATACATGGTCCTTGTGCAGAGAACTCTATTCTGAGCTCTTCTTATGAATAAAGCACCAGCAACCAGGAGAAGAGTAGGGTTGGTGGAATAAGGACTAGGATAAACATTGTGCATGTTCCATGTAACTGCTTTTCGTTTTATGTTGTATATGTGTGTATTAGTTCAGTGCTAATATTACTGCTAATTGCTTTTACAGCGGCTTCAAGAGGAAATCACAAAATTTTCTCCAACACTGCAAAGAAATGCTCTGTACATTAAATCTGTGAGTATTAATCAGTCACATCTATTCTTGTAGTTTTACTAATTTCATCATGTTGACAAGATTTTCTGACTGAAAACAAAGTTGTTGGAACAGAATACCGAACCTTTGTAGAAGCCTCCAGATTCCCAGAACCAAGAAGTGGAAAATTGGAGCAATTTATTATTTTATTAATGTCTGCATTGAGAGGCTCTGATCAAGATGGGCGATTCTGTGCTAGGTCTTGTGTGAACACACGAGGGGACCCTGTCACTCCAAGAGGAGACTACAATCTGACAAAAATTGACTGTTCTAATTCTATGACAATCTGAAGTATAATGGCTCCCTCTAAATATTTTTTTAGTCCAAGATTAGTCGCTTGCCTGCCTACCTGACAATTCAGATGGTTCGATTTTTTTACAAAGAGAAGGAATCAGTGAATGCCAAAGTTCTTAAGGTCAGTAGCAATATTAACTTTATATTGAAGCTTAGAGTTGTCATGAAATGAAGGGTCAATCTAGTTCATTAACACTTAGAGCTTTTCTGTCTGAAGTGTTTACTCTCAAATTACTCTGTAAATGGGCAGTACGTCTTCATTCTTAAAGTGTATAGTATGTTTAGAAATACCTAAACTGTTACAAAACTGTCATTTTTCTGTATGGAAGTGCTGTGAAATTGCCATTAAGCATTTTTCCTGTCTTTCATCATTTAGCTCAGAAGAGGAGGCAATAGTTGCCACTCAGTGACTATCCTGTCTGGGGAGAGGGCTCTTATTTTCAGCTAATCAACACTCTGAGGGGAGAAATTCCAAACTTAGTGTGCTCCTTGTCTTTGAGTGACTGTCATTTTGTAGTGTTCAGACAACAAGACTGCTGAAATTATTTCCTGAATGTCAGACAGGGAAGAAACTGCCTCCCCATCTACTGTTAGAAAAAGGAATGAAAAAGAAAACAGAAAACACATAAAATAGAGAGAGAGGCTTATATGGTCCATTTATAACATGACCCAGGCGTCCAAGAAAATGTGTGCAGAAGAAGGGCTTGTGTAAAGAGCAGTAGGGGCAGGAAGTGTTAGGTTGGAGCTTTACTTGTTTGGAGGAGACCTATAAGCCTGTACTGCTTTGACAAATGCTAGACTGGCCCACTCCCCCTTTTCTGAAACCTACCGAAAAGCCGAGCAAGAAAAAAATGTGCTTGCTTCCATCACAAAGTTAAAGGCTGGTTTTGTAGGAGATGAGTGAAAAGATCTAAATGCGTGCATGTAACCAAGTCCACATAGTTCTGTTTTGCATAGTGACACAGTGTTATGGTGAGTACAGAGATGTGAAGCCGCAAACGGCTGATATGTCTGGATATATTTAGTTTGTTGGTGGGATGTACGCAAGGGATTATTTGTTTGCACAGCATCTCTGTAGTTAGGGGATAGGTGTGTTTACTTGTCATGAATATTTTTGTTCTCTAGCTATGCCACTACAGAGTTTGCACAACAGTGTCAATGAGCTGTGTTGGGCAACTTGAATACATAGCTAAGCTACACTGTAGAAATTTTATAGTGGGCAGCAGTCAACTAAATTTTGATTTGAAAAATTGTATTATACAGATTTATAAAATTCACCAAAGGATTCAGGACAAGGTCTGTGTCTGCTTTGAAGTTTCTACTAGTTTTTAGTTCACACTGCAATTATACTCAGTTGTGCTTAGCAACTGGAAATGGCTGTGCACGTGGTGTCTAACAAGTTAGATACTGTCACTGACTATGCAGCTGAAAACAGAGTAGAAATAATGATTAGCCTGTTAGGGGTAGGTAAGAATTGGCTTCTAACTTCAATTTTAGTTGCCTGTGTTTAAAACCAACAGTGACGATGTCTGATAAAGGTCAAGTTGCATTCTGAAATTCAGCTATTTGAGTTAATTATGCAATCTGTCGTCTTGAATGCTCATGTGGGAGATTCCACATTAGCCAGATTAAAAAATGAAAAAATCCTGTTTTGAGACAGTGTGGGAAGTTCTGTCCCAAAGAAAAGCTAAGATTTAGTGAAAACAACATTGATAAAAACTGATTTTTCAAACTTGCCAGCCTGGAGACTGTCAAGGGTCATGTTGGTGCTGGTGGATGAAATAAGATGACCCACTCATCTGGCTGGACTGGCTATTCACTGCACGGTGTCCCCTGCTAGCAAATCTGATGCCTCCAACAGGCTTTCAAGAAGACTCAGTGATAGTCCTCCTTTTTAGTGGAGCAGGCCAGTTAGCTAATGGCCTCATAAATCAGGTCAGGAATGGTGGCCTGCTCTTTTAGCAGTACATACTGCTGAATGTATTTTGAAGAGTGTACTTTTCAGACTCATCTTGGCAGGTGAAATGACAGCAAGTAGTACTGCAAGAGTAAACTAAAGAACCGTGCTACATCTGAACACTGATGGCATTAGTTAATTGTATTAAAACTAAATTATAAATTTCAAAGTATCAGTAAGTGGAGAGCAATCTAAACTGTAGGCTCAGATAGAACTGAATCCCACTGAGATGTCAGTTATTTACTGACATTTTTTTCTTCCAATATTTATATAGCAGGGGTGGCCAAATTTATGGAAATCAAGAGCCACACAAGTCGATTATTAAAACTTCGAGAGCTGCACTGAGGCATTATAACCATATACTTTTACCTACTCCAAAATTACTAAGCTTGAAATTCATTGCACACTTTAATTTTATCTTTAAAACAGGGCAAAGATTGATCCCACTAATGTCAGATTCTAATAATTACTTAAGGTTACCATGAAAACTAGGCCTACACAGTAAAAACTTAGCTGTCCTTGGATGTAGAACCCTGCAGACTAGTGGCAAGTTTTTAAAAACCTGCAGTAACTTGTCAATGCAGTCGGTAAAAGCTCTCTCGGGTGCTGTTCCCTAAGTAATGCACAATGTTTCAATTGAACAAATTTCATTATGGAATACAATGCTTCACAGCAGTAAGTTGTGCCAAAAATTGAAAGTAATGTACATTCAGTTTTAAACTTTTCTCCTTTGTATTTTCATTTCTTAGTATTCCATGTCATGTTTAGGACGTGTAAAACATGATTTTACTTTAACAATGTGTAAACTGCACTAGGGCCTATGAGAAAATGTAAACATGCTGCGGCTTCCCGGACCATGCTGCGCAACCCCCTTCCTCCCCCATTGCCGCATCCCTGCCTTCTCTTATCACGCAGCTGCTTCTCTGCTCTCCCCAACCATGCTGCATGTCTTCCCCCCTCCCTCCCCAACCATGATGCGGCATCCCTGCGGTCCCCGACCATGCTGGTGCTTCTCTGCTGTTCCCAACCATTGCTCACTTCTCCTCCCATCTTCCACCATGCTGCCCTTCCCTGCAATGTCCCCTCTAAGCTGATGGTGTTGCTGAGCAAGTTCCCTCCTGGTTCCCTGACCTGATGCTGGGCCCCTGCTCATCGGCTCCCCAGGTGCATCCATAACTTGCTCAGCTGCATCATCAACTTAGAAGGAACATTGCTCCTGTCTCCCATAACAACCAACTGTCCTGGGAAACACTTTTCTACTCCATACATGGCCCAGCACCTGTCTTTCAAAACAGGCTTGGTTTTGTGGAATAGGATTCTGCATAAAATAATTCTGAAGGCGGAGGATGCTATGGGGAACAGCTCATCCCCTAGTCCCAATTCCTCAGGGTCTCTGAAAAGGCTCAGTTGTCCAGAGCTCCAGCAGGTAGCTGTGTTAGTCTAGTTCAGCAAAACAAACAAGGATTCCCCCGGCACTCTTAAAGACTAATGCATTTATTTATCGCATGAACTTTCATGGGAGAAATGTGATAAATGGGTTCGTCTTCAAAAGTTCCACAAAACTCCTTGTTTAACTGTCCAAAGCTTGATCTGCAGGTTTCTGCAGAGATGGCAAGAAGGAGTAGGATTCTTCAGTGGCTTATTCCTTCTCCCTCTGCTACAATGGAAAACTTTTTAACCTGTTTTCTGGACTACCATACTGGTAAAGGGAGTGCATGAGGTGCTCCTAAGTTTGTAAAGTGTGGTAGACAGGACTGAGACTGCCATGGCATGTGGTATGAGGTAAATACAAAACAAACCAATCAGCCCAAACCAGCAAGACCAAAAGAAAGTGTGTTGTTAAAAAAAACCCAACCCCCCCCCCCCAAAATAAAGCAGAGCAAAATAAAATCCACACTGAAATCTATGAAACAGAAAATAACAATTTCTTTTTAAGTCCTTTACAGCTTGTCTCCTCCCTGACCCCCTCAGTCAGTTCCCTTATTGTCTCCATTCACTGAAATCTGTTTGTCCCGAGACCTGCCCTCCCCTGGTCCCCAAGAAGCTCCCCTGAGCTGGGGCTGCTGCTCTCCCCTTCCCCACCCTTCTTTGAGCTACCCCCTGCCTGGTGCTTCCCCCTACCAGCTCCCCGCTCTCTCCTCCCCAGTCCTTGCCCCTCTGAGCTGCCTGCAGAGCCAGAGATTAACTCCCCCAGCCTGAAGCAGCCCCCTGCGGTGATGCATGGGCCAGTCAGTGAGGGCTGCTGCAGGTACACAGCTTACAGGGAACACTGCTTCCCTGCTGTGCTCTTCTGTGCCCTGAGCCCCACTTTTTCTTTGAAGAGCCACATGTAGCTGGGAAGCTGCGGTTTGGCCACACCTGGTATCTAGAGAAAGGACTATTGACATGTAAATATTTGTATTAACTGAGTTTTAATTAGCTTGCAGCTTAAGTCATTGGCCTGTTATAGAAATACACACCATCTTTGACATGCAGACACACACATTTGTAGTCAGTTTTTCAGCAGTGGGCTAATCAGACAGTTGTGTATATTTCTTTAAGATCTACTGTGTGGATGTTGCACATTATATTATACTTTTGGGTAAATAAAAAAAAAGGCTGTGTCAGAATTATGGCTAATTTGCATTTAAATGATTGGGGGGATGTTTTCTTTAGAAAAACATTTTTTTAGTATGGCATTCTAAACTGAGATAATAGCCTTTTTTTCCCTTTAACCTTGATCCTAGGATGTCAAATTTCCTCTTATGTTGGATGTATATGAGTTATGTACACCAGAACTTCAAGAGAAGATGGTCCCATTTCGGTCAAAATTCAAGGATCTAGAAGACAAAAAAATAAATCAGCAGCCAAAGAATGTAGGTTAATGAAAATTTCTTAGCCATTTTGATTTACGTATTATCCTGCATTAATGTTTGGTTTTGTATAATCAACAAAAGTGGGACAGTGTGTCTTAAAGCTAATATTAAATTTTAAAAGGGATAGCTGTGTTAGTCTAGTCTAGTGAAAAAACAACAAGGAGTTGTGTGGCACGCTAATACACATCAAATCCTTATTTGCAACCTTGTATCCTGACATAGTGGGGCATAGTTTGAGGTATTTTCATGCCTCTTAAATAAAAGCTAGGATGTGAGAGATTAATTCCGCAAACCATTCACTGAAAAATCTCCAGATTATTTTAGATTGTATTCATAATTGCATATTGGTGAGACGCATAGTGCTAATGATCTACATTTACGGAATGTGTGAAAAAATTACTTTTTTGTAAGTTGACATGGTCAGGCAATTTAAACTATAGTTCTGCAGGCTGTGAAAGCTGCTTATTGTGTAAAAATGTTGACCTGATTAAACCAGTCTGTGTTAATATCAATCATGCCAACTTTAACTTGAAAGGACTTGCATATAAATAAAGCTGTGCCTCTAAATAGTGATCACATTACAAAGGAAGAACCAAGAGTAAGCTTATTTCAAAGTTGGAATATTCAGCAGTATTTGGGGGAAAATAAAAACCTAATCTAATGAAAGATTATGTATAATCTGATTTAAAAACTGCTCCTGAGCTGACTTAAGAAGTTTCATCCAAGGGTACTCCTGAAAACCAGTTCCCTTAAACATTATACTTTTTTCATTAGCTATTGAAAAAAGTTAGCAAAATGTTTCGCGTAACAATATTATGTAATTGTAGCAAAGCTGTCAGCATGGTGATGGTTTGAAAGGAAAAAATTGCCTGCCTGCTCTAACGCGGGAGCAATTTTTGTTACAGTTTCTGAGAAATCAATTTCTAAGAATTGTAAATTAAATCATTCATACCAGACAGACATGTTGTTTGTTTCAATTTCAGTGTGGACACATTTCAAAAACATTGTGTGATGGCACCTGTATCTCTTTTCAGTGGGTGGAGACAAGTGATAGAATTTTTTTGGTATGCATAAAAAGTGCTTTCTGTAAATCTATAACCTGTGAAATACCCAAATATTGCTGCTGCTGCTGCTGCTGCTTGGTAGATCATTTGAGGCCTGGTCTACGCTGCCACCACTGGTCGACAGAAGATGCACAAGCTACATAATGGAGCTTGCATATCTCTCATCAATTTACTTAACATTGCTGGGATTGGATTAATGGCGTTGACCAGAGAGCACTGTTGGGATCTATTTAGTTGGTCTCCACAGATGCTCAGTCAGTTATCACGCTGCATCAATGCTTGGAGGCCCGACAGTGTAGACACAACTACAATCTCAGAATGAAGCTGCGCTCAGCTCTGTAGCTAAAGGGGTGCCAGCTAGCTGTGACTGGTATTGAAAGGTAAATGTGATCTTGTGGCACAGCAGTACCACTACCTGCTAGTTAATGTGCTTTGATTTTTGTTAGAGTACAGGATATTTCTATAAACAATTTAGTTATATAGATGCTATACTGGTTTAGAGACTTTAAAAAAAAAAAAAAATTGGTAAGTTGTATGTTGAACTATAGCATTATATAGCTATTCCTAAAGTTGGTTTATATATTTCCTCATCAAATTTCATTTCAGTCTTTGGAGGAGGATTGTTCCCCTTTAAATGGGGGAAGAGATGTTTACTGTGGACAGAATGGATGAGCACTTAGCCTCTCCCATGCTTCCAAGGTGACCATAGCAAGAGACAGACATTTTCTATTGCAGAGTCCTGCATGTTTTCTGCAGCTTACGTTGTCCCTGTTGGGAAAGTGATCCTGGTATTTATGCTTTCAGAAGTAACAATGATTTTGGGTATCCCAATTTTTGGGTACCAACTTGAGATCTTACAGTTGTCTCATTTTCAGAATGTGGATGTTCCACATATTTTGGAAACCGGATTATATTAAGGTGCTTTGTCAAGCATCCAGAAAAATTCAAGCAAACAATGTCTCTTGAAGGACATAAGCCATATATTTGATAGAGCTATAGTAAAGTGTTAGAAAATTAATAAAATATTCATTGTTTTTCAGTCTAGTAAAGGTGATGGTGCACAAAAAGAAGTTAAATATGAACCATTTTCCTTTTCTGAGGGTAAGTGAATTCTGATTTAAACTTGTATCCTAATTAAGCAAGGGCAAAATTATCTTGAAGGGCTTTACACTTCATGACTTTGAAAATGAATAACCAGAAACCCTCATGGACGATGAAAAAATGAATGGTTGCTATTTATTTAAGTACTATCTGATTAAAGATACTTAATCACAGAAGCTCCGTATTTGTCTGTAGGTCAAGCACATTGAGATGCACTTGCACTGTGATATACCATCAGTTCCCAACTTAAATTAAATAAAAATTCTTACTTTGTAGTTTCCATTTTTGTAACTAGCATGCTCAACTCATTTCTCAGACAGAACCTAGGCTAGGGCATGGGGGTTATGAAAAGTCCACTTGGGCAGTAGCTGTACACTTTTTCAGCTCCCACGGTGTGCTGGGGGCTGTTTGGCACTGCACAGATAATGGCTATCTGTGGCAGAACATTCAAATAGTGATCTGTTGAGCAGCTGAGCACTGACTGCCTGCACAGGGATTGCAATGCAGAACAACTTCAGGAAGAAGACAGTGTGTGGTGCCTTATTAGCCTTCTCAGCCAGTTCTGTGGCTTGTGTTCTCCCATTTCAGGTGCAGCTCCTCCCTTCAGGTTTTTCCATACTTAGCATGGTATAGAAACTGCAAAGGAAAACCTCTCGTTTCCAGATGTATTAAGCTACAGATAAAAATAAAACCTGAGCATAAATTAAGCCCCATTTAAAAAATGAAATCGCCTAGCCATTGTAAATGTTTTCATATGATTCTAAGATCACCACCTAGTGCAGGGGTCTCTCAAATCACCCCAAGGTCTGCATAAGGACTAATATGTTAGCCCAAGGGCTGCACCACTGAAACCTTTTCATACAATAATATAGGATAGTCAAAATGGAAGTGTGTCATACATGCCTAGAGTGAGAGAGAATGAATTATTTCCAGTCAAGATGGAGGTATCATCAGGAAGACAAAGTAAACACTTTAAATTTTGCATTAGCAATTATTTGAGAAACTAAGTATTGTTGCAGGCTACAGGAAATAAGTTTATGGGCCACATGTGGCCCATGGGCTGTGATTGAGACTCCCAACCTGGTGAGATGCTGCCACTGCTGAGCTGGAGATTTTTAAACAGTCTTCATGCATTGGTGATGGGATGTGTCATCTACATGCTTTTGGTGATAACCCCCTGACAGTAGGTGCAGGAGCTTCCCCATGACCTGTTAAAGTGGATCTCATTTTACCTGCCAGTGTTAGTTTTGGAAATGCTGCTTTTTTTTGGTGGTAGTTTAAGCGCAACATGTTCTCAAGGGTACTGCACTGGATTCAGCATGACGACTTCTAACACATTACAAAATACTTTCCCCTTTTCTATTTGTGTGTGTGGGGTTTAAAGGGCAGAGGCACCCAACATGCTGGCAAGTAACTGACAAGTGATGGGTTTGAATTGCTGTACTGTCCCTGGGGTTCTTCACTCTGATTGCTGACCAAATGCTATTTAAATCTTCAAAAACAGCTGAGATCTTTCTTTACCCAAACTGTTCTGTTTCATGGTGACTGTACATACCACTCTTTGGATTTTATCACTGATGCCAGGCCAGCAAAATAGAAAACTCTTGGTACAAGGGAAAAGTTGATTGGCTTGCTTAAAATAATATTTTTTCTATTTAAATGAAACTGCTGTAACTATTATGGAAAGACAAGCGTGTAGATTAATCAATGTTACACATTAGGTTGGGTCTTGCATGTAATTTTGTTTAACCAATGGTACCTTTTCCCTCCCCCAGATATTGGCTCCAATAACTGTGGTTTTTACGACCTGCAGGCTGTGCTAACACATCAGGGAAGATCTAGTTCCTCAGGTCATTATGTATCTTGGGTAAAAAGGAAACAAGGTAATGAATTCCTGCAAAATGCCTAGTTAACCCAGTGTGGTTAACTTGTTAGTATTGCAGTGGTGATGTCCTTTCCTCTGACAGGCTCTGAGGCTGTTTCTAACTGGAGAATTAATTTTTTTTGTTGTTTCTTGTAGATGAATGGATTAAGTTTGATGATGACAAAGTCAGCATTGTTACACCCGAAGACATTCTGAGGTTATCAGGGGGTGGAGACTGGCATATAGCTTATGTTCTACTGTATGGACCTCGCAGAATTGAAGTAATTGAGGATGAAGTTGAACACTAGTCTACACTTTGTTGTTCCTGCCTAGGTGTGAAATAAATGTTGATCACTGATCATTTCTTTAACACTGCAGCTTTAGCAGTGGAGACAAATTGTTCAAGCCATTATTCATAGGATGTGGGAAATTAATGTTTAAAACTGATCTATGTACCAAATACTTCCAAAAATCATTGACTGTATGGCTGTTTACACAGCAGTGGTAGGACACAAGCCTGAGGATAAGTTTTTAAACTAAATGAGCCTCCCTCTTAACGTCAACCAAATATTTATTACACACCTATTCTTCCATCATTTGTTACTCTTGCATGGTTTATACCACTTGTTTGGTAGCTGTCCATCCTTTGCCTTGTCTGATGGCTTTGCCAGGACAACGGAAGGGAAATTGCCTCGTTGTGTAAATTCAGTGCTGCTGTCCATAGCCTGTGGAAACATGGCTCCAATCAAGTATTTGTCCAGCCTGACCTGCTGCCTCAGTCTGTTCCGTTGCTGGCATTTCATGACTTTAAAATAAATGGTGGTCAACAACAAAGGTGCTATTTATGTATTTAAAATTCTTTTGTGTTGAAAGATGACATAGCTTGTGTTTCTTGAGACCAAGTGGTCACTGCTTCATGAACTAGTTGTGGCTTCAGCTGCTTCCCAAATACTGTCTCTGGTAGTTCTCCACAGCAGGCAGCTGCTTCTGCTTTAATGATGCTGATATAGTGAACAGTTCCAACTGTTGTTCCCCCAGGTACTTAAATTTCAACAGCTGGATGTGTGCACAGCCACCCAGGATTCACAAGTTACACATTACCCCTCCTGACTTGCCTTCTAGGGCAGTGGTTTTCTCTCTTTCCTGCAGGACCCACTTGCAAAAAATCATTTATGTCTGTGACCTGACACTTCCATCTTTAAGCAATGGAGTCCAGTCTTTTGGCAGCAACAGCAGGGTCCTGCCCCTTAGTTGAAAACTGCTCTTCTAAGGTCTCAGGAGAATTGTGCAGAGCACTTCTAGTCCCACAGGAGGCTATGGGCTGGCCCAGGTAGCTTCCAAAAACATTTAGTACACAGCATAGCTGGAGTCAAGACCTATTTTTATAATGACACTACAGTCACACAGCAATTGTGAAACAGCTTTATAATATTTGCATTTTAAATGATTTTTCCATTTAGTTACTCCTGTTAAATATGTGTCAGGTATCAGAGCATCACATACTATGCATCCCTTAAATGCAGAACTCCTACATCACTGCTTTATTTGACAGCAATCATCTGCCTTTGTCATCTTACCTTTGCACAGCAGTAACTCCAGGGTAAGGATTCTTCCCTAGCTAAGAGAGAAAATATTCTGAAGTGTACTCAGACTGCAGGATCTCTCAAAGCTAGAAAAGGAGAAGGGGGCGGGCTATTGATCCATAACAACTAAAATGCAGTAACAGCTGAGGAAAAAATTCATAACTATACACCTCACATAATCAGCTGCTCATTGCTCCCAGTGACTTCAGCTGCAGGTCTCTATGTGCAACACTTTCAAGAAGTTCAGTAGCTGCTGTCTTAAGTTGGACACTGACCAGACTGCAGTGCTCACATGTGAAAATTTTGATTTAAATCATTTTCCCTACAAGCAAATTCTCCAAGGGTATTCAACTACCTTGTTCCTTCTGTACTGAGTTATCCAATTCTCTACATACCTTCAAATTTCTACAGAAAATGGGGCTGTGTTCGACAGTCAACAGCTACATTCACTTCACAAACCTCAACTTTTCCTGCCACACTGTTGGATAGAAAAGAAGCAGTGCCCTAATTAAGCTTTATATTGAGCCATTTACACCACACACTGACCACCTTAATTCAAGCATTTCTTAATGTTTGAAGGCCCAAGTTAGTACCCCTTACTGTTACTTTAATGGGCATATGGGGAGTAAATGTTTCTTTTCTAAACAGCTAACAGACATTCTGCAATTTCCTGTAACAAGCACCATGACAGTTATTGCAGTATCCCCAGAAGTCTTAGCTGGACAATTTGTCAACTACCTTGCTACTACCATCTGTCACTGCAGAGGGGATTCCTGCTACAGAAGGAAAAGTCCAGCAGCAGAAATCACTGTGGAATCAGGTGCTGTGTCCCCATGGCACGCTCCCCCCCCCACCCTTAGTTCTTTGAGGATGTGGGGAAAGGAGACACTGGGCTTTAGCTAATCTGCTATCTTTACTGGGGGGGGGGGGGGGTTTGCAATATCCTTCCAATGCATGTTTCCTGCTCCAGCATTAACACTTTCACCTGATGGCATGTGACTTAGGCCTTGGTACTACCACTAATTTTGCTCAGCTTTCTATTTGACTCTGCTTCATGCAACTGTTCAGAAGAATTTTTTTTTTTTAAGCAGAAGTTCAGTAAGTAAGTGCTTCTATAACTGGTATCCTGGCAATTAGCATTGATCACAGCCTGGTAAGTAAAACACTACTTTGTCTCTTGAGAGGTTAATGTGGAAATAATGCCAAACCAGGACTGTTACAGATCTCTCTCTACAGATTTCCCCACTCCCCAAAAACATAATTGCATCCCTAAAACTTGAAAAAATTAGAATGCTCTTAATTACCTTCTTGAGGAAACCACTAAAAATCTCAGGTGACTTAAGAAAAAGCATGTATAAAAAGACTGATGCCATGACACTCCTATCATGCACTTCAGAGGAAAGGAAGTGCTAGGTCAGACACAGCTGCACCATTATAAAAACCACTAATGGGAGTTTACTTTTTTACTCAGTGAGCCAATTCAAACAATGTACACTAATGTGTTTGGCTTTCCAAACAATATGGATGCACCAGGATTAGTCATTTATTAACAGTCTGAAGTGTCAAAACTTCACCATTAATGCTTAAAACAAAGGAATTAGAACATAAAACTAGTTACAGGCACCCCCCCCCCAGCTGTCAACTGGTTCCATCCACCTTCTCGTATTGTTCCTCCAAAGGTCTCATGACCAAGAAAGAATGTTCACAAAAGTAAAAAAATAAGACTAATCATTAAAACTCCTTGTCCAAAGAAGCTCTCATCTTCCCCAATTAAGGATAATCTGCCACATTAAAAAAGGGATGCAGCTACTACAGAAGGTGTAGTCACAGCCATAGCAAAGTGGCATCACAAAGTGAACAAATTCAACTCTATGCACAAAGAAATCTGTCCCTTCAAAGTAAGGATGTTGCCTCAAGTCCAATAACCAGTAAGAATCCCTCTGTGCACAACTCAACCTCAAAAGTGCCCTACAACTCAACCCCCACTCAGAAGAGTTTCTTACCCATAAATGTCCTTTCTGCTAGCAGCATCTCCTGAAATTTCAGTCAGCTGGGCTGTTCTCTCTCTGCAGCAGAGCGGATTAGTGTTTTAGCAGCATCTCCTGTGCCCCTGGCTGCCGAGTTATCCCCCATCAAAGATTCCAGCAGTAACAACTGATTTAAGTCCAGGGTTACTTTAAGAAGTTGTAAGGTAACAATTCCACTTAATATCTCTCTTGACCTATGAGCTGCCCAGATTGGGTAAAGTTGTGAAATGCTGGTAGAAGAAAGGAAATCATTGGTAACTTTTTCATTCTGCAGCCCAGCTCTACAATTCTGGATGTCTGGAGGCAGCAAGCAGTGAACAGACATTAGGCAGATTATGAAACAGACGTTTGCTAGGCAAGTGCCAGCCACTTTCGTGAGTTTGTTCAAATGTCCATCTCTGGGCCATGGCCTGCAGCAGCCTCCCAGCAAAGGAGGCCTCTGCATAAGACAGAAAGTCCATGATGTAGTCAGTGAAGTATTAGCTGTAGATCAGGTGGTCACTTCGCAAATTGCCAAAGTGGACATGCTCACTCAGTCTGCCCATGAGGGGCGCACTTTGACTCCTGGGACAGGAACCGGGGACGATTCCACAGTACATTCGACTGTCTAATCCCCTTAACAACAGAAGACTTGGGAGTGCTGAGTACCTGGCCCTGTGGATGGAAGGACGCTCAGAGCCTAATGGGTCCTGTACACCTGAGACAACACTTCCTTGGAAGTATGCGGAGGATGGACTGTCGCAGATATGGAGATACATGTCTGCTAGAGCTTAAGTCAATTTTACTTTTGGCTGCCAGAGGGTGCTCCTCCATTACGTTTCTGCAGTGGAGCTAGGCAACAGGCTATTAAAACTTGTCACAATGGTGACCAAAAACATAGCTTTGTTGACAAGTGACCCAGTATAGCTAGATAGTCTTGTTATCCACAGAACTGTCTAGTCCCCCTTTGAATTGAATTGTGTTCTTGGCTTCAATGATATCCTGTGGCACAGCAACACAATCTCGTCACTGTATGAAAAAATATTTCCTGTCGTCCAGCTCCCTTCCTCGATCTCCATTTCCCATACCTTGTTCTTGTGTTCTGTAATAGGGAGAACACCTGATCAACCTTTTCCATAAACCCCCCTACATCAGCCATCTACACACCAGATACCTTCACAGCCCTCTAAATGGGGCTCCTGAAACACACCAGACTGACAAAATTCCTCATAGGTTTAAAGCAAGGGGGGGTGGGGGGTGAGACAAGATTGAGAAGTTCTCACCTGCAGAGCCAACCTATTAGAAATTCCTATGACCTTGCTCCATCTGCAAAGAAACACAGCTGATGATCCAGCCCAAGAGCCTGGCTGGGCTGGGCAAAGCTGGATGGAGTTCACTTTTAAAAGGTTCCCCCCAGGTGCTGCTGGAGTCAGGCTTGGGGCCCACAGTAGCTTGACTGCTTCCCAGCTTTTCTGAAGGACTCTAGTTGCTAATCCTGCTTCCAGTGGTCCTGGTGGCTTCCTAGGCCAGGAGATTCTGTTCTGTTTCGGGGGGAAAAAAGTCTGAAAAAGCAGCGGGAAGAATTACTATATATACTTGCATATAAGCCAAGATTATTGTGCCTGAAAATCCCCTTTAAAAAGGGCACTCGGCTTATACGCAGGTCAGAGAGCAGAAAGCAGCCTCGGCCCAGGAATTTTAATCTCCCACCCTGAACATGCTCGGTGAGGAGAGCCCCAGTGTCTGTCTAGCCGCTGGAGCAGCCATATCGGGTC
This sequence comes from Podocnemis expansa, assembly GCA_007922195.1. Lineage (NCBI taxonomy): Eukaryota > Metazoa > Chordata > Testudines > Podocnemididae > Podocnemis > Podocnemis expansa. The sequence continues at coordinate 17,068,815 of ML682005.1, forward strand.
CTCAGCCCAGGCAGGGCTTAAAGGAAGGAGTGTGTGCCCCAGCCTGTGCCTAGCCCCCGGAGCAGCCAGGTAAGAGGATTGGGGGGGGGGGGGGGGGGGAGTCAACCCCAGGGGAGCCAGCTGCAGTTCCCGGGGGTTTTGGAGGGTGTCGGAGTCTGGGGAAGCTGGCTGCACAGGGTGGGGGGGTTAGAGGCCCAAGACCACAGAGGGATCTTGGTTTATACATGGGTCATCTTCCCCCCTCCCCCCTTCTTTCCCATTTTGGCGGTTCACACCAGGGGTCGGCTTATACATGAATATATATGGTGGTAATCTAATACCACCAGGAGAAATGCTTATAGAAATAAATTTTTTCTGTAGTCACTGGCTAGCATCTGTAGAAATTTAGAGCCATGATTTTGTAACAGAGAGAGAATTTTGCAAAGAAAAATCCAGTGATACCTAAAACTTCCCAAATATTCAGCAATTGATGCAATTCAATTAATAAAGCAAATTCTACAGTAAATTCAGGAAATTTCTTCATAGAGCGGGTTCTGTGCAGATACCATAAAACACCATCAAAAGCTCCTGAAACATATACTTATATTTTAAACAATCTATATACAGACAGGCTTCATCCAGCAGCCATTCCTCCTTTTCAAGAAGAAACAAACACTTGGCAAAATTCCAACACAGAAGAATACCTTGGCTGCGTAACATTAGATGTGACTTTTATATAGCCAGGCATAACTTAATGAGGAGACCTAGCCAAATGACCCTGCTATTAAAAAAATCGCATGAGAGTTTTACTGATGATAACCAATACCTCAAATATCTGCCTTTTCAAAGAACACCTGAAAAAAACCCAGCAACTTTTACAACTTCTCTCAAAAGAATACTGCTTCACTGCTGACTTAGCAGTTAAACCAGCTTCCCTTGGTGGGAAGAACACCATGCTCTGGATTACTAGCAAGTTTTTGGGAAAGGAAACCAGAGGCCTGTGTTATGAACATTTGTATGGCCAGCCAAATAGCTAATAAGGACTCATGTCATCAGCATCTGTATTTACCCTGAGAAGCAAGTACAAAGACAGTGCACAGTACACACAGGCCTTTGACACCCTCCCTCCCCCCGTAAGTAAAACATGGCCCTCATTCTAAAAATACCAAGCCATTCAACTATTATGGTGCGTCTCACAAAACTCCACTGAACTGCTCTCCTCTTACATTTTCATAATTTAAAGATGGGTTGCTATTTCTGGATCACTGTCATTAATCCTTTTCAGAAACTATAGAAAATTAAATGTTATAGAAAGGTTTTATTGTTTCATAAACACAAGCTGCCCTATCAAATGTTAGGTCTGTTACCTGGCAATAATAATCACAGTTGTTCAATAAAAAAAAATTACCACCTGAAACAAGTTAACTACTATTTTCCGTGTCATTAGTTAAGCTTTCTGCAAGGTCACTTAATCCAGCTTTGTTCATTGCAGTAATCAGATTCTCAGGTGTTGCATGTATTCCCTCTTGATCCTGCCAGGCAACCAGTAGCTGCTTAGCTCTCATCTTTACATCCTCACTATCTGACTCAATCTGCCTTATATCGGAGTCCTTCATTTCCAAGTAAGGAGCCAGAGCCTTCCACTGTTCTCCTAGCTTGTTGGCGAATGACTCAATTTGTTCTGCCGTCACGGGTTTGTCTCGGCGTACATCTGGACCTAAACAAAGACACACAGCGAATTAGGTTATACCCTCTGCATGATGCAGCACTCCACATTCCTTGTGATTTGCTAAGTTTCAAACCTACTATTACCAAATAGCCTCTGGCTGCTTTACCCATTTCAGCTAAAAATCGTATCTTGTATCTATGCTCTGAAATAGTCCTTTAACCCTTATTCAAAAACGATCAGTCAATTTTACAAAGTCCAATTGCTGCCTGCGTCTAGCAGAAACTAAGCCCACAAGTGAAGACTGTCCACTATGAGGGTTTCTAAACCTTTAGTCCAACTGGTACACTGATTATCTTCTTAAGTACATCAAAAGCAACCACTTCAATTGAGTTTAAGTTGTTTAGTCTTGCAAGCCATTGTAATTTTCAATACCTATGTCAATAGCTATCTTAAAATCAGAAACCGTAACTGGAATTTCACTACCTTTGGAAAAATTTAGGTTAGGTAAATCAAGCAGAGAGTTAAACCTAGTTTAAAGTGTTTGAATTTGTGAAAAACAACATTTGCTCCCCTCTAATTGAACAAAGAGGAAATGAAAACTTGGGTCTTCTTGCTTACAGGGAAGCCTGCAGTGGATTATACAGCAGTTAATTTATGCTATTAAAAACAAACTTTTTTTCTTACTGAAACTTTTGGCATCAAAATAAAATCACTCTGCACTTGGTGTCTTGTTGAGAAGACAAATCCTGCCATGATTCACTCATGAGTTTATGAGTGTAGGGTATGTATCATAGCTTGTCATCTGCGTGCTCTGCTTACCATGTTTATTGCACAGATCACTTCCAAAACACTTAGCAATGGATGAGATTACCTATATAAGGAGCTGGATAAGTGTTCTGAATCAATGCATCTCTCCTTACATAGCTTTGAGAGCCAAATGGCACATTCTGAACGTTTCTAACTCCTGTCCATGCCTATCAGTCACACTCATTTATAAGACGTATCACAGAACTAAAACTATTACATCAAGGGTTAGGAATTTAGTTAATTAACATCATGGGACAAAAGCAAACCAAAGCGTTTTGAATACTGCTCAGAGGCAGAGCATTCAAATGCTGCAGGAGACCACAAGTCATTCCATCTTTAAGAAGAGACTGAAAATGAGATTGAAATTCAGCAAAATGGAACTGGGAGGATTGTTCCAGGAGTGTTAAGTTGAAGACAAGAAGAGCACCCAAAGCAACAAGCTGGTGGAAGACAAGAGTAGATGAGTGTTAGATAAGAAAGGGCACTCAAGTAGAGAGACACACAGACAACCATGGAAGAAAAGATTTTTTAAAATTCAGTCCTGAAGCATCTGGGGGCATGGGGCTGGAAATGAAGTCTCACACACCTCCCATCAACACACTCCACATGCTGGGTACTGGAGAGCTTGGATAGGAAACAGCTGAAGTGAGATGAGGGCATGGATAAGGATGGGGAAAGAACAAGATTCACTGATATGGGGCAGGCGAGATAAGAATATGCCATGGGGCAGGAGGCAAGTGGAAAGTTTAATTAAAAAAAAAAAAAGAAAAGAAAAGATAATGTTATCAAGAAGAATGGTCGGAGACAGAGCAACTTTTGCCTTTTGAGTCATAGCAGCAGAGAATTCAGAGAAAGGTATGCCATACATTTGGCTTTCAACGTTCACAGTAAACATACTACCCAAGAGGAACTCTGAGAGATTCCCAATTAAGGGTATGTCTACAAGGCCACAGCCACAGCCACCCCACTCAATTAACAGAGAGCACACTCCTGTTGGCTGACTAAGTCCACCTCCCTGAATGGCAATGGCAGCATCAGAGAAATGCTATGCTATTGACACAGCATCATAAAGATACAGCACTGCTTACGTGCAAGTATGTTGACCTGAGATATGCTAATTATTTTATGCAATTCGTGTGTCTCGTGTAGATCCAGCGTGGCAGTGTATATTCACAGTCCACAGGCCTGTATATTCACAGTCCACAACTCTGAGGAGCTGAACACACACAGTCATGCAGGGATTAGGGAGATCGTGGAACTGCTAGCTGTGTGGGACCTGATATGGTGCTTTTCTGTCACTTTCAAAATGAATACTGCTAAATGCAGACAGGTCAGAAGGAGAAGGTTAACAGGATGAATAATCCTATGGAGGAAGGTCTAATAAAAAAAAAAAAAAAGCACACTTCTAAATATGCATCAAGAGTGAAACTGATAAGACCAAGAACATGTAAATCTTACTTTCGCTGTTTTCCTTTAATAAAGCATCATTATCTTCCTCATCTTCATCCTCTCCTGTTTTTATTTCTTCAGAAGGAGGCTATAAGGAGACAATTAAATATTACTTGACGGCTTTACTGTTTAAAAAGAGATTTTATAGCTGTGATGGTCCCTGCTGCTCCTGCTAGAATGGAAAATTTGGCAGCACACATTTGTGTAGGAAAAAAACACATTATCTCTTTGTAAACGAAATCTTAATAACAAACAATAACTGATCTGGTAACAGGAGCATCTCCTGCTCATGTTATATCATGGGTGAGCAATAATATGCACCGGGGGGCTGATAGTGGTGGCAGGGAGCCAGCCTGGGGCCAGGACAAGGGCGAGCCAACTGAGGTGGAGGGTTTGTGCGATGGGGCAGTGCAGTGCTGGTCCCAGCACAGCACCGGCCAGCGGGGATCGGAAAGGGTTAGAGCAGCTTCCACGCCGACCCCAGATTACTGCATCAGCCCCAATGTAGTGCAGTACTGGCCAAGGGGCAGGAATGGGAAGTACAGCGCTGGCCCTGGCCCTGTGCAGCACTGCCCCGCAGGGGCGGAAAGGATCAGCACCACCACTGGCCCCCGACATGCCACAGCCGTGCCAACTGGGGCAGCAGAAAGGGGCAGTGTGGTGCCAGAGCAGCACAGCACTGGCAAGAGTGGGGCATGGAGGTATTGGGGGGCAGGGCTATGCTCCACCAGTCCAGCCCTGGCACCAGAACTCAAGACAGCGGCTGGGAAGGAGGAACAGGGCCGACGTGGAGCCAGTAGCAGGCCAGGGGAGAGCCAGCCAGGGGCAGCAGGCCGGACAACAGCCTGCAGTGAGTGGACTCTGGCCCGTGGGTTGTATTTTGCCACACCTGCATTATATCCAGGGGGTTTACTCATTTTAGGGGCAACCAATTATCCCACTGTGACTGTGGGATATTGAGTGCTTCTTATTTTCTCAACCCCTGTTCCCCCACTCTACCCCTGCCCATTTTCCCATTCATTAGCTGATGGTGGCACTCAATGGTAAAAAAAAAAACACTGAATTTGTGGCTGTTTCTTTATGATGAATAAAAGCCTGACAGGATTTAAAAAAAGGTTCCTGCTTATTCAGCTTTTGAAATTCAAGTCTTCTCTACAATGGTTTTTGCCATTGGAACTAATAGAATTAGAAAACTAGTAGTAGGGTGGCAGAGTAACTACGCCAAGTGAAATGTGATTGAAAAGAAAGTGATGGTCACTGAGTGTTTAAGATTTTTAATGAGTTATTTGTACGAATTAGTTAATTCAAATGACTGAATATGCTGAAACAAGCTTTTTATTAAGAATGTAGTTCCCTTTCTCTCCTTCAGTTTAGGTAGAAGAAAGCTCCAAAACATAAGCACTGATCCTACAAAACTGATGAGAAACAATACAGCCAGAAGAGACAGATAAACCTAGTATTTTTAAGGGGTAAAAATACAGATTAAAAAACAAACAAAAAAAAATCCCACCTAACCTTTTGGGCCTTTTTCACATAAAGTAAAAAGAGCACAAACCCACTATTTCTCTCTCTCTTTTTTTTTTTTTAGAAGATCACCTGTAACAAAAAGGCTAAGACAGCACGTGGAAGATGAATATTTCTACAAATATTCTGAGGGAGTCACAGTCAGTTGGTTCCAGCAGGCCAAAATTTTAACATGACAGCAAATCAAATTTTCTCCAAAGTCTATCATCAGCAGGGTCTTAAAGGGTAACACCCATTCATTTGCAGTTTTTATTTTAGCACACAATCATAAAGCTTGCCATGTACCAAACATAAACATTTACCATTCTGCAGACTAACAGACCAACAGGAGGGTAGTCAGCATCATTTGATACCAGTACCAGGGAATATTACTTACTGGCAACTCCTTCGCTAATTTGATTACCATGTTTTCTAGGTATTCTGGTAAACTCTTAAACTGATGATTGGTTGGCTGGAAGAAGTGGGGACTTCTGCGTGCGAGTAATCTTAATGCTCTCCAACCATAATTAGAATTGTTCACGACCCTAGAAAGACATGTAGTGTTAGTAATCTGGTCATCATCTATATATAGGGTCTGGAAGGCAAAGAAACAAAAATGCCACTGGAGAATTTATTAGGTTGTGATTTATGGAGATGTACTTTGTATATTTTGCCAAGTGATGGTGAATGTTTTAATAACTGCAAAGCTTTAACTTTTTCAATCTCAGCATGTAATAATTAAATAATCATTAAATAATTATTGTATAATTCCACAATTCTGACCCCCTCAATTTCCCATAATTATGGAAGTCTAAATAAAAAATGGAAAATATGATTTAAAATGAACATCAATCTTTCTGCTGAAACTAGAAAAAAAAATCTAATTCTACCAAGCCAAAACAGATAAAAAGGTCATGCTTATATCCCAACTGATGTCAGGTTATCTGACCTTACGAGCTTTCAACACAGACATCAATAAAAAGAGAAAAGATTCTTTTCTTCAATGACCCAAGCAAACATTAAAAGAAGGGACCCAAAATAAAGTGGAATAAAATGAAATTACTCACTTATACTCATTTTCAACCATGTTTTCAGGATCTGCCTGCTCAATAGCCTCTTCAAAAAACTCTTCCAGTGTGGGCATATATTCTCTACAAAATAAAATCAGAGCTTAACGCTCTGCACATTTGTATTCCAACTTATCTCTGTCTATTCCTCCAATTAACTCATCTGTACTTCAGTCTTCCTCATGAGACAGCCACAGCAGTCCTGACCTGGACATTGCAGTGCAGTGACAGACCTCGATTTTAACCATGCATTGTGATGTTGGTAAGAGATGAACCCCAGCTCCACTACTGACGTGCACCAGAGGTGTAACATGAACTCTCATCAGTTCAGCACCAAATAAGACAGTAAGAGACAGAATCCCCGCTCTGAGGAGCTTACAGTCTAAGGCCTGATACAGCAAAGCACTGATTTCAAACAGGACTTTATTACATGCTTAAATGCATTACTAGACAGGGTGGGATTGCTCATGTGCTTGAGTCTTCTGCTGAACTGAACTCTCACTTAACATATGACAACAAAAGCTATAGCACAGTTTAGGTGGGAGGGCAAGGGTACAGTAATGACTACATGGTTGCTTTGATAACTAATATGCATGAATCTTGAGGATTTTGTAAAAATACTGCATGTTAATTAAATTACCAGTGTTCTGAAGGTAAAATAAGGATGCACAGATTTCATGGCAGAACTATGTTTTAAGGAGAGATCTGAACTGGACTGGGGGCGGGGTGGGGTGGGGATGGTCAATGGCTGGCCACATCAAGGACTACACAGATACAGAGGGCCAAAAAGGTTATTAGTTCCCTGCAACCTGAGTGTAACTAACAAGGAAAGCACACACCCTCACCACCTCAACTGCTGCTCACAGCAAAACAAGATCAATGAAGTGTTAGATATGGCCTACATATTTCCCTTTCATTCACTTTATTTTTGACCACTGATTTTAGAGAAAAAAACTGTAGATGCCACACAACTTCACCCACCCACTCCTGTAACAGACCATACCTCTGGATCAGCTATGGAAATTCTCAAAACCTCATTTAAAGACTCAAAAGAATCCATGATTTACACCACTTTAAACCTGCAAGAGACCCATTGCCCCATGCAAAAAACCCACAGGTCTCTGCCTACCTGGCTTGGGGGGAAAATTCCTTCCCAGTCACAAATATGATGACCACTTAGACCCTTAGCATGTGGACAATACCTACCAGACAACATGCAAGAGGTCAGACTGATGATCACAATGGCCCCTTCTGACTGTGACGGTCCTACATCAGTGGTTCTCAACATACGTATCACTGTCAGCCAATGCAACTCTCTGTGTTATGTGGGCTGCATCCACACAATATATGAATACACACTACCTGCACAGTTCTCAGGATGTCACACAGACCACAGCTGTGTGCTGACTGGGCCGCAAGTGGCCAGTGGGTTGGGAATCACTGATCTATGCTGTACTTAACATGTTATTCCCATGCTGATGGATTCACTCTTGGTTTCACACTTTCATGGGTGTGGTTTTGCTTGTTTTTTCTCCTCTTGCAAAGTGGCACACGGTATTTACTATCTGCTAAAGTTAAAAAGGAATCAACATACTCACGAATATTGGGGTAAAAAGCAAAATTACTAAGCTTTACTTAAAAGCCAATATTTATAGTTCTCCTACATCTTTTTGTTAGCTGCATTATTATTACTCTTGAAATAGTCAGCAACTGCTTCTACTGGATAGTAAAATCTGCACTTATATACCATGAGGTATGGAAGAATACACACAACCACCAGGATAGCATCTGAAACAGAAATAAACTCTGTTCTTTACAGATATTGGGATGTGTGATGTGTGTGTTATCTTACATCACATATAGCGTGTGACAGATTCACCAAGCATAGAGTCCTGATCTGTATGCACCTTACCCGAGGTCCATTCAAGAGAGAAAGATACCACATCTGCCTGAAGAGAAGCATATCGTACAGCAACAAGGAACCATACAGTAGCACTAGGTCATAAAGATAAGCAGATGCAACGGTCTTCAGTTTTCTCCCAAAAAGTGGGTTTTGTCCCAGGTGAGACTGGGTCCCATTGTGCTGGATGCTGTACATATGGTGTTGGAGCCAGTCTCCTTACCAATCTAGACACAATACTGGTGTGAGAAAGGAAATATCCCATTTTGCATACAGGTAAGCGAGGCACAGAGATTAAATTACTTGTCTGAGGTCATACAGTATGTCTGTGCTGAGCTGGGAATTGAACCTGGATCTCCCAAGTCCCAGTCCTGTACTGTAACCACACAGTCAGTCTTCTGCTTAACACTCTTTTGTACACAATAAAATAAATGCCAAATGGCTCATCTACCCTTTAATGTCCAAGGTTGGGGTGGGGGGGTGGATTGGGAGGTGGTGGAGGAGGAAGTCGCACCAAATATGGAGTCAAAGGTTGGCAACCCCTTTCCGGTACATGAGAGCCAATTTGCTTTGTTGTCTCTAGCCAAGCTAGTCTGGCTCCACCCTGGCATAGATTGTGAGGCTCCTTCAGCATGTATTAGAAGCGCTGCAGCTGAAGAAAGCACCTCTTGTGCAGAGCTACAATCTGTTAAAGCAAAGGCCCTGTGACATTCCAGTAGAGCAGGACAAGCATCTTCCCCTGTGTTTTGGCCACCTCAGCCACTGTACATCACTTCTCTACTGCTCCACCCAGTCCCCAGACTCCCTGGCCAACTGCTGATGTAGCACAAAAATTGATTTCTGTAGCATCATGAGCAAAGACAATTATGTGGTCAACTGTGGAGCCTTATACTTGCATGGTACATGAAGCCTTGACAGTAGCACAACTGTAAGGAGTAACTGAAGAATGCATTTTACCATCATTGCTTTAGTACAGCTGAAGTATTATATCACAAAGAAAGCACTGGCCTATTCCTAGCACCAAAAACGTAGCCAGCTTCATATCGAGTAATCATACAAGTAGCACACACGATAGCAAATCTTACCATCTCATTTTATTACCCTCAAATATTAGTCTTTTTATACAGCTTGAACATCAGATGCAGATCCTCACCTGCACCCACTAATGCCAGAATTACTGAAGGCAATTTGTATTTGCATGCACTATTCCATGTAAGTGAGGGCTACGCACTGCGGCATTAGTTCAAATTGAATCAAAAGTGAAACAAATTTTTAAAAGTACAGGTAGTTTTATTGGACAAGTACACAAGTTTCTTTCATTATTCTAAACTAGAGTTCAAGAGATAAGGAGTGATCCAATCAAAACAAACTCTCTTCAGATAACAGTAATATACCCTTAGCTATATGGCCAACTTTCATGTTTTGCTTACTAAGGTATCTAAATAATATTTTAACACTTGTATAGTCAGAGTGCTGGAAGTCAGCTTGTAGATCATGAAGTACTTTTCTACTTACCTACTTTCAGATTTACAAGCTTCCATATTGTCTGGACATAAATTCCAAAGTCGTGTTAGCTCCTCACTGGAAAGAGGAATACAAATTCATACGTTAAAACTGCACATTAATCTTTCCTGAAAGAAACGGTGCAAGAAATGCTTCCACCATACTTCTCCTGTAAAGATCCTTATAACTGAAATTATTTGTTATGAGAAGTAAACAGAATTGATATATGTTAGGTTTATATTATTAATGACTGATGACCTTGTGGTCTTGGCAGACCAGTAGGACATTTACATTCCTAATATATGTGCAGTGTGCTGCCTGGGGGTTTGGAATCAGAAAAAGAATAAAGACTTTTACTTCCCAAATTAGAAAAACTTGGCCATGTGAGGTTTGCAATAGATAAAGTAACACTTTCTGACTCAAGAAAGAACTTCCTGACAACCAAACAACAGGAGGGCCTTATAAAAGGATGCTCCAAGTAAGATGGAGCTCGACTGTTCTCGGTAGTAACAGAGGACAGAACGAGGAGCAATGGTCTCAAGTTGTGGTTAGGGAGGTCAAGGCTGGATATTAGAAAAAACTTTTTTACTAGGCGAGTGGTGAAGCATTGGAATGAGCTGCCGAGGGAGGTGGTGGAGTCTCTATCTTTGGAGGTGTTTAAGGCCTGGCTGGACAAAACCACGAATGGGATGGTTTAGTGGGAGTGGTCCTGCCTCTGGCAGGGGGTTGGACCAGATGACCTATGAGGTCCCTTCCAATCCTATGATTCTATGATAAGTTTGGCAGAAGACTGAACCTCACCTCTCCCAGCTAGGAGATTAGGTGAAAAGCAACAACACAAAGGAGGAAAAAAGTTCTCTCGCACCTCCACTCAAGAACAATTACATGTAATCAGTACAACACATGACTGTGATCTGCATGTTGCCTTTACTTATTATGTGACATCATCATGTCTGGCGACATACTGACAACAAAGGAAAGCCCTTGCCCCAAAATGCTGATAATTCAATTTGGTCTCATACAAAACAATTCAGATGTAACACATTGGTACATGATAGATAAGCAAGGTGGAAAAGAACTCGAACTGCTGCAGAGATCAGTGTGCATAACCATTGTAGAAAGTGTATCTTAAGAAAAGATTTAAGGCAGAAGAGGGAAAGATAGTTCAGTAAGTGTAAAGGATGGCCTACAACAAGAGCCAAAGGTGTATGTGTGGAAGGAGACAAGTGATGAGCATGAGCAAATTCAAAGGGGCTGATTGCAAGGAGGCATGAAATAAAGAAATAGAAGACACCACTATATGCTGAAGAGATATTTCAGTAGTTAGCTCATTCTCAATACTATATTTTTCATATCACCACAAGGTCATTGGTACAAAAATACAAAGAAATTCAATGCAATATGAAGAAAAATTACATACTTCCCCATGAGAATTTTTTTGTTTGGTCCTTTCCCCAGGAAATCTTCTGGAGCTGGCCTCTTTCTCACTGGTCTTGTTGGCTTGGAATCTGATGGTCTAAGTAAACAACTCTTTTTTAAATGTCAAAATTACAATATCAGAAGAGCCAAAACAAGGACATTTTATTATATACGACTTCTAGGTGAATCTTTCCATAGAAAAATTAGCTAGTAGGATTTGGAGGGGATTTGTCAGATTCCATATTATATTTCAAATTCAAGAGATAACTGACAACACATTTCAGAATTTGCTAAAAAGAAATCATTCCCATTTTTTGCAGCAGCACAAATCCAAGTGTCAGCTACACACAACCTCTCAGGGATGCAGGTTCCCATGCCACAAAGCCCCTGAAGCCATGACAGAAGGGAGTGAAAATCTCAGACCACTGAAACAGCCAGGGTGAGATTCACCTAAACTCAGAAACTTTGGCTGGAATCTGGAAAAGGAGGTAGGATATTACTTGTAGGAATTACAAAATTTGACTTGTGATAATTACTTGTAGCTGTGTGGTTTGTTAGAAATTCCTCCCTTCCCTCACCTTTTCTGCCATCTCTGCAAATAGGTGAAATCAGAAAGAGAAAGCTCCACCAAACACCCACCCCAGCATATCAGCTGGTAATCCAGCTGCTTCTCACCACTGAAGATGCTAGTTAGTGGGGGAGGAGAGAGATGAAAGGCTCCAGGGACTATAACTTTAAGCTAAAATGAGAGATTTTTCAGCCTGAAGTTGTAACACTTTTTACTGGCTGTATGCAAACAACTACTTTTCCTTTCAGGCCTCTACCCAGCTATCACCGAGCAGACACCTGAGGACATTTATTCATTCACACATCATTACATAAAATCTTACGTCTCATTCCACCAAAGAGATCTATAGGCTATTTTTAGCCCTTTACACAGTTTCACTACAGCCAAACTGCCAAGGACCCCATCCCAGGGAATCCACACCGAAGAAAAGTTTATGTGGAGAAACATCTCACCCTCAGTTACCTTACTTTTTCATTCTGAGCTCTGGTAAGTTCAAGAGGTGGGGAAGGATATGGCACTTACCGAAAGGCTTTGTGACTCGAGAGACTGGTGATGTCCAAGGATTAAAAACAAACACACATACACAGTATGTCTATACTGCACTTGAAAGCATGACTGCCATTGAAGCAGACACATTCACACTAGCTTCAATCTAATTAACATGACTAATCACAGCAGAGAAAACACGAGCTTTAGCATGGCCTGTACAAGTGTGCACAAAATCCTAGCTACATACTCATATTGCTAGGTCAGAGGTGGGCAGACTACAGCATACCTGATCCTTTCATCCAACTTGCCAGCTGATCTCAGCTCCACCCTTTCCCCCAAGGGGCCTATGAGCACTCTGGCAGAGTGGAGGGGTTGCTTCCCTCTCCCAGTTTCAAGCCTTCCTCCTGAGGGGACATCCCAGAGCATAGCCACTCTCCTGTTCCACTTGTTCCCCCCATCGTAGCGAAACCAAAAGAAAGGGAACAATGCAAAAAAGGGACTGTGCAAAAAACAGAAAACAACAAAAAATTGGAAAGTGTAAAAAAGAAGAGAGTGGAAAAACTGCAAACAAGGCGACACTGTAAAAAAAACAGTGCAAAAAAGTGAACTGCATAAAACGTGAAGAGAAACTGCCAGGACAGTGCAAAAATAGTACAGTGAGTGATTTTTATGTTTGTATTTATCTATTTATATGTATGCATACACTAGTTGTAACAGGGCGGAGAAGGGATATCTGCTGCTCTTCCTCCAGGGAGCTATGCAGTGGATGTGACCCCCTGGCCAAGAAGTTTGCCCACCCCATGTTAGCGCAAACTGCAGTAGGTTCTGCCACATCTTCGCTGCTGCTTTTAGCTGTGTGCTAGCTAGATTAAAATGAATATTGAATGTCTACTCAAGCGGCAAATCCTACCTCCATCTACAGCACAGCCATACCGGCAGTTGTGAGGCCTGCTATTTTATTTAGCAAAGTTACCTGCTAATCACTAAGCCCACAAACACACACACACATGCTTGAATGGAATGGTCATTTCAAACTAATTATAAAAGAGAAGCTTTTTACTACTCTAAGCACATTTACCTTTCTTTCACAAAACTTGGGCAGCCTTCATTTTTCCAGGTGTTCCAGTTTTCTTCAGTGTTTAGTATATGCTGAAAAATACATAAATAGACTCCTGACATTAAAGGGCAAAGTCATCTTCAGAAAGTGTCTGAATTTTTTAACCCACCTGAGAATACCAAACAAAAGAGCAGAGGGGAAAAAAAAGACTGTTTTACAATATGTTGTATGTGCAAACGTTGAAAAACAGAAACAGGAATTGGTTACACTCTCTCTCTTATACTATCAATCTCCTCCTATGTTATAGACATAAATATGTTTCTGTGTGCATATTTTTCCCCACAACAACAGGGGGAAAGCATTTTAAAGAAACATAAAAATGTGACTTCAAAGAAAATAATATTGACAGGAGGAATTGGAGATGATTATAGTACCTGAAACTCTTACCTCATGCCTTAAAAACTGACTACATAGATATCAAGTCAATGACACACTTTTAGCACCTGCTTTGATTCTATTTAGACAATATATATTGATTTTTTTTTTTTTTTTAAATACTTACCTCCACCATTTTTGAGAATCTTTCACCATCTGGGGGGTTTTCTGAAAGAAGCTGCAATGGAGGAGATCATAAGATTCTGGCATAACATTTAAAAGAAAGTAAACAACCAAAACTGTGGTAACTAATTCATGGATAAGAAATGCCATTTTTCAGTTGTTCTGATATTTTCCAAATATTTCCTATTTAGGGAAACAGTGTAGCTAAATTTTCACAGTAGTCATGTTGAATTGTTAAAAACTGATAATACAAATTATTAAATGGAGTAAGAAACCCAATTCAGAGATCCTTTTAAGAACTATAAGAGAAGATTTAAATCATGCATTGTTTATTCTCTACTGTAGGGCCCTCTAAACTATGGCCTACTGGCCAGATCCAGTCTGGACCACACTGCAGCTCCCTGCAGCCCGGATAACAGCCAGGCTGGCAGTTTTAAAGTCTCCTGCCTTGAGCATGCTCAGATGCGTGGCTCAGGGTGGAAGTAGCCTGGTCAGGGAGCGACTCAGGATGGCTCTGCAGTTCCAGCCAGGTAAGAGGAAAAGGGCCCCAGGGGTTGGGGAGCCAGCCGGGAGGGTGGGGGTCAGGTGTCAGGTCAAGAAGCCCATGAGGAAGGGCCAGGGGGTTGGAGAGTCAACAGGTGGGTCAGTGGTCTGGGCCACTAGTAATTAAGTAAAAGCAGATTTGGCCCTCAGAAGAAAGTTTGGAAACCCCTGCTCTACTGTACTGACCTGATAAACCAGTTTTGTAGTATCTTCAATCCAAAGGGACTGCTCATCAGTTAGAACATAATTTGAACTGGAGGGAGGGGGGAAAAAAAAAAATCAGGCAGGTACGTGAGATGCTGTACACTTTACATTTGCAATGTGAATATAAATAGTAAGCCAGCAGCATTTGAAAGGAATTAATTAATCTAGGAACAATAAGCAATGAGCTATATAAAAATAACCCACATTAAACTCTAAACAATAATTTCAGAATGTTCTGTCAACTTTATGGAACAAAGAACATTGCATTCTACCTAGAATCTCAACAAAACTGACACATAAGTGAAGTAAAGGGAAGCAAGAAGTAAAATATTAACAAGATCTGCGACTTGTTTCATTTGAGGAATGTAATTTTTACGCGTTGAAAATTAATTTTAAATTCTAATCATCAGTTTTCACTGGTGTGGAAAAAAGTCCCTTTGTAAAGTGAATCCCTCGGAATGTAAAATCTGCATCAAACCATACAGTAGCAATGCAACATGCAAAATTTCATCCCTCTGTGAGGCACTAGAGAGATTTAATAGTGAATATAAACATGAGCATGGCTAATCAACTTATGACAAAGATTTCTGCAAAGACGAATGTAAAATTTGGTTTATTTTATTTTATTTAAAGGCAATCAGTACTATCATGAAATACCTATATGAAATTTGACGCTTTCACATTCCTCTTTTATTTCATGGTTGGTCTACACTAGCCTAATAAATGAGTATTTATGTTGACAGGAGAATAAAGTCAGCATTTGTGTAGCACAGTTTAGCTCAGTGGATAGAGCATGGTGCTGGAATGCAGGAGACTGCATTCTATTCCTGCCTATGCCACTGTCCCACTGGGAGAGTCTGGACAGGTCACTTCCTATCAAATGGAGGTGATAATATGGAGCTCCTTAATAAAGCATTTGGAGATGGGGTAGCTAAAAGCACAATAAGTAGTACTAATTGTAATTAAGAATGCAATTTGATCACAGATGTCATGGATTCTATGACTTCTGCTTCAGCTCTCCACAGCCAGCAAGGCTCCAGCTTCCATGATGTATTGCCTATGTCCTGCCTGTGAATTTTAATAAAAATCCCCATGCCAAAAATCTTGACCTCAATTATAATACAAGCAATAAACAAAATATTATATGTACATACACCACAAGAAATGAGTAAGCTTAAATATACATGAAGTAACAAGTCTGGAAATTGCAAAAATTTTGTTTTAAATTTAGAAAGTGATAGTCTAGTATGGCAAAATTAGAGTCATTAGCAACGTACCAGCATTTTTTTTTCTGGCACTTTAAGGTTATATAAAAATAATCATGACTCATGACGACTGCTGCTTGTATTTTGGGCTCGGAAAAAAGTCTTTAGCACACACAAAAGGCCAGATCCTTCAACCAGATGATCCACATTGGCAAATATTTCAGTTAGCTCAAATCCCATTATCAGCTCTCTTCCTAAGGTCTGCAAAAGGTTTTCTACTAAAATGACAGCAAATTTGGTCTCTCTTTTAAAAATGCTTTAGTCTGTTCATACTTATAAGCCCAAACTTCCATAAAAGGCAACCACTCCCAATTTACCTTTTAAATTTGACCTGTCCCTTTAGATATTGAAATAGTATTAGATACTGCAGCAAGATGTGACGGCGGAAGTTACTGTCACTCAGTTGTAAATCCATTAGCTAACAATATGAAAGAAAAAAGTTAGGTTAAAAATATCTCATCAATTATACACAACTCATCGCATCCAATATGTTTTCAGATATTCTTCAAACTTTCAAATGAAAAGCTTGCACGCATTCGATAGGTTAAATTGAGAATGCTCCTACATAAGTTTGAAATTATTGAAACAGTAATACCTATAGTTGAGATCATCCATATGTGACAATTCATCTTAACGATTTTTAAATGCATTAGGTACCATTCTGCCTCACTTTTACTAGAATGCCTTCTCTATAATGACACCAACTTTGATGTCTTGGAGGACACATTAAACATGACATCTTTAAGAAAAGATAAAAGCGTGGAGAATGGCATATAAAGACAACAATGGTTTTTAGAAACCATGATGAAACCTTTATGCTGCTGCGCTACCAGACTACATGACATTCTACCTGAGACATCTGCACCACATTCTTCTTTGCCTACAGTAACAGCAATGAAACAGTTTCAAGCTTCCCTGTCCCACAGGAAGGTAACTCTGCACTACGAGATGGCTAAGGAAACTGAGTGCAAGGAAAAAGGCTCAGGACCAAATAAAAAATGATTTTTGTAACAATATGAATTATTTCAAAGTTAAATGGTGTATATTATTTCAAAAGGTAAATATTTTAATATTTATCAACTTAAATCATGAAACTGCCACAAAGTGTATAATTATTTGAATTTGATGCACATTACTACAAACACTAAAAGATTTGGAATAATTTCCTCAAAACTCACAATGATACAAAATAAAGCAGAGAACATAGCTAACACACAACCAGTATGCCCATTGTGAGAGTTGAAAAATTAGCTGTATATGGTAAGAAAAAAGCAGATTGCAAATATCTACTTCTACTCATCTTCCTTCTATACTGTAACAGTATGGCACAATATAGATCAAATATACCAAATACAATTTTGTCATCTTTTACCACAAGCCAAGCTTTTCCTTCTTTATACAGAGACAGAAGTCCAGTTACAATACCTTTTCACTAGTTAAGAACTTGGCAAAGTAGACATGTTCTCCCCCTGTTTTCAGCTCTTCCAATTTTTTTCTGGAGGCCTGAGTGTCATCCAATTTGTAGCTTTTAAAAACAGCCAGAACTTCTTCTGAGTACTGTAAAGCAAATGATAATTAAACAAAAATACCAACTACACATTTTTTATTTAGGAAAACACAACAGGATCAATCCCAGAAGGCTCTGAGCTAATAAATACATGTATAAGTTTGCTATCCACCATCAATGGAAACCATCTGTGTGCAGTTTCAGCCAAAGCACAGAAGTTCTTCACTTAAAAAGACTGATGAAGAATTAATTCTGTACCTGAAAATTTGACAGAGATTCTTGAATGATTTAAGAATCAGATGAAATATTAAAGTGTTGCCTTTCAAGTACTAAAAACTTACACAATTTACAACTCACAAACAAGGAAGCTGATTGGTATTATTGAAGCTATTGTTATGTGCCCTTATAGCTAAAGTTGCAAAAGAAGCTCAATTCAAGCTTTATAATATCCTTGTCCTACTACCCTATTTTCTAACATTTTCATGAACAAAAGCACACTTCGGCCTGACAACTCTCATGCTCACACCTACATCAAAGGAGATGAGCATTTGAACGTGTCATGGAAACTGACAGGCATTTTAATTATAGAGTAGTGAAAGTGTCACTTTTTCCAGGATTTGTCTAGCTATTTTGGGCCACTCATTTCCCAAAATGCACTTGCTTCAAATCTTCAACACTTCTCAAGCACTTAGTTTTCCATGAGAACTAATGCACAGACTACATCTGACAATTTATCCTATGAAGTGAAGGTGATTTGAACTCTCTATTCTTAAAGTATACCTTAGTGCTTTGCTATCAACGTGTGTAAGTGCTTTCTCCAGAATGCTTTTGGTGCTAGACCCAGGCACCACTGCACTTCCATTTACACATGCTTCAGCAGGTACTAACAGTTAATTTCAGGCTCTACTTTTAGGATTAGTTAGCATAATTTTTCACATACATTTTCATGGATAAACCTTATGATTATTTCCAGAACTCTGGCTTGCTTAAGTGCTGCCATTCTTCATGCCCCAAAACAATTACATTTTTACAAAGATTTTAAATTGAGAATTTTCTTTTAAACATACTTAAATGCCATGGTATAAATTTTAAAATAACTTCTGCTCTTCAGATTAGGTTTTTAGCACCAATATATACTGAAGAGAATTGAAATAAAGTACCGTATGTTTCCTAGATTATAATCCATTGTCTAATATAGAAATAATTTAGAAATTAAATTTACTCCTCATATCTACATAGCCAGCAAAACTGAAACATCATTATTCGCCATGCAACTAATACAATGAGCTATTATGCATGTGTCAGCTTCTAGTTACCACATAAAGTCCACTCTACAAAAGGGAACTGCACAAACAGAACATCACTCTGCATGGAGTCCCACTGGAATCAACAGGACTCCATAAAGGCACATCTGCCTCGATTAATTTGCAAAATCTAAGTCTAAAGTAAATGAGATTTTCTTATCTAGGAAAAAAACAAAATCTGGCTTTCCTATTTGCAAAAGAAAAAGAAAATCTGTTCCTGATATTGCTCCAATTCATAAAACATTTCTATAAATTTCAGAAAACCATGTAAAATGTAGCTTTGATAGCCAACATACTGTGTGTACATCAAACAAATTACTCTACATGGGTAATTTTGCACAAAACGCACAATGAACTCATGCATTATACTTTCCAACACCACAAACAGTTTAATCTCTGGAAACCATACTTTTACTTGTGGAATAAAAGGTGGATTGCTGAACAGGTTTCATATAGGAACAAAAAAATTACCTTAAGAAATGTCTTCCATGAGACCTTCTCATAGCACTGCACAGGATTCCTAAAGTAATCTTGAAGTGACCAGAATTTTCTATACAGGTTGTAATCTATTGGAATGGAGCTAACAAGGCAAAAAAAAATTCATTTACTCTGGATACAGCTTTGGATAGATATGCTAACCAAATGAAAGTCCATTTTTCATAACTATGTAATCACTAAAAACAAAACTACCACTATTTCTGTAAATCAGATAAGCAAAATATCAGAATATCAGGCCCAAGTGGCGTTTCATTGGCTACGTTCACACATAAGGGGTTATTTCGACACACGTTGTTTCGATACAAGTTGTATCGAAATAACGCCTTATTTCAAAATAAGTTAATTTGAATTAACAGTTTGTTAATTCGAATTAAGAAAAAAAGCAGGAATCGAAATAGCAAGTTCAGACAACAGTTATTTCAAAACGAGTCGCCGTTGTTTTGAAACAACATGTTCACACAGCATTGTTTCGAAACAATTGTTTCGGAACAACGTTGTTTCGTCCCCACATGGGGTTTAAGTTGTTTCGAAACAATGGAACCCACTGTTTTGAAACAACGGTGCATCATGTGAACATGGCTCTTCCTATTTCGAAACAACCTCCGTTGTTTTGAAATAAGACTGCTGTGTGAACACACCCATTCAGTCCATTTTCAGAACCCACTACTTGCACCCCTTCCCCAAATTCATTTTCAACACTATCCCCTTGGCCGAGAAGCAGTACAGTCCTCTCTCCTCAAAGCACACAATAATGACTTTTACTGTAACCAGTCTATGGATGGTTGAAAATAAGCTATATTGTCTTTCCTCTTCTAGGGCAGTCCACATCCAAACATACTGAGAGACGATGGGGAAGTGCCTGTACGTCACAATGGCTAGAGGAACGTGATTCTACAGTCTGAACTAGAGATGGGTGTTGCAGGTAGCAATTTATTATTCAATTACCTGAGATCCTGAGTTGGCTCTCTAAACACCAAACCATTTTAGGTTCTGATTCTGCATCCCCTAGGCACAAATTTTAGCACTGCCCTCACACATGATGAACTACTACAATATGGGTGCATAACAGGTTAAATAACCATTCTCAGAGAGTAGTTATGAATGGTTCACAGTCATGCTGGAAGGGTGTAACAAATGAGGTACTGCAGGATTGGTTCTGTTCAATATTTTTATTAATAATTTAGACAATGGCATAGACAGTATACTTATAAAGTTTGCAGATGATACCAAGCTGGGAGGGGTTGCTAGTGCTTTGGAGAATCAGATCACAATCCAAAATGATTTGGACAAACTGGTGAAATAGTCCGAGGTAAACAGGTTGAAATTAAATAAGGACAAGGGTAAAGTACTCCACCTATGAATGAACAATCCATTGGACACATACAAAATAGGCAATGATTGCCTAGGAACAAGTACTGTGGGAAGCAATGTGGGTGTCATAGTGAACCACTAAATATGAGTCAACACTGTAACTGTTGCAAAAACAAAAACCATACCACCACCACCATTCTGGGATGTATTAATAGGAAGCACTGTAATTAAGACAAAAAGTAATTCTTCTATTCTACTCTGTGCCGATTGGGCCTCAACTGAAGTATTGTGTCCAGTTCTGGGCACCTCATTTCAGGAAATATGTGTAGAAATCAGAGAAAATCCAGAGAAGAGCAACAAGAATGATTAAAGGTCTGGAACACTTGGCTTATGAAGAAAGAACTGGGTTTGTTTAGTCTGGAAAAAAGGAGGGACATAACAGTTTTCAAGTACCTAAAAGGTTGTTCCAAGGAGGAGGAAGAAAAATTAGTCTCCTTAACTGCTGACGAAAGGACAAAAAGCAATGGGCTTAAATTACAGCAAAGGAGGTTTAGAGTGGACATCAGGAGAAAATTCTGAACTGCAGTGTAATTAATCACTGGAATAAGTTGCCTAGGTAGACTGTGGAATCACCATCACTGGAAGTGTTTAAGGGTAAGTTAAACAAACACCTGCCAGGGATGGTTTAAGATGATACTTAGTCCTGTCCTGAATGTAGAGGGGGCTGGACTTGATCTCTCTGGGTCCCTTCCAGTTCTATGATTCTATGATCTGAGACAGTGATTTCACAGGCACTAATGGTAACTGTGCTTGAGAAGAGCCAGTATGAATTGTAATCGTTATTCACACTTCCAATCATGGTAATATGCTGCGGAGTCTCTTTTGCCCTTTGGGCTATGCAGGTAGAGAACAAGGGAGAAGAGAACATCGCAGGAAGGGACATGATCACAGATCCACCCATTTTAAATATGAGCCCACTATTAGTAAAACAGCTTTTCTGTTGAAAGCTGCCTGACTTCTCGTCCCACTCATACGGTAGCTTCTAGGATTAACTGTTCCTGTGGCTGGCTACATCGTTATAAGTTGAGACAGTAGTTTGTTAATTTCTCTTTTCCAATAGCATTCACCTTAGAGATGGGGATGACCATACTAGGTTCCACCCCCCCAAACATGTGGCTATAGAAGAGGGTAAAGAAATATACACAAGGGTAATATGGGGGAAGGACAGGGAGCAAGTGGACAGAAAGGACTAGTAGTACCAATTCAAAAAATTTAAGGTCAGAGAGGCCAACCATGATCATCTAGTCTGACCTCCTGCATTTTGCAGGCCACAAAACCTCATTCACCCACTGTAATAGACCCACAACCTCTGAGTCACTGAAGTCTCCAAATAGTAATTTAAAGACTTCAGCTTACAGAAAATCCATTATTTAACCTAGTTTAAATTAGCAACTGATCTGTGCCTCATGCTGAAAAGCAACACCCCCCCACACACTAAGACCTCTGCCCATCTGACTAAGGGAAAACTCTCTCTTGACCCCAAATACGTTGATCAGTTTGACCCTGAACTTGTCAGGGAGACCCACAGTCAGTCAAACACCTGTGAAAGAATTCTCTGTACTACCTCAGAGCCCTCCATGTCTAGTCTCCCATCTCCAGTCACCAGAAATATTTGCTACTATCAATTGCAGATGGGTCACATGCCATTTAGGCAACCTTATCATACCATCCCCTCCATAAACTCATCAAGCTCAGTGCTGAACCAGTTGGGACTTTTTGCTCCCAGAGCTCCCTTTAGAATATTCTAGAAATTCACTCCTCTGATGGTTAGAAACCTTGGCCTGATCCATTTGCTCTAGTGCCAACACTGGTCTTTCTATTAAATAACTCCTCTGCCTTCCTTATGTTTAAACCGCACCTCCTCCCCCCGTGCTGTACTTAGAGAGAGCATACATATGGTTAGCCTAAACAAGTGAAGTTCTGTAAATCTCCTCTTCTAATGTACGTTCTCCATTCCTTTGATCATCCTAGTAGCCCTTCTATGAGCTTGTTCTACTTTGAATTCACCTTTCTTAAACACAGGAGACCAGAACTGCACACAATATTCCAGATGAGACCTCACCACTGCCTTGTGTCATAGTAATAACACTTGCTTAACTCTACTGAAAATGCCTCATCTGATGCATCCTAAAATTGCACTAAAACTTTTCACAGCTGGATCACATTGGTGGTTCATAGTCATCCTGTGGTCAACTAATACTCCCATTTCCTTCTCTCCCCCTGTCATTTCCAGATGATGCATCCCCAGCTTATAGCACAAGATCTTGCTTTTAGTCCTTAAGCATATGACTTTGCACTTTCCATTATTACATTCCATCCTATTTTTATTACTCTAGTTGATAAGGTCATCCAGAGCTTCTTGTATGAGGTCCTGTTTTCAATCTGTGTTATCAATAACTCCCAACTTTGCATTATCAGCAAACTATTAGACCACTCTCACTTTTTA
The DNA here is from genome assembly GCA_007922195.1 of Podocnemis expansa. NCBI lineage: Eukaryota > Metazoa > Chordata > Testudines > Podocnemididae > Podocnemis > Podocnemis expansa. The sequence goes on from ML682005.1 coordinate 17,091,921, forward strand.
GTGTAAAGGTCAGTAATAAAAAGGTCAAACAAAATAACTCCCAAGACCGATTTCTGAGGTACTCCACTAGTGACCTGCCTCCAGCCTGACAGTATACCCTCAGTATAACCAGCTGTAATCTCTCTTTCAAGCAGCTCCTTTATCCACCTTTCAATTCTTGGATTAATCCCCATCTTCTCCAATTTAACTAACAGTTTCCCATGTGGAACTGTATCAAATGCTTTACTGAAGTCTTAATAGATTAGCTCTACTGCATTCTCCTTGTCTTAAAAAAAAAAAAAATCAGTTATCTCCTCAAAGAAAATGATTTGGGTTAGTCTGACATGATCCACCTTTTGTGAAACTATTGAATTTTATCCTAATTGCTGTTTGCCTCCATGTCCTTAACTACATTCTCTTTCAGAATTTGTTCCAAGGTCCTGCATAAAATTTGTCAAACAGGGTTGCAGTTTCCAAAATCACTTTCTGCCCTTTCTTAAAAATTTTAGTACTTCTCACTGACATAGGGTACAACCTCGTTTTATGGATTCTCACTAGTGGGCTTGCAATTTCACATTCTAGTTCATTTAACATTCTTGAACAGGAATTATGTGAACCCCCAATTTGATCCCATTAAGCTGTTTGAGTTTGACTTTCACTTGACGTTATTTCTCTCCTCATATCCTTGTTTCTACTAGCTGCCCTGCCAATATATCGTTACCTCCTTATTACTCTTCCAAAAAACAAGGCAAAGTTCATTTAGGTGTTGAATCATGCCTAGATCACCTTTAACCTCTACCCCATCCTCTGTGCTTAGCTGACCCCACTTCTCTCCTGGTTTTCCTTTTATTTATGGCTAAAGAACCGTTACTATTGGTTTTAGTTTCCTTTGCAATGTCCAACTCTGCTTGACTTCTGGCAGTTCTCACTTTTTCCCTACACTTTCTGACTTGTAGGAGGTAGCATTTTTTGCAAATTCCTCCCATCTTCCATTAGTTGTAGGCCTCCTGCTTTCATGTGCTCAACTGCTGTCCATAATCTCTCTCTGGTCAGGATTTTTATATCAATATTATCCCTTTAAGTGGCTCTATTAACAATTCCAGCTTTAAGAGCGTATGATACTAAGCATGGATTGACTCATTCCTCAGAAGGGTATGTCAACAGTAAAACTTCCAATCTTTCAAACATTAGACAGCAGCAGATTTATAAAACTATGTACTTCTCATTCCTTCAAAACCATAATGTTTTAAAAAGTGATCATAGTATTAACATATCAAGCCTGCTATTACTGTTTTAGTGCAATATTTTCTGATTATTTGTATGTACTTTACACCTGGCTCATTTGACTTGGAATCCATAGCAACAAACGCCTACAGCTCAGCCTCTCTCATCTTAATGATTCAACCACTGTAAAAGAAGTACTATCACAAACTCACATTTACTGCTTCTTCCTTCACTGGATAACCACTCCTCTAATAATACAACAAGATGGCAAATGACATCCATGTGTGACCCACTATGCCAAGATTAAGAAACATGCAGTTTAGTCCCTGTAAAACTAATTATTAAGAATTTTGCCAACAATCTAAGCAGAAGTTTGTTCTATAAATGCTGCAACAAAGTCCATTTAAAAAAAAGCATGTTGTAGACCATGTTTTGCATCCTAGTTTCATCTTCTCACTCCCTGGGAAAGGTGAAACCACTTAAATGGAATGTGGATAATGAGAAAAAATGCTGCTTTAATATAAAAGCCTCGGGGAATAATTTTTTTTTTCCCTGTTAAATTGAGCATTTTCCTGGTCAATGACAACAGTACATGGTTCAGCCTCTTTGCTGGAATGATTTTCCATCTCAGTGCCAAGTTCATTGTCAATTACAATTAAGGTGGTTATGTGCAGTCAGGTAGCTTGCAGTTTATCCTCCCTCCACACCTCTCATGTTGCAAACCAAAGAGAATTTCTTTTAAGTGCTAATTTAATATTTTGTAAGTCACTAGTTAGTTAGTTTAATGAAATACAGTTTAAACAAAGCTTAACTGAATTGAGCATGTAACATAACCCCACAAAGCATGACTGTCAGCTGTAGATTACTGAAGTTAGACACCAAGTAAGTGGGCTGATGTTCAAAGCCATCTATTTAAACGACAAACTATATGTACTCACATCTGAACATTTTCGCTTAAATGCCAGTTTAAATGAAATCCACCAAGAAGTGTTATTCAATTTTTAGTTCAACATATCTATCAAGTGCTCATTATAGTATTTTTGGTAATATCAAAATACATGGCTTCTCTCAATATTTCATGACAATCCTGTGTTAAAATAAAAGCGGATACTTAGACTGAATGATTTTTTATATTAGAGACGTAACTGTTTAGAGAAAGGAAGAATTCTGAATACAGCAGACAAGAATATAATTCCTAAAATAATTCCATCCTTATGCTAAGAGTCCAGGGGTTCTCAATCAACCTCTGCATGCTTTCATTTCATAACAATTTTAAAAGAGAAATTAAACTTAGAGCTCACCAGCTTGTAGGAGCTTCATCGTCACCCATTTCACCTTCTTCTACTTCCATTCCTTCATCTCTCTCTTCTACATGCTGAAAGAAAGGAGGGGGGGGGGAGAAGGGTGGAAGAGACAAAGTGTAGAAACTACAAATACTGTTGGAACACCTGAAGAAGTGTTGCCATAGGTGAGATAGCGAGTGCTACATTTTGAAGTAAGTAAATACTGAAGTTAAAAGAGGCCTATGTGAAGACTTGGCAAAGGGATCTCCTCTTCACTTTGTTCTTTTCCCCTCTAAAGGCCTAATTCACGGCAACCTCCCTATGAAGGAAGGATGCTTAATCACATAAAGCAGTGGAACCTAAGCATGTACTTAAGTGCTTTCCTGAATTGAGGACCAAATTATTTTTCCTTCTTCTCCCCCCCATTTCTGGAGGAGTTATGCTCAATATACACCTCAAAAATGTTTTTTAATTTTCTTGCATTGAAAAGACAATCAAGATCAGTCACCTGGTATAAATTCTATAGAAATATCATTCTAGGGACAAAAAGAAACACAGGTAGATGCAAAAGATAATTCCAAGGACATCAATCTGTTCCACCTCCAATAATATATAATGTAGTTTTTGTCTCAACAGCTCTTTAGAAAAATCTGGAATTTAGAACTTCCTTTTCTTTTCTTTTAATTTAAGGACTACAATTTTTGCTTCAGAAAACATAGGACAAAAAGGAAAACCTCTCAGTTACTGTATCCCACAGTATTATCAGTAGGTCCTTCTCACAAACTGCACTACATACAATATTTACACAGGCAAACAAAAAAAGGAAGAGACAAGTATCCACAGTCCTGATTCTGTGTCAGACTATGCAAGGGAAGACTCCTTGGCTTACATGGAGCTCTAGGAGTGCTTGTGCAGGCCTTGAATCCACAAGTCAGAGAGAGAGAGAATGCTAGCATTTCATTTGCACAAGAAGTTGGGGAAAATTATATTTGATTAAACAAGATAGCCCACAAAGTAAAGGTTCCTCTCTCAGAATTCCCACATCTCATCCCACCTATAACAGTAGCTCACAAAGTAAGTGAAATATATGCCAAGTTCCAGGCCAGAATGCTCTTATATAGGACTGCCATAAACTGAGTGAGAAGTATAATAATTCTTAATACTGGTTAAAAGTGGTTGTTTTTTATGCCAGCACACCTATTCTTTTACAGGATTTTCTGCAAATACAGTTGAACATAATGCAGCAATTCTCACCTTCTGTCCCAGAGTGCTCTCTTGTTCATTAGTATTGAAAACTGTAACATTTTCCAGATTAAACTGACTTTGCAAGTTAAGTCCTGCAGGTGGCGGGAAAAAAATACCAACTTTTAAAACTAGCAAATGTGTCAGTCTGGGAAATATGAAGTTCATAAAACCAGCTCATGATCATAAGCAAACATACAACAGTCAATCTGCAGTAAACAAATCAAATAACAGTTTCTGTTCATATTAATAAAAAGTGAAAGATTTTTAAATTCTACATTATGAACATATTAAACCAAGATAAAGTTAGAAGCTGATTTTTGGAATTTTGTTTGAGTAAAAGTATAGGAGACTCTAGACCTCTGTTATGCTGCTCTTTTGTCACATGAAATACACAAAAATCTCACCTGACTTCTCTGAAAGAGGAAATAATCTAGCCAGGAATAGCTGAATTCTTCCACAGAAGACTGTGTTCTGTGATTTAGATAATCTTCTTAGAAGATCTAAGTAATATAAAAATGGGAAAGCAAAGATAAGCATTAACGTTATCCCACGTATTATCTCCCAACTCCTCACCCACTGTCTAGCACTCATTTTAAGAGTTCAGAAGGGTAACACACAAAATAAAATTGAGACAACTGTAAATTCAAACATTACTATCTTAAACAACCTTTCCTCCCTCAAGCCTCTACATATACTTCATCTGATGTGTTCTAGCAGACCAACTCTCTGAATTCTCACAAATCAACAGCCCTAGAACTGTTTCCATAACTGCAAAGAGAAGCGTATTGGGCCACACTGTCCAATACACCCTCTAATAATGATGAGGGCTTAAAGCTGCTCAGAAACTTTCCTCTACCTTCTCTCTCTCTAATGATAAACAGAAATTTCCCTAAAATCAAAATGAAGCTCATACTGAGCAGCAAACTCTTGAACATTTACCCAAGCAAACACCTCATCACTTTTAAACTATTACACAACATATTGTAATGTGACTTAACTATTAAGACCCTAGCTTTGTTCAGCTGTTTTTTTGGAACTACATTCCACTTTCCTGAAGAAGTGCTACTCACCATTGCACATTCTCAGCAAGTAATTCTTCCCAGCTGAATAAAATGTGTTCTGAAAAACCAAGCATATATATCAGTATCAAATGGAGAATGCTGCAATCTTCTACTTGTACTAGAAATAAAATCCATCTGAGTCCTCCTTGTTCTTAAACCTCAACTGTGAATTTCCACTTACTTAAGAAAGACCCTACAAAATGAAAAAGACAAACAAAAAAGTCCCATTAATTTCCAAGGAAATCTCTAGTTCCTACACAAACTAAGCTTAATACCAACCTCTGTGCCACCGGTTCCTGAAGTTTTTGGCTCAAAGGCCACAAATACAATTTTTACAACTCTGAAGGGCCACCAGTCTCTGCCAGCAGCTACCCCACCACTGCAACTGAATGGAAGGGGTTTAGTTTGGAGGATCTCCCATCCCCCTGGCTGCAGCAGGGAAACTGCGCTCCAACTGTGTCCCTGGGCAGTGGCTCCCTTTTGCAGCCACAGGAATGAGAAATCAGTGCTCCCCTTCTTGTGGCTCCAGCAGGGACTCGGCACCTAGGGATCCAGGTGGAGTGCATTGCTCCCTCCTACAGCCACGGGGCAAGGAGCTTTGACCTCCCATCTCCTTGGCTGCACGAACACACTCCATGGTACTTAAGAAGCAGTTTTCTTCTGCAGCTAGCAGGAGTGGCGCCGCACCAAGGCTGGAAACCACTGCTCTATACGTACAGAGGAAATGACAGTATTTTAATCACCTTTTTCTGAAAGGCTCTTAACATAGTGCAAGATTCCGATTTTGTATGCACCAATCTTAATTTCTCCCTGTATGTGTTTTATGGACAGATGCAAAGTTAAGAACATAAACACAAAATTTAGAACAGGATCAGCTGGCATTAGAGATCTAGCGGTAAGAGAAGTCAAGTTGAGCAGCTGCTCTGAAGTGGAGGAGGCTGCATGCCTGTCCCAAATGGCAAGGAAGTCACATTTAGGTAAAGAGACAGAGAAATCTTGAAGACACATGGAAGCTCTCCAAGGATAAGTCTGAAGATGGGCCAACACTAGAGATATTTTTTTTCAAGTGTTGCACTTTTGGACTGATTTTTTTAGTGCAATAGAAATGGGACCTCAGGGATTTTGTTTGAAACCCATGGAATTTCCCCTTCAACTTCTGGGGGCTGCTGTTCTTGTGCTGCAAGTAACCAAGACAGCTTGCTGCAGTTCTGGGGTACCTATATGCTGTAACTCAGTGCAGAGCACTGGAACAGGTAGAGCATGAGCGAGCCTGCTCACCCCTGCGAATCTGGAAGCAGCAGTGCATGCACCCCCATCACCATAGTCGAGGAAGGGAGAGGTACTGAAAAAAGAAGCCCAAAGAGAGCCCTTTCTCTTGCAGGATAGAGAAGAGGCAGCTGCTAACTAAAGGGGGAAGAAGGAGGGGAAAGTATATGGAGCAGTTAAGACCTTCATTTCTACAAATGCACATTATGTATGCATTTTGAGTTGACTTTTCAACCTGTTATTGTCACGCGGGATTTAAAAAACCAAACCAAACCAGAAGACAGACCAGAAAGACTTTTTCTTCTTCTTTTTCATGCTTTTTTAATTCTTGAAGTTAGCAGTAGAGAATCTATCATACTCACAAGCTTACCTTTTATGTTTCCTGCAATCTGGTCATACTGACATTATTCATTCCACCACAAAAACAAAATCAATCTTGTTAATTGTTCAATCACCTATACATTCATAACATCATCTCTGATATGAAACAAACAGATTTTGGAAAAAATACTTACTGATTTCCAAGTAGTGACATTTTTTTCTACAAAGGTAAAAATTTTGTCACACTGGTCCAATGGCAGGCAATCCAGAACATCTCCCAGAAGCACAAAAGGGGTTGATGCTGTGCAGATACCTTTGGAGAGTAATTGCAGAGTATCATGAGTGAGGAGTTTTTTCAGGGTTTCCACAAAAAGTTACAAAGTATGAGGACTAGAGCATGAATCCTTTTGTCTTCCTGTGTGTGTATGCTATACTACAAATAAAGATGAAGTAATAGATATCAATACTCAGTAGATCCCCAGTGTTGGGATTTGTGTTTAAAAGTAGTTTTATTACAATTAAAGTGAGCGATTTTTTTTATTTTTATTTAAACACAGGAAGAAAGTGAAACTATAACAGGGCTTATTGACATGTAGGACTTTCTGGAATAGAACCTGCCCTCGACACGAAACAATTCAGAAATCTGTGTTTCCATAAATCAAAGAAACTAATTTCTCAGAAGTGAAGAGGTCTAGCCTCATATTCCTTCAGCGCTCATCCTCACTTTTCAGACTCCAATTTACTTCAAAGTAAACTATGCTCAAAACTTTATTATTGTCATTTTAGTCAAGTGACTATTACAATGGTGCTCTAACAAACAGATGCAAAAATTACTGAGGTACACATCGTATACAACCACAACTAACTGCTCTCACCCACATGGATCATTTATGAACCAGTTTTCCAAAAGATCATTACCATTAATATAAAAATTTATTCCACAAAACAAATATTTAACAGGAATGCACATAAGTAACTGATGTGTTTTCCCATTCACAAAGGAAATAGATGACCAGAGATTCTATGCAAGAGGGGTTCCACCATTGCCTTAATTCTCATTCACAATTCTAAAAAGACATCATAAAGACAAAGACGCAAAAGCTACCAAAACAATTGTGTTGCAGAAAGTCAGTTACTGATTCAGGGCCAGCACGTATAACCAGGAGTGGGGTTTCTCTTTCTTTAACACATCAAATGACTTTGGGCAGTTAACCTTTGTGTGTCTCTTTCTCAGCAGTAAAATGATAACAAAACCCCCTATTTGTAAAGAGATTAGAGATCTATGAATGAAAAGTGCTACGTAAATACTATTACAGCTTGGGAGATGGTCTGGAAATGAACTCATACTCCCAACTGAGTTTAAACAACAACAAAACCATCACTTCAACATGTACAGCTGTTATAAGTTCAACCAGCAGAAGTTATCTGTCCTATGCAAAAGCTCTGCTATTGGTAGAACAATATTCATATTTCACTCATCATGAGAATATCTTAGCATGTACACAAAGTGAGTTTACCCAACTAGTTAAGCTAAGGACCATGCACTAGTGGAGTTGACATTTGTAAGTACTACTGAAATAACGTGATTGGTAAACAGACTCAAATGTATAGTTCATATCACATTGTTTTCATAATTACTTACCATCTGTAACTCCATTAATAGCAAGAGAAATAATAGCCAAGGCATTTTCACAGGGAGCTTTGTTTATCTAAATAAATGTAAGACAAATTTACCACACAGAATCCAAGTAATTTGTACTATTTTGATCACATACATTTAGTGAAACCAGAGATAGCCAAAGTCTTATTTTGTTTAAATATATTTTATATTACAAATGTTCAAAATTTCATTATAGGCCCAAGGAAAAGCCAACATTCATTTCCCCATTAATTTAAGCACTGGGGAAGCAACACTCAGCACCAAGCATTTCCTGGAAAATTCATACTAAACTAAACTCATGCAGCTGGGTGATATTTCCTGATTATTTGTTGTCTTTAAAGATCTTATAGTATGTTATGCATGACCAGCACTGTGGAGTACTCTTACTCCAGCATGTATTACATTCTCCTTAGACTTCTGCTGCAGTTTCAATGATCTGATTCCTTTCAAAGTGACCTCATTGCTTAAAATGACTCTTAAAATTTAGTTTGATGTAACTATAGAACTGAACAGCGAAAAAGCTACACCTCTGAGCACTACAGTTATTTAAGCCTAACCCCCAACGCAGATGCTGTCAGGTTTACAAAAGAATGCATCTGTTGATCTAGCTACCATTGCTCGGACAGGTTGTGGTCCCACAGTAACAGAAAAATCCCTTCCCTCTTCAACTGGGTCTATATTATAGGGTCATGCCAACATAGCTACAGCTATGCCACCATACTATCCACAGTGTGGACGTGACTTGTCATGTAGTACTGCCATGCGCTATTAAACAGGGAACGTACTCCACTCTACAAGCATCTGCATTTTGGTGCTGGATGTGGTGATTCTGGGTATACATGCCAAAGCACTTGAAAAAGAACAGCAATACTATTCTAACCTAATATTGAAGAGCTTTTACAGCCTATACTACAAAATGTTATGAAATGTGCAACTTTTTCTTTTAAGTGTTTTCCTTTCAAAGTAGAGAATGAAAATTCTTTAATTTCACACTCCGCTAGATATTTCTGATGCAAGTTATTCTTTTCAGTTGTACTTTACTCTTTGATATCCTCCAACAGTTAAATAATGATAAAAAGCACTCTCTCTTGATCCCACATAAAAGCTCTTATAATACCTCCATTCACTATTATGAAACACAGATGTATAATTTGAAATTTAAGGACAGCAGGATGTTAATAATTGCTATGAACAACAAGCTCTGCAAGACGTATTTTTAAAAGTCACACTATCATTTCTAAAAGCATATTTTAATCACAACATTTAAAAATATTACATAGCATCAAAGTGATTCATGTTTCCAACAGATATTCTGATAGTTTTTAAGTTCCAAAGGGGCAGCCTTGTTATTTTGTTTTGCTGAACTAGACAAGGAGTCCCGTGGCACTTGAAGACTAACAGATCTTTGCATGAGCTTTCATGGGAAAAATCCCACTTTAACAGATGCTTTGAAGATGGAGGAACATACAAAATGGGAGGAAATAAATGTAGGGAAGTGTAAGTCATGGGATCAAGTCAGATTGTAACAGCAAATCAAAGCAGTTGTTAAGATTGAAACACAGGGGAACAGCATATAAAGGAAGATGAGGTCAAATCACCTTCAAAGAAAAGCTGCAGAACTTGAATTCATTTGCAAATTTGACTGTGTTGCTTCATGGCTAAATGGGGATTTGGGATTTTTTCTTATTACAACATTGGATTTGACCTCATCTTCTGCTGTATGGTGTTCCCCAGTGTTTGAATCTAAACAACTGCTTTGATTTGCTGGTACAGTGTGACCTGATCCCATGACTTACACTTCCCTGCATTTATTTCCAACCATTCTATAAGTTCCCCACTCTTCAAAGCATCTGAAGTGGAATCTTCTACCATGAAAGCTCATGCAATAAATAAATTTGTTAGTCTTTAAGTGCCACAGGACTCCTTGTTTGCTTTGCCATTTTTTTTTAAAGTTTTTACTAACAGCAATACAGCACACTCTAAATGGTGAAAAACGTACATTATTTTAACATTTATATAGAATTTCCATTTGTATCAACAATTACAGTGATGTGAAAAAAATACTTACAATTTCCTCTTCTAGAACAACTCTGAAAGATTGATCCAGGGTACATTTCTTTTCGTTTTCACTATGAATAAAAGAAGTTTTTGACTATGCTGACAAAGTGCTCAACATCAATACAAATTTTTTTAAAAGACATTTTAAAAACTGAAATAGCTTCTTACCTTCCAGGAATCTGGTTGAATGCATTCAATAAAGGCTTGATCGTTTTGCTAGTCAGAGCGTCCCGAGTAGCATTCTACAAACGAGTTAAACGACAGTGTAAGTTGCCAGTAAGCCACCACAAAATGAGAAGACACCAAAAGTAATTCAGCTAAAGGACCACCTTTTTTTTAATCTGACAGGAAAAAACAATTAAATGCTAATGAACCTATTTGCTCTATTAGCAGGTACATATTTCAACAGAATACTGCATGCCATTTGGTGGGTCAACATGCCTCAGAAAGCAGTGGCTTTTTAATGCCCGGAAACGTGTGCCGAATGAATGAGGAGAGACACCAAGAATGACCACACAAGTGTTGCAAATACCACAGCTCACAGAGTTGCTCCAGTCTGACCAGAGACACAAGTTTAAACTTGAACTAATGCAGGGGTCTCAAACTCAAATCACCTTGAAAGCCGCACGAGGACTAGAACGTTAGACTGACGGCCGCACCACCGAAACTTTTCCACACAATGACATTGCAAATATCGGCAACAATAGTGTCATGGTGGGCCGCAAGCAATATCTTTAGGGGCTGCATGCAGCCCACGGGCTGTGCGTTCGAGACCCCTGGAGCAATGGGTAGGGTTAGATGTCAGGCAAAATACCTTCACGTCCTCCATCCCGCAGGCATCTTAAAATACAAGATTTTGTCTGACTTTTTACTTACAGGGGTTAAAGTACGCTGGAACGCTCCAGGACACCCTATTTTTAGGGGGAAGCGTTCCAGGGCCCCCTAAAAACAGAAGACTATGACATTAAGACCGTATTTTCTCCATTTGTCCTCCTTTTCGTACTTCCCTGGCCTCCTTGCCAGGCTTCGGGACCTGGTAACCCTACTAATGGGCAGCATTGTAGGGGGCTAGCAGCTGGAGGGCAGTCAGCTGCCCACGCAGAGGTTGACTCCGCTTTAAATAAACTAGGATTTTGTCCCCCCACCCGCCGTGATTAAATTTACGCTTAACCCCCAGCACCAAGGGGGGCAGCAGGGGGGCTCCGAAAGTTGCCTAGGCCAAGCCCAGCAGCCCTCTCACGCTGCCCCCGCGGGCGGGAGCGGGGGGAAGGAAAATGGCTGCGCGCCGCGTACACCGGCCCCCGGCGCTGGGGGGTGTCCGTGCCTCGCTTCCAAACCCGCGCCGCTCACCGTGAAGCGGAGCCGCGCCTCGGGCAGGCTGAAGAGCGGCGGCGACATCTTCCCGCCCCGCTTCCGTCAGCGGCCGCCCGCCGCCTCTGACGTCATCACTCAGCGCCTCTCCCGGCCCTGGGGGCGCTGTGGAGAAACCATAGAGAGCAGCTCTGCCCGCCCCCACCCCGAGCTAGAGCGCCCCCAACAGCGGCCTGTCGCAGGCTGATGGCCAGAGAGACGTGGGGCCCCGCCCCCCTGGGGGTGTTTTGGCCTTAGGAAGGGCTGCTGGGGCCTGGTTAGCAGATGTCAGGCAGAAGGAGGACGTGTCCTCTTTTTTACCTTCACGTCCTCCGTCTGGCAGGCATTTTAAAAATACAGGATTTTGCCTGGCTTTTTATTTACAGGGGTTAAAGTATGCGGGAATGCCCCAGAACACCCTAATTTTTAGGGAGAAGCATGCCAGCCCCCCCCCCCCAACAGAAGCATATGACATTAATACTTCATTTTCTCCACGTGTCCTCCAATGGCCCCCTTTTCCTACTTCCCTGTCCTCCTTTCCATGCTTTGATATCTGGCAACCCTATCCTAGGAAGCATCAGCTCACCCTCTTAATTTGGCCCCATGATCTAAAGCAGGGGTCTCAAACTCACAGCCTGAGGGCTTTAACAGCCTCTTAAGTTATTTCTTGGGGACAGCAATGATGCTGTGGCTATCAATATTTGCAATATTATTGCATGCACAGTGGTGCAGCCCTTGGGCTAATGTATAGTCCTCATGCAATGTAGTGCCTATTTTCAAGAAAAGGAAAAAGGATCACCTCAATCCCTGGAAAAATTATGGAGCAGATTCTCAAAGAATCCATCCTCAAACACTTAGAGGAAAATAAAGTGATCAGGAACAGTCAGCATGGATTTACCAAGGGTAAATCATGCCTGACCAATCTCATTTCCTTCTATGATCAGATGACTGGTTTTCTGGATGCAGGAAGAACCGTTGATGTGATATACCTTGATTTTAGCAAGGCTTTTGATACAGTTTCCCACAGCATTCTCATTGGCAAATTAAGGAAGAATGGGTTGGATAGATGGACTATAAGGTGGATAGAAAACTGGCTCCTTGTTCTGTCCTCTGTTATTACCGAGAACAGTCGAGCTCCATCTTCCTTAGAGCATCCCTTCAAGTAGTTGAAGGCTGCTATGAAATCCCCCTTCAAGCTTCTCTTCTGCAGACTAAATAAGCCTAATGCTTTCAGTCTTTCCTCATAGGGCTTGTGCACCAGCCCTTTAATCATTTTGGCTGCCCTCCTCTGAACTCTCTCTAGCATGTCCCTGTCCTTTTTGTAGTGGGGAGCCCAAAACTGAACACAGTATTCTAGATGTGGCCTCACCAGTGCAGAATAGAGGGGAATGATCACATCCCTTGATCTGCTGGTAACACTTCGTTTGATGCAGCCCAGTATGTCATTGGCCTTTTTGGCAGCAAGAGCACACTGCTGACTCATATCCAGCTTCCCATCCACCATGACCCCCAGGTCCCTTTCTACACTGCTGCTACTTAGCTGAATGTTCCCCAGCCTGTAGCGGTGCATGGGTTTTTTTCATCCCACATGCAGGATTTTACACTTGTCCTTATTGAACCTCATAAGATTTCTATTGGCCCACTGTTCCAATTTATCTAGGTCTCCCTGAATCCTGTCCTTGCCCTCCAATGTGTCTACTGGTCCCCCCAGCTTGGTGTCATCTGCAAACTTACTGAGAATGCAGTCTATTCCATCATCCAGATCACTGATGAAAATGTTGAACAGAACCAGCCCCAGGACCGACCCCTGGGGCACATCACTCGTGACCAGCTGCCAGCTAGATCAACGGTTTCAGCATTTGTTTGCAAATATGACTCTTGTCTCTTCGGGATGAAATAAGGACTTTGGATTTTTCTTCTCATTACAACAGGTGTTTGGACCTCATTTTCCTCTGTATGCTGTTCCCCAGTGTTTGAATCTTAACAACTGTCTTGATTTGCTTTTGCAGTGTGACCTGATCCCATGACTTACACTTCCCTGTATTTTTCCTCCCATTGTATAAGTTCCCCCATCTTCAAAGCATCTGACGAAGTGGGTTTTCTCCTATGAAAGCCCATGTAATAAATACATTTGTTAGTCTTCAGAAGTGCCACAGGACTCCTTGTTTGTTTTGCTGAACTAGACTAACATGGCTACCCCTTTGGAACTTGTCATCTATGTGTAACCCTTCTGCCAGGGCAGGCTGGCACAACAAGGGCTGGGGTCTATGTCTAGGGGTTTCCCAATGATGCAGCACCACCAACTGGCTCGAGCCCCCACCCAGATCCCTGGGAATCCTGCACTGTTCCCTGGGCACCCCAAAGGGTAAGGCTTCCCCACTCGCAAGCACGAGTCTCAATGTAGTAAATAGAGCTTCTAATAGCAGTAAAACAAAAATGCAAAAGGCCAAATAACAGAGATCAGCACTTATCTAGGAAATTTAGTATAGAGCAAAGTTCCCAATAACCCACACCACATAACAGAACATACAAACTTAATGGCAAAACTGGCACTGATCTGGAGAATCAGTGCTAACTAGGCTCCCAACCAACCCTAAGGTACTTAGGGAGTGTCTTTTATGCCAGCTGTCCACTGACACCATCTACCGGTCACTCACTCCATCCTCTAGAACCAGTTCCTCAGCTCTACCCACTGTCCACCGGCTCTGCCCTCCAGTCCCTCGTGTTGCTCAGCTCACCACTGGCCACTCTCACCATCCACTGGCTCTGCCTGCTGTCCACTGGCACTGCCCTCTAGTCCCCATGTCACCCAGCTCACTGCTCTTGCCATCCACTGGCTCTGCCCACTGTCCACCAGCACTACACTACAGTCCCCATGTGGCCCAGCTCACTGCTCTCACCATTCACCAGCTTCACCCTGTTGCTTCTTTTGAGCTCAGAGAGAAGGAATTCTCCCTAGCTCAATGATTATCAGCTATCTTAGACTTTAGCAACTAGTTAATTCAGCTATTTCCATAACAAACAAAAGATGTAAGAAGAAGAGACAAAGTACCCCAGGAACCCGAACCCGAACCCGAACCCGAACCCGAACCCGAACCCGAACCTTCAGTTTTTCTTCAACTTTCAGGCTAAAAATATGCAGAAGCCTTTCTTACAAATCTTTTTCAAAGTAAGGGTGTCTTTTACTCTTTAACCAACCCAGACAGATTTGAAACAAACAGAGAGTAGCAGTTTACCCAAAGACAGTATTTCATATTTCCCTTTAGTAGAATTACAGATATTGATAGATTTGTGAGAAAAGAAACCTCAAATGCTATTACCCAGTATACTTTGCCCCAGTGTATCCAGTATGCTAATCAGCTAATTGTGCTCTTTGTATCCATGCTAACAGGGGACCCATGCAGATTAGTTGCTCCCCCCTGTCCATTCAGAAGCTGTTAGGCACAGCTTCTAAGCCTGCCTTACATATGGAATGGGATCCCCCCTCCCGCCCCCCTGAATACAAATAGCTGCTTTTCCTTGGGAAGGAGATTCAGTCTTTGGCTGTTCATGAACTTTCTAAAGTATCAGAATCAATCTGTGGGTGTGGTGAATATTTTTTATCAGTTTTCTTTTTTTAGATCTCTCTTTAGCACTCTCTTTCAGTATCTCTGATAGATAGATAGATAGATAGATAGATAGATCCTGTTAAATAAGCTGCAAGTAAACTTGGTCAATTTCAATTTGCTAGAGAAGCATTGTGTATTTTATCAAACCCACTGGTTTCGCCCTGATGTGGTTTTCCTTGAGTTTGACTACCAGACATTATTTTATGACATAGAACAAACCTAGTTTTTGAAAATTCTAATTGACTAGCTGGAAAACTGGTTTAATTGATCAAAAAATGTCAACTGCTCTAAGAATCTGTGCATCAAAGATGTTTTGATTCCATTTGTTTTTCTACTTTATTTCAACAGGAAAAATATTAATATTTGAATTCTACTTCTGGTGTTTTCTGATTGTGTGATTGTAGTAAGTTATTATACCACTAGAGGACAGTGTTTACATAGAAAACAAGCATATACCTGTACTTACAAACATCTGTTACAATTAAACTTGACTTGAATGTTTCTTTCCAAAGAGATAGTTGTGTTAGTCTAGTCCAGCAAAAGAAACCAAAAAACAAAAACAAGGAGTCATGTGGCACTTTTAAGACTAACAGATTTATTTTTCGCATGAGCTTTCGTGGGAGAAAATCCCACTTTGTCAGATGCTTTGAAGAGAAGCACCTGACAAAGTGGAATTTTCTCCCACAAAACCTCATGTGAAAAATAAATCTGTTAGTCTTAAAGTGCCACACAACTCCTTGTTTTCTGGGTTTTTTTTCTGAATGTTTCTAGCATTGATGATGTGCTGCTCATGGAAATCCAACAGTATCAGCTCAACTGAAAATTTATCACCTACCTAAAAATCAAACTATTGTTTCTCATTGTCTGATGAGAAACAGAGTGTGTTATAGCCAGGTTATCTCATCTCAAGCAATTAACAAGGAAGGTGTGTGTGTGTGGGGGGGTGCTCATAACATTGAATATAGCTGGGTATGTTCATTTTGAATTAGTTGTCATCATATACTAGTTCCAGAGGATATGTGGAACATTATTCTTTCAAGCTCACAAGAAAGCTTGCTAGCTTTTTTCCGGGATTTGCATTGCACATGGTTCTAATTCTACTACTACTGTTATCTCATATTGATAAATTTCTGCACTTTTACAGTTACTCTGGGATACAGAGCTGGCCTTGTCAATTCATTAGACCTTCCATTCTTAACTATGGCTTTGATTTGCTGTTACAGTGTAACCTGATCCTATGATTTACACTTCCCTGCATTTATTTCCTTCCATTCTGTAAGTCCTGTCATCTTCAAAGTGTCTGACGAAGTGGGATTTTCTCCCATGAAAGCTCATGCAATAAATAAATTTGTTAGTCTTTAAGTGCTTTAGGACTCCTTGCTTCTCTTCTGAGTATATCTTTTGATTCACTTCCTGTGTCTCTTCCACGATGCTATGAATGAGAAGTGGTGAAGAGATCTCTGAATAATAAAAATATTTTAGACTTAAGTTTGATAAAGATACTATTAAAACAAATCACAAGTACCCTACAGGCATTTATTGTGTTGCCAAAATAAATGGAGATTTCTTTTTAATATATGTTCCTGTAACCATTTTGGATTATACAAAAACAGAGACAAACTACAAGGTAATTGAAAAGTAACACAAGTGTTAGCAAGGACAGCTTGGAGAATTACTCTTAGTGAAGAAGAATGTGAAGTGAGAAAAAAAGGCTTTCACTTTAATGTGGCATTATTTTTACATTTACTTTTCACTCACTTTGAACTTCTGCAAATGAGCACATGAGGAGCAGGGCAATGATGAGTCCAGCCAAAAGGCTTTAATCACTTAAAAATCACTTGGCCACTTGCCAGTAGGTCTTGTCTAGACTAGGATTTAAGGTGTGATATTAGCACTGGGTAGCTAAGGTGCTAACACACTTTAAAAATCTGGTGCCATAAGACATGCCACCTTTACAATGTGATAGACCGTTGGGTTAAAGCTTAGAAAGCGCTTATGTGCTAACATCATGTCTTTAAATCCTCACCTAGACAAGACCTTATTCAGTTACACTTCATTTTTTTTTTCAGATGCTTTCCTCTTGCCTGCTTTGTCAGTAATGAGATTCTGGAGATGGTAGAGACTCAAATGAAAGTCTAGCACAACAATCCAGGGTGAGCTGGGGGTCCCTTTGGATGCTGTTGTTTGATTGGCTTTTTGACCTACAGCAGAAATCAAATTTCAGCCCATATGACATCAAAAGCATCTTATTAAACTGATAGTCTCTGGAAAGCAAAGATTCTTAACTAAACTGGAAAACTCGCAAGTCTATTATCCTAATAGAGTACCAGCAATTGCTATGACACAATCAGAAAGTACCTCATCAAGACTTCCTAGATACTTATTAAGCCATATTTCTGATTAATGCATGCATCTGAAACCAATACAAATATAAAAAAAAGCTCACATCAAATACAGATCACCATGGTTCTATTTTTTGCAAAGCAGATAGCATCAATATCAACTAAGCTACTTGTCGCTAAAGTTGGACAGGTCTTTTAAAAGCAGAGTCAGATGACTAAAATGGTTCATATTTGGCTTTAACACAAACTCTAGATTAAAAAAGGTCTTGTTTAAGATATTTGCTTTGATTTTATTCTGAGGATAAAAATATATTGTTAAATTAAGAATGTTTTTTGCTCTCCATCATCTCCAATAATAGTAGGTGTTTAACAATCAACTTTTAATGAATGGCATAGATTCTTCCCCCACATCCCCTCCAAAATGGTTTGGAAAACAGTTAAAAATCCAGATGGACCACAGCTTTGGGGAAAAAAAAAATCAAGATCTCAGAACATTGGTGTGTTTAGAAGATCATTGGTAGACCGGGTATCATATTGTCTGATATCAATAGCTTCGGTATCTTGAATTATAAAGGACTTCACTTTCACCAGACACTTTTTGTCCAGACAAAAATCCTTCTCCAAACCCAACTTTATATCTTGTTCTGTTATTAATACAAACAGTGTTATATCTTAAACAGTACTTATTTCCCTGCCATTTACTGGTAGTTCCACTACTGCTTTTCTGTGTTTGAGCTTCTGTATCGCTTCCTGCTGCCTCTCTCCTCCTTGCCCCCAAAAGCTCTCCATTGGTTCAAAAGGTTAGTTTCCACACCTTCTACCTGCTTAGAAAGGACAGTGTGAAAGATGGATAAATCACCTGACTAGCCTAGTTTAAACAGCTTGCCTGGTGTTTCCAAACTGATCGTGAAGAATTGCACAAAGCAGAACATCAATTAGTGCCCTTCACTTGCAGCCCACACTCACTTTGATACTTCATTTTTCTGGTATCCTGTCAGACATTTTAGCTTGTTACTGACTCTCAGATATATGGTATAACTTGTGTGCACTCAGGAAGGAGAAGCCAGATCAGCATAAAAATAGCTTTTATAAACTTAGTTACACTTAAAAAAACCACTTATAACAGAATACTTGATGTCTCACTTTCTACCAATGAAGTTTCTATAACACATATCAGCATAGCATATAAATAATTTCCAGGTAAATTAAATTTGCATGGTGAGGTCTTTAGAGCAGTAGTTTTCAAACTTTTTTTTTCAGAACCCAGTTAAAAAAAATCATTTATGCTTGTGAGCCAATATTTACATCTTTGAGCAATGCATTCTAGTCTTCTGGCAGCAGCAGCAGAGGGCATCACAATCTAGGCCTGAGGGTCTGCAACCCAGAGTTGGGTTCTGACCCATAGTGGTTTGAAAACTAGTGCTTTCCAGAGGACTTCAAGTTGTTTTCTGTCCTTTCCTCCCATCCCTGAATTTTATGTTTGATTATATGTATATGGGTGTAAGGTAGGTTTAGAAGCTGTGCCTAACAGCTTCTGAGGGGGGCATCTAATCTGCATGGGTCCTGTATTAGCATAAACACAAAGAGCACAATTAGGTATTAGCATATTGGGTGCAGGGCATAGTGGGTGATGGTATTTGGGGTTAATCTGATCACAAATCTGTCAATATCTGTAATTCTACTGAGGGGAAATATGAAATACTCTCTTTTATGAATTGCTATTCTCTGTTTCAAATCTGTCTGGGATAGTTAAAGGGTAAAAACTACCCTTAGTTAAAAAGAGATTTGTAGGAAAGGAGACCTCATGTTCATCCTGAAAGAAGTTGAAGACAGGGGTGAGGGTTTGAGGTTATCTCTGCCTCATTGCCTATTGTCTTCTCTGTCTAGTGATAGATCTAGTTAGGCTTTTTCTGAGGCCTTTGTCATTTAAACAGAGATAGCTATTTGCAGCTACTTGAAGTTAAGAGCTGGAATCTCTAGAGAGAAGCAAACTGTCTTTGAGCTGAAATCATGATAGAGAGAGCTCTCCAAGCTGAAATCACTGTGAAGGAGCCAGGGGATGAGGAGAATGGCCAATGGCAAGCTGGGTGATGTGAGTGACTGGTGGGTGGAGCCAAGAAATGGTGTTATTGGGTGGAGTGAGTAGCCAGTAACTAGTGCTGGTGGACAGCTGGTGTGAAAGACACTTCCTATGTACCCTAGGGTTGGTTGAGAGCCTAGTTAGCACTGATTCCCCAGATCAGTGCTAGTTTTGCTATTAAGTCTTCTATCTCTTGTGCGGTATGGGTTGTTGGGAACCTTGCTCTGTATTGATCTGCTAGATCAGTGCTGATTTCTGTTATTTGGCCTTTTACACTCTGTTTTACTACTATTAAAAGTTCTCTTTACTACACTCAGACTTGTGCTTGTGAGTGGGGAAGCCTCACCCCTTTTGGGGTACCCAGGGAACAGTTCAGAATTTCCCAGAAATCTGGGTGGGGGTTTGAGCCAGTTGGTGGTGCTACATTAGTGGGAAACACCTTGGTATAGAACCCAGCCCTTGTTCTGCCAGCCTGCCCTGGCAGAAGGGTTACATTTATATACATCTCTAATATCATCAGCATTTATGACTGCTTTTTAACATATTCCCCTATTGTTTCCCTTAGGTTTACCAACCATTCACTATCTCTTCATTTGGATCTCTTTACACGTACAGCTTCTGCAAAGCCATCCAGCAGTAAACTAGCACAGATACAAAGAAAAAAAATATCAGCACAGCTTTGTGGTTGGAACATTTTCTGGCATGTTGCATCCAACTTGTAATGTGTCTGACTTGCATTGCCCATCTGATTTACAGTATAAACTGCTTGAAGTACACACCATGTCTTCCTTTTATGACTCTACAAGGCAGGGCATGGTGATTCCATTCATCAACAATATTATTCAATTAACTGGAACCACACACAACAGGAATGGCATATAAACTTTAAATTGTTTAACCGATCTGGTCCAAGTAGGCTTAAGGTGGCCAGAAGTTCTGAATTTATGAGGACAGTCATGATATTTGTGGCTTTTTCTTATATAAGTACTTACTACACACCATCCCCTATCCAGATTTTTCACATTTGCTATCTGATCTCCCTAAGTAGACTAGACAAAAAGTTTTTTTGTGACGGAGAAGAAATAAAAGGGTTAAAATGATCAAAGATGAGCTAACATAGAAAAAGATCTTGTTCTGGCTCCTGCAAACAGCTGCTTCTGATCAGAGCATTCCTCTGAAATCAGGTAGCAAATAATAACATTGCTCCACTGACCCATTGTGAGAATGCTAAGACAGAGAGTCATTCCAAAACTGATCTGGAAGCTGTAGCCTCTTAAGGAGGACCTCCTGGAGAAGTTTGACTTCTTTAATAATTGTATACACACATGCAAATCTGACATCTGGAATTCCAAATTTAATCCAAAACATAGGCTAAGGTAATATCCTTTTCTATGTGTACTCCCACCTGAGTCACATTTGCTGACACCACTAATAATGAAGCACTATCCACATGGAGTTTGAAATCTCCTAGGATCAATTGTTCATACAATCTGAACACTATCTCATGGATTTCTGTGTGGACTAATGACTCAGATTACGCATCAAAAAATCCCTGCAAATAAGTTTCTCTCAGGGCATACTGGAGATTTGTATGCTAGTAACATACTGAAAATAATGTTACTCCTAGGTAGAAAATCTTGTGATTTTCAGGAGCAGGCTTTATAGTGTTACAGTATTGAGATAAATGATATAATGACCAATATAGTCTGCTTTTCATAAATTACATAGGTATTATAAATGGAGATTTATGAGAAATTCAATACTGCACCACAATTAGAAATCCTCACACTAAACCACTTCAGTTAATATTGACAATTCTTGATTCTTTTTAAAAAAAAAATGGTGCTTGTCTTTATGTGAAAAGTAGACAGACTTATTTTACATAAATTGCTTTTATTTTCTTACGTTAAGTCCTATGTGACCCACTGAATTAGTTTTACTTCCTCTTTTTTGTTTTAACTTTAAAGATAAATCATTATATTACTGGTGGAAGAAAGAAAGCGGAAAAATATGTTGAGAAAATAAGTCAAATTTTTTTTTCTGAGCCTTTTCTTCTGTCTGGTGTCAGATATTATATGTTGAATACCTGCAGTGTGCTTGGTGCTATCCAGCAAAAGAGGAGATGTGGACCTCTCCTGCAAGTTTGCAGTCTCTGGCCTCAAGCCTGCAAATGCCTTTGTAAACAAGCAATCTCGTTAGTCACTCATGGGTTTGATCCTGGAGGCCACTGAGCACTTTGGGCCTGAATGCTAGGAGCAAAGGGGGGTAACATGCAGCAAAGGTCAGGTGGGACATTTCAGGAGTAGGAGCCAGAGAAGGAAAAAGGCAGGAAGTGAAAGAAGGAAATGAGGGTGACATGTAAATTACGGGTGCTGAAGTGAGTGAGAGCCTTTCAGTTGATTTCAATGGGTTTTGGATTGAGCTCCAAATAGATAGTTGGTGTTCAACATTTTATCAACTTGTTGCTCAAAACCAAAAAGTGCAGTTGTCCTGAATGTGTTCTAGACAGCCAATTTGATAACGATTTAAAAGTTTGGCTTTATTTTTGAGAAGATTCACTTTATTCAGGAATGTCTTATAGTTTCTGGCTGGAATATTAAAAATTATTACATAGACAAAGACATTATTTAGACCACACAGACCCACATCTCCATACCATGAATTTTTGGGGTTATTTCCCTTACCACTGTATCAGTTACTGTGATGAACTCCTAGATGCAAAGATTGTGTTTCTGCACTAAACCTCTACCCAATGTGGAAAGAATTTTTTCAGGTTAGATTTCCTGTAAACTAAGCTATTAGAGCTAAACTATTGGTATTTTTTGTTATTATTAATCAGAACATGCTTGGCACTTTATAAACCACTAAGACACAGCCCCATTTCAAAAATCTTGTCATCTATGGCTATGTCCACACACAAGCCCTTGTTTTGAAACAAGCCGTTTTGAAATAATGCCTTATTTCGAAGCGCCTTATTTTGAAATAACAAAAAAGCTATTTCGAAATAAGAAAAAAAGCGGGAATCAAAATAGCATGCTATTTCGAGATGGGGAGGGGAGGGGCAGGGAGGCTTGTGCCGGGCCGGGGCGCCCCATCCCCAGGATTCCCCTGCCCCCCGCTGCTTCTGCCGTGGGTGGGGGGGGCTTCCCCTGCCCCCCTGCCGCTCCTCCCACAGGCAGGGGGGCTTCCCCTGCCCCAGCAGGAGCGGGGGGCAGGCACTGGGGAACCCCAGGGGCCGGGTGCCCTGGGCTTGGGGCCAGCCCCAGCAGCGGGGGGAGCCGCCCCTGGAGCGGTCACCCCGTGGGGGCTGCCATCCCCCTGAGCGGGCTGCAGGGCCAGCAGCTCCCCCGCAGCCCGGACGGGGGGCAGAGCCCTGGGGGTGCCCCAGCCAGCTTCCCGCCGCCTTCCCTTGCCAGGTGTAGGGGGGGGTGAAGGAGGCTGAGGCACCCGTCTCCCCCTGCTCCCAGCAAGGGGAAGCAGGGGGAAGCCAGCTGGGGCACCCTCCGACTCCCTGCACTCCACTCAGCACTCTGGCCAAGGTGCTGATCCCTGGCCAGGGTGCTGAGGGGGGATGGGACCTTCCCCCCCAGGGTGAAATGCACCCTGGGAAGAAGGTCCTTGTTATTTTGAAACAATCCTTGTTTCGAAATAACATGTCCAAACGGCGTTATTTCAAAACAACTGGTTTTGAAATAACCCTCCTTTAGAAAGCAAAGTGGTTTAAGCTGTTTCGAAAGGAGGGCTCTTGTTTCTAAATGAGGAGCTCCCTCCTTTCGAAACAAGAAAATGTCATGTGGACATAGGGACTTTTATTTCAAAACAACCAGTGTTGTTTTGAAATAAAAGCCCTGTGTGAACATACCCTATGTCAAACACAAATACTACTGAACAGACCCAAAGAGGAGGTGTTGAAGTAAAGAATCTGGCAGTGGTCATTTTAAGAAAAGGTTTTGCAGAAAACATTTTCTCTAAAGAGGACTGTGAAGCAAGAGATTGAAGTTGCTTGGTACATGAGATGTGTGAGGCAATTCCAAGAATGAGGGGTAGCAAGGTAGAAGAAGGAGGTGAGAGGGAGAGAAGGACATGGAGGGGGATATAGTAGAGAAGGCTGGGCTGAGCCAAAGGAAGTAATAGGGAGAAAGTGAGGAGGGAATGAAAGCTGAGGTGTAGGCAGTCTCAGAATTGCATAGGGCCTTGAAGATTCAGAGGGACAGGTAAGTTGAGGGGCAGCCAATGGAAAGATTGAAAGAAAAGGGAAAAACAATGGGAGAGGATCTTATCCCACACATTCTGGGCAAGTTTGACCCTGAATTGACGAATCCCACCTCAGGAAAATCCAAAGTGCTGCAGTAAGTGATAATTTCTTCTCAATCAGTTCTGACCTACTGCATCAGTATTATAAGGTCAGGTAGGTTAATAAAGAAAATACGTTGCAAACCCCTTG
Source organism: Podocnemis expansa (assembly GCA_007922195.1). Taxonomy (NCBI): domain Eukaryota; kingdom Metazoa; phylum Chordata; order Testudines; family Podocnemididae; genus Podocnemis; species Podocnemis expansa. The sequence continues at coordinate 17,115,842 of ML682005.1, forward strand.
AGCCCACTGGAAATCCTCTAGCAGTGTTCAGAGAAGTAAGGGTGTCACTTTTGGTGTCTGGGCAATTTTGTATTTGGGTAATGAGATTGAACCTACAGCCTAACTCAGTTTCTTCTGGCATTGCAGCTGGTGTTCTCCTCTTCCTGTCCTGAAATGTTGTGTAGAATTATTGTTTGCTGTTAAACTGCTGTCATGTTCCTCACTAGAGGTAGCGCTTGTGTGGAAAACCTATCAGGAACTTAGAAGGAAGGAAGGAAATATTGTGAAGGGTTAAATATAAATTAAAATAGAATAAATTAAGAAAAACAAGACACAAGCAAATGTTAAATATACATACTTTTAAACAAGTAGGAAAAGACAAGAGCTACAAATAATATAACTAGACAATGATTAAATATATTAATAAAAATAGGAAAAGTCTATGGCCAAATTGATATTTAAAATAATAATATTGGTGATTGAGGGACAGTAGGAAGGAGAGTGGAATTAACAAGACACAAGCCTACTATCATCCTGACCACTTTGCTGATATATTTTATCTTCCTCGTTCACTCTTCTGTCATATTATGCACAATGGGCTGCGGTCTGTGTAATTTTTCTGTTCCTCTTTGCACTATAATTGTATGATTTGATGCCAGTTATGCCATGCAAGGTTTCCTTTTGAATGCTCTACTCTAGTAGTTCTCAACATTTCGTAGGTAACGACATGGTTAGTGGCTCTATAGGACACACCAGCCCAGCCCCCTGAGCCCAAATTCAGCCATTTCCCCATCTCTCCACAACACACTTAGCACAGTAATGTTGTAATAACCCTTGGGGAGGAAGGGGTTAACACTCTGGTCAGTGAGCCCCAAGACAGCCAATAGGAACAAAGGTACAGGTTATTGAATTGGAACAGCAGCCTGGCCTGGGCCTGTTTGGATGCAGCAGAGCTCCTGGAAGGATCAGGAGGAGGCCAGAGGGGCCTAGGGAAGAATCCAGCAACATCCTTACCAAAGATAAGTTAAGTTTGTTACTGACCAGGCGTGGATAGAACAGGGAATGTTTATTTAGATGCGGTCAGCGTATTTTCTTTGTTTTTGGTTTGTTTTTGGATTTCTCTGTGCTGAGCACATGTACCCCCTCCCACTACCCTGTAACTACCTAAGTTAATTCCCAGAGAAGCAACTCTCTGTGTTTTTTATCTGTTCTTTTTGATTAAAGACTTTACCTTTTAAGTAAGTTCTGGTTTTGTGTCCTGGAAGGGCAAGAGGTTTGTGTGCACGTGCCTCAGACTGCACAGGCAGCTATTAAAGAGGACTTTGTTCCAGTTCCAGCTCATATTGCAGCTGGAGTTCAGTCACTTTCCTGAGGGAGGAATAAAAGTGATTGAGGATACCTCACAGGAAGGAATTCCCAAATCCGCCCTCCTTGGTTTCAAGAGGTTTTTTGCATTTGGGTGGTGGCAGCAATACCACTCCAAGGCCAGGAACTGGAGGCCTTGGAGAGTTTTAAGACCAGGCTTTAAGGCCAGTGGCTTTTCTGGCCTGTTACGGGCCCCCACCTTCTGCACTCAGAGTGCCAGAGAAGGGAAACAGCCTTGATAAATGTGTCCCAACACAGTGATTGAGAACCACTGCCCTACCATATTGTTATGGTAGCTTGTTTCCTGCAGCGTCATTTATGTATATAGATGTGAAGCATGTAGCATAGTACAGACCCTCAGGACTATCTCTAGCACAGAGGCTGGAGAGTTACATGAGAAAGACATTGCAAATTGACCTCCATGACTCAGGTAGGAGAAAGGAAATCACCGCAGCTCAGGAGGAAGGGGGGCCACAGGGGAAATGAAAAGAAATATAGACCCTTAGAGAGAAGGAGAAGCTTTTGGCTTTTGCCAGCAAAAGACCATTTTGTGTGGAACTGCAAGAGACTCGGCCTATCCATATGGCCAGGAAGGTCTAGACTGGCTGAACACCACCAACGGTCAGTGTTATGGGTAAGAATGAGGAGTATATACTAAAGAGTAACCTTGGAATAGTGTTATTAGATTAGCATGCATTTTATATCTTTTATTTGCTAGTGGCAACTCTTGATTCCTTTATTAAATGATTGTGCACTAATTTGCTATATAGTCTATTAAAATCATATTCTAATCAATAAATTAGTAGTTGTTTTATCTAAAGCTATGTGGTTGTTAGAGAGTGTGAATCAATGTCAAATGGATGGACCAGGGTCTATGAATCTATGGTGATTGGGGAAGGGTTGCAATCCCTGTACGATGGAAGTTCCCAAGGTAGTGTCTGGGGACTGGGCTGCTTGCTTGGGGGCTGTCCCTTGAGTAGCCAGAGGGTGCACACCTACTGCTTGGCACTGATTACATGTGGGACGCTGGCGTGAGCTGACTCAGGAGTGAGTAGTCACTTGGCATAGTGGGGTAATTTGGGGTTCAGGAGTGGAGATCAAGGGGTCACATCAGCACACCAGACTAGAAACACCCATCATACCCTCATCAGACCACAACTGGTGTGTGTATGTATAACGCGTAGGGGCCCTGCTCCCTAATATGGTGATGTCGTAATATAACTAACAACAATAACATCAATCATGTGGGTGGTTTGTGCACGGGGTCTCTTGTTTTAGGCTTATTGCAGTTGGAAATAGCCATTTTATGGCAGTTGATGGGAGTCCTTAAAAGTGAACTGAACACAAAAATGGAAAATCCAGCCACGTCTATGCATAAATTACAACTAAAGCATGTGTCATTGGTAAACTTTGATATTAGGGCTTTCTGTTAAGTTTTATTTATTTCAGCTTCAAGCCTTAAGGAATGTTGTTTTGGCTGCTTTTCAAAACATGAATGCTTAGCATATGTGGATTCACTGAAAGGGAAATTAGTTCCTCCTATTGCCTTGGAATACCCAATCCCTGCAAGATAATATGTCTCAGCATGAAACAACCTCCTTGGAGCTTTTTTTCGGTTTTTTGTTCTTTTAGTGCAATTGTCTCTCTAATTCCTGAAGTATAGATCACCTACTGAACTATAACTAGCATATGGACACATTGCTTGTTCCTTTGGAAGAGCTGGGATGATATCGCGGATATGCAGTTAAACCAGTGCTTGTTTTTAGTTTTGACTCATAATGCTTTTTCCTAGCAGAATTACTCATTTTCTTATAGCGCAAGGTATCATGTAACAGTGGTAAAAGGCTCAGAGTCATTCTTTTCTAATGCTGAACAAGGAATCCTGTCAGACCAAAGACAATGGCTATGTCTACACACAAAGTTTTATTTCGAAATAAGTCATTTCAAAATGACTTATTTCGAAATAAGGGAAAGCCTGCTGTCAAAATGGCTTTTATTTTGAAATGGTTATTTCAAAATAAGGCTGTTTGGACATGTTGTTTCGAAACAGTTTTTTCAAAACAATGGTGTTGTTTCAAAACAACATGTCCAAATGGCCTTATTTCAAAATAACCATTTTGAAATAACAGCTGTTTCGAAACAATTGGGGTTTAACCTGTTTCAAAACAATGGTTCTTATTTCAAAAGGACGGGATCTGTCCTTTCGAAATAAGAAAACGTCATGTTGACCAAATTTCTTTTATTTCGAAATAACCAGTGTTATTTCGAAATAAAAGTGCTGTGTAGACATAGCCCATAGTATTAGCTCGAAAGCCATTGTGTTTTCTCACTCAGCTTCATTGCATTGCTTCTGCCTGAACCTTTCTCAGCATCTTTAGGCTGAATTCTCTCTACAGATTAAAAAAAAAAAAAAATACACATATCCCCAGAACCAAGGTGACTATGTAGCTTTATGATCTAATCCAACCCAACGTCTTCCTAACAATGGAATCTCTGATTCAGCTTTTGGGTGTAAAGGTGGTGAGGTTGATGTCAGAGAATGCAAGGCCTCCCCAAAGTCCCATCAAGGAAACAGGCAGATCAGCATGGATGGTGGCTATCATAGGCCTAGGAAGGCTTAACCTTCCCAAACAGCCAGGTGTAGCTCTATTCATGCTGTGCTCTGAAGCCCCACTCCCTTTGCTGTGTTCTGCTCTTCTCCCAGGCTTCCAGCCCAGGCAGGCAGGTGCTGCAGCAGCTCTTTATGCCTTTGCTCAGCCTCTTCTCTGATATGGACAGGGACTGGGTCTAGGGAGGGTGGGCTAGTCAGCCATTGACACAAATCTTGGAACATCTAGAGCTGGTGCTTGGACCACCCAGTGTTCCAGACCATGGCCACACTTGGCCAGTGCTCCAAGGCTGGGGCCAAGGCCATGCTTGGCTGGTACTCCAAGGTTGGGGTTTTTCCAGTGTTTAGGTTGCGGGGGGTTGAGGTGGTTGGTTTGGGCTGGTTGGCAGGCTGGGACTCAGGGCAGGGTGGGCCAGGACTGGTGGGTCAGACCAGCTGGTGGGCTGGGACTTGTGCACCCTTGACTGGTTTGGTTGGGCTGGTGGATTGTGCACCCTTTTTGGTTTCATACAAAATAAGCCAGGAAGATTAATGATTGTGTCCTGTGGGAGATTATTGTACACAAAAAGCTTCTTTCCATTGAAGGAGAATAAATTGCAGCCCAAAGTCATTTGTAGCAATGAAAGAAAAAAATTAAGAATCAGCCTGGAATGTCTGAAGTAGGTAGATAGATGTCCTCAATCCTGCACCTCCTGAAAAGTGGACCATATAAAACAGCAGCCAAATTACTATTGACCTCCTGAAAGTAGTGTCTTTTCTATCTGCTGCTGAATGGTGGGCCCTAAGCCACAGAGACATTCTGCATGTGATAGCTGTCTGTCGTAAGATCGCTATATTGTTCCCTTTTTCTGTGTACTAGCTAGGGCTTTTTTGCAGTGAGTTTGCAGAAAGTGAAAGAGAAATTCTATTGTATAGAGCTATGGGATGAAAACATTCCCAGGGGATATGGCAATGCTCTGTTTGCCTCTGCAAGCGGACAGCTGGACAATTTCAGAAACAGGTGTATCTGCTTGCCATGCATCCACTTTGAAATGCAGACTCCCAACACCCTGCAACTTCTGGTTCAAATCAGATTGTGTTTAAACATTGCAGTTCAGGACCATCACTCAATGGGATTGATTAATGAATGCGTCTGAAGGGAGCTGTAGCTGTAAAGCATTATAGAAGTGCTGAGGGCTCAAACTTTGTTCGAAGGCGGAGGATACCATAAAGATTCTATCCCTTTTTGCCCCTTGCCCAGGAGCCAATCAGAATTGCAATCTCTGTCCTCTCATATTTAAGGACTGTGCTCTCCTAATCTATCCTAAGCACATTAACCACCCAAAAGAGTCTATGGAGAGTAGGGCCATACCTTTTGGTGTGCCCAATGTCTAACTGGTAGCTTGACTCCCTTGCACTCAGGAAGCTGCCTGTTGGCTACTGAACCTGTGTATAAGGGCAAGAAAGGGCTGCCTATATCCCTTTGCTTTCCCTTTGCACAGCCATGCAGAATGTGCTTGAATTAGTTCTCATTTGTCTCCCTCAGGAGAATGTCAATACAAAGAAGTGAACTTTTTAAAGTTTATATATTGGTGTACCACTATCTTCTCCTCTCATCCACGTACCTCAAGCCCACCAATGGCAGAGAAGGTAACATTTGTGAACGTCATATAAATCTAAATCCTAAAATATGTAAATTAACCCTGTTTCTTACAGTGTCATTTTAGTACTGGTGAAAAGTGCTGTGTTCACAGCTGAAAATCCTGGCATTCTCTGTTTAGTCAGAGGGTGGGTCTAATGCAGGCTGGGGTAATGAACGTCTCCCCACTCTCCAGCCAAATTGTCTTGTCCCTTAGCTAGAGGAACCAGCATCAGGCTGTTCAAAACCCATGTCTGATCTAGCCCTGATCAGGGCTGCGGTGAACCAAACTACATCATTTTTGATTGCTGAGGTTTGTGATTTGGACACCTTTTCACAGGAAAATGAACTGAAACCACTGGGCACTGTCATTTGTATAGGCCATAAATCAAGCACATTTAGCATGTTTAAGTGGGTGTGGTGTCACTTCTTTATGTAATATCTCTTTACACAGGGCCTGGTTGTGGCTAATCCTTACATGGCTGCACAGTTGGAGTAGGAAGGGAGTAAGGGGCCTCCACTTCCCACCACCTTCCCTGTGTAAAACCTTGCCAGAATTGCAGCCTCTGTGTTAGCAGCGTGCAGGGCCTGCTAACAAGAGGCAAACTGCCAGCTGACCTTAATGGGACAGCAGAGCATTGGGAGTTGATATAGGCATAGCTCCATCTACCTCTTCTGACAAGCTACATAGTAGGAATGGATATTGAAACTTTTACAGGAATGTTATAGCTTGTACTTCCCATGATGCAGGTACACCAGGTGTCAGTTCTGACAAGGCTGTGGCCATCAGCTGAGCACTGACAAATTCATAACAGGAAGCCAGATCAGCTCACTTGTATGTTAATGCCATTATAGATAGATGCTAGACTTGTAGATCAGTGTTTAGAATCTATAAAATGCTTGTGAATTGTTATATGCATTAAGCTTATATGTAACATCTGTGTCCTGTGGTATAAACTGTGGTTTTTTTCAAACTTTCTTATTTGCAGCCACCTGAAAAATTTCAAATGGCAGTCCAGACCTCTTTGGAAATATTAGACAATCTGTGAACCACAGTAGCCCACAATCCACAGATTGAAAACTACTGTTGTATGGACACAACAACTTTTCACAGACCCCTTAGCTAGCTGACTACAGCATGAAAACTAGTGCTATAAAGTGATATGTACGTTTCTCTTTATAACTGTTAAAATGTCTACTCAGTGTAAACCCAGGTATCAGGAGTGGGTCCCCTAGTTCATCCCATAAGCTTGAACTCTGGAAGAAGGAAAGAAAGACAGATAACATGAAACTCTTCATATCTCTGCTGTGAGGCTGGAGCTAGGAAAAAAAAAGCAGAGATTCCCAGTGTCAACCTAGGCTAGCCCAAAAAGACGTTCAGTCCTGACAGATTGCTTCAACTCTGTCACCTGTTGGAACTATAAAGTAAATCATTTGTGTATATATGTTGCCTGCTTTAATTTGTATAATAACTCTTTCATTTCTTTTGAGTAATTAATAAAGCCTTAGTTAGTTTACTATAAGACTGGCTACAAGTGTTATCTTTGGTATGAAATCTGAGATACAGTTTGACACGGGATAAGTGACTGGTCTCTTGGGATTGGGAATAACCTGAATATTTTGTGATCTTTGGTTTATCACTAAGTCTAGCTTGTCCACGTCACCAAGGACTGGAATGCTCAACGAGATTGTCTGTGACTGGATGGTAAGATTGTCACCGCACTTCAGGAATTTACATTTGATCCTAGGTTCATGATAGCTAAATATAAATCATATCATATCACTAGTTTGGGGTGATTGCCCTTCTTTTGATAGTTTACCCCAGCTTGGGACTCATGAGTATGAACCACTTAGACAGTGCAATATTTCCAACTCCACTGCAGTTGAGCTCTTCACTCCCCCTTACTTGTACAATGTGCTATCAGCACCAAGTAGCTCACACACAGTTTACTATGCCAGACTAATGAGAAAACTATCACTTATCTAGCAAATGCTAACATCGTAGCTAATTGTTACATGCATTGAACTGGTTCAATAAATGAAAGTATCCAGTTCTAAGGTGCAGATTTGTCAGCCCTTTAGGTAAAGTGTCATACTTAAAACAAATTAAAAAACACACATTTTTTAGTGTCTATATCATTCTTGCCATTGTACAAGAGTCTGATCACTGTATAAATAAACCAAAAAGAAAGACTCACCAGTGACTCCAGTCTGTGGTTTGTGTATTTTTTATGTTTGCTGTCTAGGTTTGTCTTCTCAGATGGTAATCACCTCAGAGCAGATAGTAGGCCTGTGCCTGCATATCAATTGGATGCTAGTATAGCTCCTCCAACATTCATACAGTCACTTTAGATTTACGCTGACATGAGAGGAAAAAAATATCATGCTTGCCATCTTAACCTGGTATTCTCTACAGAACTGAGCACCCTGTGAATACTCAGCAAAACAGTGTTTTCCTTGGCTGTATTCACACACAGATGGTTATTTTGAAACAAGTTGTGTCAAAACAACTTGTTTCGAAATAACGCCTTATTTCGAAATAACTTATTTTGAATTAACAAATAGTTATTTCGAAATAAGGGAAAAGGCGGGAAACGAAATAGCAGGTTCACACTGTGAACCTGCTATTTCGCTTCCTCAGGGGGCTGCGGGCACCGGCGGGGTTCAGCGCAGCCCAGCACTGCTCCCCGCCGGTGCCTGCAGAGC
>ML682005.1:17134117-17192193 GCA_007922195.1 Podocnemis expansa
GGGCTGCCCTGGCACTGCTAAGGGGCCCCAGCTCCTGAGCTTGCCCAGCAGTGCAGGCTCCACCCCTGTGCCAGGGGCCAGCTGGCTGGCAGTGCCATTCACAGCCCGAGCCTACAAATAGGCACAGCTCATTCTGCACTCCAGTAAGCAGCTGGCTCCTAGTATAGGAACTGGCCACTGCGCACCCCATCCCATCCCCTCTTTGCCTGCTGGGGCGGCTGCTGCCCGCCCGGGCTCCAGCTCCTATCTGTGCTGAGTCACAGCGCAGGAATGGGCCTTGCAGCCTTGCCGTCAGCTGCCCCCTCAGCCATACACAAGGGCTATGTCCACACATACATCATTATTTCGAAATAAGTTATTCCGAAATGAGTTATTTCAAAATAAAGTCCTTATTTCGAAATAAGTTAATTTGAATTAACAGTTTGTTAATTCGAATTAAGGGAAAGCCTACTTTCGAAACAGCTGTTATTTCAAAATGGTTATTTTGAAATAAGTCTGTTCGGACATGTTGTTTTGAAACAGTTGTTTCAAAACAATGGTGTTGTTTTGAAACAATGTGTTGGAATGCCGTTGTTTCGAAACAGCCATTTTGAAACAACGGCTATTTCGATATCGAAGCAGGTTTAACAGTTTTGAAACAATGCCCGTTGTTTCAAAACAATGGGTCCCGTTGTTTCGAAACAATGGTACGTTGTGTGGACATGAGAATTTTTATTTCGAAACAACCAGTGTTGTTTTGAAATAAAAGACTCGTGTGGACATACCCAAGCAGTTCAGCCCCTGCCTTGCCCTCGCAAAGCCCGGGAGAGATGGGGGTTCATGGAGAGTCTCTGCCTTTCACTGCCCTCACCGCTCCAAGCTTCTACCTCTGCCACCCCCAAAGTAGCTCTGCCTGCCCTGCACACAGGAGCCAGTGCTTTGCTTTTCCAAGCAGGCTCCAGTTTCCCTGGTGCCAGTGGCCGGCTCGGAGATGGTTTTGCCCCATTATGCTATTTTTAGGGGCCCTAGAATGGTGCTCTGGGGAGTTCTGCCTACCTTAACCCTTGGTAGTGCATATTGTAGGCCAGGGGAGGGTAAAGCTCACCAAACAGTCAGGTATGTGCTCACCCACACTCCTGCTGGAGGCCCTGTCCATTTCTGCTCTTTCCTTATTGCCCTAGTCCAGGTGCTGCTCCCCTTCCTCCCCTAGCTTAGCCTCTTCCCCAGAGTGGGTGGGGGCTGGAGCTAAGGCAGCCCAGCTGGAAGCCCTGGACTTGGGGTGCAGGGGCACTGCTCAGGCTGCCTAGCACTCTAGGTACCAAGGTTGCCCCACTGGCCTGGGACTTGGGCCACTGACCAGCCCAGCACTGGGGTGGGCCAGGGCCAAAGCTGGCATTCTGGGCTGACTGGTAAGCTGAAACTTGGGCTGGTTGGTGCAGGGCACCTCTGGCCACAGAAAGGCGCTTGGGGCTCCAGCAGGGAAAGAGGCTGGACAGAGTGGGGACAGCGAGCTAGTCTTCCTGAATGGCCCATGGCTATACTTCTTGGCTGAAAGGACCAATCACTGTGCAGGCTGCATAAAACCAATTCATCAGTTCAGAGTGTTGCTTCCTAACTTTTACCAACATACCTACAGGACTTTAGTTAGTTTCCGCTTCCCTTGCACCTTGTTTCAGCAGTTATTTGTTCAGGCATGTCTTGTCTTAGCCGCCATTAACAGGACTAAATTAAGTTACACTTAGATCTAGATTTTGAACAAACCTGAGGCATTTCTTCACCATCCCCCTTTTCCAAAAAGACCCCTTACTGGATTGGATAAACTAGAATCTGGAGCTGAACATTTTCAAAACCAAAAGTAGTTCTGGATTTGTTTAAAGAATTCTTCCTTGTTTCATCTTCTGGTATCTTTTTAGTGGTCTTCTGGAGCCCTATGAATATGACACTTATCATCTCATTATATAAGTGACCAACTGTACACAGTTTTTTAAAGATGTATAAGGGGACTGCTATTTTCTTTTTCTGCAACCTTTCCTCAAAAATCTGGTGCAGTAAGTTGTACTTTTACTATTACTGAAAAACAGCCAATCAACAGAAGTCTTGCTGCCTCAGGAAAAGACCCAGGGCTCGGCACTCTGGGACTACAGGTTTGAGCCACATATGTGCACTGCCACCACGGGTGGGCCGGCAGCAGACCTGGGGGTCGGGTGCTGGGGCTCAGAGCTTGAGTCCCATAAGCCTAGCATAAGCAATGCCCCTTCCACTCACCTATTTCAGAACTTGTGGAGGAGGAAGATGTGCATATACAAAAAATGTTAAAACCATGAAGAATTTCAGCTTTTGCTGATGAAGTTGTTTTTGACTTCAGGGCACCATGTAACAACTATTTTCTAGCGCTGTGGGTGTATTTCTTTTGCTTTTGCCGAGAACGAGAATCATCAGCATCATGAATACCTATGGGAATAATCCACTGTGCTGTCTCTGAGAGCTGAGCTCTTCATTGGGTGATCATGTTAGAGCTGTACAAATAACTGATTTTGTTCCTCCATTTGATGCCCATTAAAAAAATAAATCAGGTCAAAGAAATGTTTTCAAGTGGTTTCATGAACCAGAAGAAATTCACCTGAGGCTGACTGAATGAAGTGTTTTTTTTTACCTGAAATGAAACATTGTTTACTTTTCAAGTTTTTTTTTTACATGTCTAGTGTTTTAAAATAAAATTGAAATAAATTTTGAAACAAAAGGTCATTTTGATTAAAAAAACTCAAAGTTGTCGTTCAAAAATATCACAAGAAAGTTTTCAAAGTTCCATTCCCTTCCTACCCCAACTGAAAAGATTTGACATGAATTGAAGAAATGTTTTGGGTGACCTGTATTTGCATTTTTTTTTAAAGCTATAAGTGCTTTTGATAACAAATTGTATCCAAGTTGGTATTGGCCACTATGAGAACTCCAGGGCACTTCGCCATCTGCAATAATTCTCTACTCCTTTCTTGGTTTCTCTCAATTCTTTTCCAGTGCTCTCCATTAGCGATCGCTTTCCCACTAGTCCTTTCTTCCCCTATCCTCCACTCGCTATAGCTCATTGCCCTCTTTCCTTTCTCATTTTCTTAGGGAAAAACAAAACCACTTTAAAAACATTTGAGGGACATGGCACGTCTAGCGAGATTGCCAATAATCTCCCATGATTGAGAGTGGTAAAGATGGTGTTGAATGATTAAGCCACAATAAAGTTTTAGGCTGACACCAATAAATCTGTAGCTATTTATTACTAAAGTTCACATCAAACATGTCAGCATGTTGTAGTGCTCGTAGGCATCAAGTCAGGAACTTTTTGCCAGTGTTGGCTGCAATAGTAAGCGGCTGCAAATCCTGAGATGTTGTTCTGTCAATTGCTACTTTCATTGGCTGTTTTTTTTTTTCAATTTTAAAAGGGATAGCCGTGTTAGTCTAGTCCAGTGAAAAAACAACAAGGAGTTGTGTGGCACTTTAAGACTAACAGATTTATTTTTTGCATGAACTTTCATGGGAGAAGATCCCACTTCCTCAGATGCTTCGAAGCATCTGAGGAAGTGGGATCTCCTCCCATGAAAGTTCATGCAAAAAATAAATCTGTTAGTCTTAAAGTGCCACACAACTCCTTGTTGGTTTTTTTTTTCACTCTGGCACTTGCAGAAAATGGACACAAATTACACCTCTTTTACTATCAGTAAACAAAATAAAGCTCCTCTTTTATGTGAATATAGTCAACATGAGGCTTCAGAACTAAAGAAGTATTTTCTTTGCAAGTCTGGCTGGACATCAAAATGTTGGAGCTGCAGAAACAACCTTCTTTTCAGTCGTACATTTAAACTTTTAACACCCACCATAGCTCCTGTGGCTGTAGCTTGACTGAAAGTCTTGACCGTTTGGAAGCAGTCTCAAATATCTGGAAATTTCCCAGATGACCAACTCTCCAGCCAAAAGCCTTTGTTTAGGCAACTGGGATACTTCAGCCTGATGGCACCAGAAAATTAATGCTACAGATTACATGGTGATCTCAAGATTCTTATGAAGCTCCAGGGGCTGATTCTGACCTCGCCCTGATGAGAATCATGCTAAGTCAGAGCAGACCCAAGACCACAGTTTCATTCATTAAATATTAAATAAATCCTATGCCACCCACTTTAAAAAATAACAAAATTTTCTAGACAGCTACATTGGAACAAAAGGATCCATAAACCCAAAGATTTAAATTAGAGGGCAGGGGAGAAGCCAGTTAGCTCCCTTCTCTGCCAGTGGTGAGCTACTGGGAGATCAGAGAGCACATGCAGAAGGAACGACTACCCTAGACCTCCTCCAGTCTGTACTCCCTACTACTCTCTTTTACTTTGTATTTGTGCCCCCCCGCCGCCAGTCTTAAATTTTCCACACCTGTTGATTCAGGGCTGAAGCAGCACTCTCTGAAGAGCATATTTGCACACATCTTTCCTTGATTGTGACTCAGGATGAATGAAACCTAATTGACCACTGCAGTTACATGGCAGAACACAAGGCTTAACAGCTGTTTGGTGATGCAGTGTCACTTATTAACCCTTTCATAAATACTACACATAGTTTACTGGTTTTGCCTTTCTACCAGGCTTAGCCTGCGCTGCAGCACCAGCTGTAAGGTCTGCTCTGCAGTATGGTACAAGAAATTGTGGATTAGAATCACCTGGTTGCACTGGGAAAGCAGCAGTAGCATTGGCTGTACTTACTGAAGTTAATATTAGGAGGAAAACAGGGGAGCAAACTGCCAGGTGTGAGACACACCCAAAAATTATATAAATCTGTTTTTGTGATCTCACAGATACTTAATTTGAACAGAACTATTGGTGTCTAAAAATCAGGCCCTTGCTATCTCAAAATGGGTACCCCAAAATAGATACATTTAGAATTTAATCTCTCTCCCTCTGCCTCAGTTATTCCACTGGAAAACTGAGGATTACAGTGCTTACCCAGTTTAGGAAAGCACTCACAGACTCTGAGATCTTTGGATAAAAAAACCATAAACATATGCAAAGTCTTATTGTTGAATAACATCAGATTCTGCATTACATTTCTGGAACTGCTTTCTGGTAGGAGTAGTGGGTGAAAACAACCAAACTAGTTTCAATATGGACCTTGACTAAATTTATGAGCAGGCTTATAAGACAGGGTTGCCTGTGCTAGCAGAACACTGGACTTAGTAACTCAGGCAGTCCCTTCCAGTCTTATATTCATATTGCTTGTCTAGAGCTGTGACTTTTTATTGGTACTAGGATTTAAAAAAAAAAACCACTCATACAAATTTTGGAGCATAGTTTATTTTGAAAAACAAACAAAACTTTTATTTTTATCACCAAGAATGAAAAATATTGGTTCCTAGAAAAATAAAACAAATTAGAATTTAATTTTTCCAGAACCAGGTTTCTTTGTGTTAGATGCCATCAAACAAGTGACAGGGAACTTAAGTAAGGCAATGAACTGACAGGTGAACTGGTAGTTCCTTGGAGATTCCTATTTCTGTTGCAGAGCGACACAGTGAAGAGTGGTTCTCTGAAGTTAGATCAAGCACAGTCAATTCCAATTTTCTTTACTTATTCTTCCAGTAATAGGGTTCTAATTGTGACTCTCTTGTAATTAGTGTATGTATAATGTATATTGCACATTACTTTGAAAGTGAAAAGTATTATACAGTATACGTGATATCAGTGTTACTATCATCAAAAGGCCCAGCCAGGAAATTGGAATGGGTGAAGGTCATTTTCCAAGTCCGTACTCTGTTGACAGCATCATGTTATGTCTCCATGGGGGTGAACATTTTTGTTTAATGCTACAGTGTTAACAAACTGGATCTCTCAGATGGCTTTGCCTTCATTCTAGCTAGGCAGCTTCCTTTGCCTGTCATCATGCTGCAGTCAATTTAACATTTTTCAGAATCAGAGACTAATGCTTACCACTTGTTAAAACAAAACAAAAAAATCCACTGAAAAGAAAAATTAGAACAGCCAAGCCATTTGATAGCCAGAAAAATGGTAAGGTTAGCACAGATACAGCTATTTAAACAGTCGAGTTAAACTCACTGAAATGTAGTTAACGTGGAGCCTGATCCTGCACCATTAAAGTTAGCAGATACTTTATCCTTGATCCTTTTCCCAGTTCTGAGTTCCCTTGTAAGGCTTTATGAAGATAAGTTGTGTGATTTTTTTCTCTTAACCATTTAAATGATACATTTCTAGCAGCTAAATACTGGAGGAACAGTGAATTCAAAATGCAGTGAATAAGTAAAACTGATAATTGTGTTAGAGATACCACATGATTGATTATGATCTTACAGCAGGGGAAATCAGGAGTAACTGTACTGGCTGTAAAACTGATGTGAGAGGAGAATTTTTGTTGGAAAGAACTATTCTTTCATTTAATTTGGCTTTTAATACATATGAATTTTTTGACTATTTGCATGTACCCATCTACACAACTGTCAACTTTGTAATATATGTATGCATAAACTATGCAATACGTAAAGTGTCTCCCATTTAGTGCTTCTTTCATTGGAACAATTTAAGATGATATTTTTGGAAAGTTGAAGGCAAGTGGAAAGTTCTAATCAGCCGAAGGTGATACATAACAAATCAATGGTATGAGCAAAAGAGGGCATTTAAAAATCTAGCATTTGCTGATGCTGTGAGGCACAATGTTTTTTTCATAACAGGTACAATGCCAGCCACTTAATTTTTCAGATTAGCTATGCTATCAGTGAAATAACATGTTGTGTTTAATGCTGAATTAAAAAATCTCAGTGGAAATATATATTTAGTATGTCAAGAGAACACAATCAGTTCCACTTTAGCTGGATGTAGTTTACCCAGATATTGTGATAACTGGATAAAATAATTTTCTCCCACAGAAGTAATTTTCTGCACAATTTGTGCTGTCATCCAAGCCATTCAAGACAGCAGATTTACATGGATATTTTCCTGACCCCCTGTGGCAACTTTGATTTCCACAGAAATCTTGATCCCTCACAGCAATCAGGTTGCTCTTGCTCTCCCTATCATGTCAGTTTCCTGAGCTGTACCATCACTTTTTGCACACCCTTGAGATTTCAGGCTTCTTTTTCCAACTCACATTTTCCTCTCCAGTATGAATGCTGGCAAAAATGAAAAAATTGCTGTTTGCTTGATGAATCTGTCCTAGCTTGCCAGCACTCTGCAGGTCAAGTTTTCAAAGATGGTTGTTTGTCTAAGGCTTGGTCTACACAACTGTTGACAAGAGATACTTTACTGTACTAACATTCCCATACCACGGTATATCTACTGCACTGTATCAATGGGCGACACTTTCCAATCAAGGCAGGCTTACTCCTTCCAAGCAGGTGGATTAATGGCATTCACTAGAGAGCACTTCTGGGATTGATTGAGTGGGTCTTCATAGCCGACTCAGTCAATCCCACTGTGTTGGTCTGTGCAGCCCCGGCAGTGTAGACATACCCAAAATATTGTAAAAGAAGTGGGCATCTATTTAAAGTCACCCTCTGTATCCATCTCTGCTCCAATGCAGGAACAGAGATCCAGATCCTCAAAGGTAGTTAAGTATCTAACTCCTTTGGAAATAAATGCAAGGTAGGTGCTAAAAAAGCTTGAGGATGTGAACCAGGGTAACTGAGAATCAGGCCTGCAGTGTTTCCAGCTCAGGAGCAAGTAATGAGGAATGCTCCTAAATGTAATTGTTATCCAAACAGCATCTGCATTCTTCATACAATCATTATAATTCAACAACATTTCACATACTTAAATTGACTCAACTCATTGTTCTAAGTGTCTGATACTCTTTGCATGGGAAACCTTCCTGAATGGAAGAAAATTGGTCTTGTGAGGCTCACTTATGGAAGTGTATCTTCATTGGAAGAGCACTGCAAGAAAAGTGCTGTAAGGAAAAATCCATCCTTTTGAAAAGAGTGCAGTCTGTCTGCCACCACAGGAGTTGAAAGATGGCCTTATGGTAAAGTGTCCCAGTCCCTGGCCAAGAGATTTGGATTCTAGTCACAGCTCTGCCTTGGACTTGTATAGCTATAAACCTAGTTTGTCTCCCAGTGAACATCAAGAGTAACTCCAATTTACATCTGTAAAGTTATGCTGCTGTGAAGTCAGAAGGAAGCCTTCCTATTCAGTCAGAATAATGGAGATATTAATACTTCTCTAAACTTGTAGCTCTCAACCTTTCCAGACTCTTACACTTTTCAGGAGGCTGACAGTCTTGCATTCCCCCACATTTTACATCACTTTAAAACTATTTGTTTACAAAATCAGACATAAAAATACAAAAGTATCATGGCCCACTGTTACCAAAAAATTGCTTACTTTCTCATTTTTACCATATAATTATGAAACAAGTCAATTGGAATATAAATATTGTACTTACAGTTCAGTGTATAGAGCAATATAAACAAGTCATAGTCTGTATGAAATTTTAGTTTGTACTGAATTTGCTAGTGCTTTTAAGTAGGCTGTTATAAAATTAGGCAAATATCTAGATCAGTTGATGCATTCCCTGGAAGACTTCCACATACCCTCAGGGGTACCTGAACCCCTGTTTGAGGACCACTGATCTAAACCACAGGGTCGTTATGAGGCTTTGTTCTCTGATATTTGAAGTTTGGATGGAAGGCCCTATCACAGTGCAGAGTATTAATATTGTACCTGTTTGTCTAAAGATAGCGTGCTAATGTTATCGAAATAGCTATTGTATAAATATATATTTAAATGTGCCAATACAATATATTTATACATTTTTGTATATATAAGTACCATATAATATTCATAGATCATCTGATTGTTATTCAATTCTTGACGAAAAGAAAATTTCTCAGGAAATCCAATGTTCTAGGAAAAGCATTGCTTCTGCAATGACTCTTCATTGTGGATTTTGCTGTTAAGTTCATTTT
The DNA here is from genome assembly GCA_007922195.1 of Podocnemis expansa. Lineage (NCBI taxonomy): Eukaryota > Metazoa > Chordata > Testudines > Podocnemididae > Podocnemis > Podocnemis expansa. Next base: position 17,143,041 of record ML682005.1, read on the forward strand.
TCATACCCATTAGATACCATATAAATTTCTGCATTTCACTTTCCAGGATGTTTCTTGCAATAAATTATAACTGACATTAAGATAGAGGAAGATGAACTTTTGAGAGAGTATGGAATGCAGGCTCTGGCAGCACTAGCAGCAGTAAGACTAGGCGATTAAATTGGTTACGCTTCTAAGCAATGCCTGACAATATAAACTACAAAAACCTTTTCTCCTTTTCCAGAGCTGGAATATTTCAACAGACTTTTCTGTACTCAGCCAAGGTAAACTGGAGGTCATGAGGAAGTAAAAAGACAACTCTCTTCCAAGGGAGTCCAAAAGGACATGCATAATAGTGTAGCATGTGGCCACACAGAGAATATGCAAAATAGACACCAAATCACATGAATTCTCCTAATAACCTTAAACTGCTTATTTTTTTTTGTTTACTATAGGCAGTACAGCTGCTGTCTCAGCAAAGCTCTTTAGGGACATGGATAAAGTAGATTGAACAGTGATATCATCCATTACCCATATTGAATTTTGGTGGTAGCATACTTAATTTTTTGTTATTTTGGCAGGAGAGGATGGAGGTAAGGAAGTCATGAGATGAATTTACAGTAAACTGTTTCAAGGAGATGCAGGTTGAGCTGCTCTTCTGAGTACATAATATTTTATTAACACATTTTAAAATCCATCTTAAAATAACCCCACATTTCAATATGCTTAAATTTTTGTTTCTGCTTTATAAATGCCTTTTAACGTCTTAATTTGCCTTCCAGGGTAAGCAACACCCTTTATGGCAGAGATCCTAATAACCTGCTTTTTAATGACCAAGAGGAATAACGAAAACATTTTTGAAAGCTAGTGATTTACTTCTATGATATTTTTCTGTAAACAGAGAGAGAGGGAGGAAAGTAAGGCAAATGTCATGGTGTCTTGTGTTAACATGACCCATATAGAAGAGCAGTGCATTGCAGGATCACTGGCTATGATTAGAGCTATCAAGAATAGCTAGTCCCTAGTCTACTTAACTATTACCACATAGAATAGGCATTGCATAAAAATATTGAAAGTTATTTAATCAGAGTGGTTCATTAGGGTAAATGCATTTTTTTAAATTGGAAAGTATTTTTCTATAGCTGAGTATAGCTAAGTCTGACAACAGCCTGAATTATTAGTAGTACCTTTACTGTTTTCTTTGGCCCCTGTGTACTATATATATATATATATATACATATTTTAAAAAGACAATAATAAAGAACAATTGTAAAAAGCAAATATTTTGTACAAAAATACAAAGTTTTAAAAGCTCTTAAAAGTATATTCCATATTATTGATGAGAACTTGACTATATATATATTTATATAAAATCTATATACTATCTGTATTATTTTCCTACATTTGAGATTTTTAGCAAATGAAAATACTGTTTACACTGTAGTTTTCTATGTATTTCCTATAGCTGAATGACCAAGTGTCTTACTCAGACAGATATAGTCCATGTTTCTGAAGACAAAACTTGTACACTTGTATGGTTACCAGCTGATAAAAATATGTATCTGATTCAATCCAACTGCATTTCCAATAAATGAATTGTGCTATGGATTCAAAATCTTTGAATAATTACAATGGCGATGACAAGTTGCTGCTGAATTCTTTTTTTTTTTTTTCATTCAATGAGTTTTCAGTGCTTCTTTTCAATTTTGTTAGGAGATCATGAAGTCCCATACGATGTTTTTAGTATGTGTCTGTAAATTCACAGCCTATAACAATTCCGATGCCTAGGCTATACACAGAGAGAGAGAGAGAGAGAGAACAAAGGTGAAAGGCTTGCAAATATAAAATAAATTATCAGCAAGGCGGTTACTGAATTCAAGTATCTTCTTTTCAACGATTATAACTTAAGAATGTAAGAGTAGCCATAGTGGGTCAGAACAATGGTCCATCTAGCCCCGTACTCTGTCATCCCACAGTGGCCAATGCCAGGTGCTTCAGAGGGAATGAACAGAACAAGTAATCATCAACTGATCCAAATTTTTAAAATATGACCTGTATTCATATATTGTATATCTCTAAGAATTAATATTTTCAAAATCTGAAGCTCTGCTAATATAATAGACATTTATCTAGGAAGAAAAGAGAACTTAGTGTACATGCACGTCCTCTGCATTCACACACAGATGTGGATTATGCAGCTGGATAGTGGATATATGTTTTTTGTGGACTTTACCTAAGAGCCAGTATCTGTCAACTTGGCTCCAGCTGGGAGCTGCCTTGTACCAAATCCTGTGAAATTCTACCCATGTACTGTATTGGCAACCATAACAGCCAGGCACTCATGGCAAAAATAATAAACTCTGAAAAAAGTCTAATTTTAAGAATAGTATCTCTGGGCAGGCTGTAAAATAACTTCTTTAAACAAGGCAATCATCAGAACAAAAATACTGTAGGCCAGATCTAGCAGTGATCATGCAGCACAGCCTTTAAGCTGCTCTGGGGCACAGCACTCTCTGGAACACTATTGTGAGTGCATCCCTAGACTTACAAGGAGATTCTGTAGTGCCTATGGCTATGTCTCCACTTGATGCTAGTTCGAACTAAGTTAGTTTGAATTAATTAATTCAAACTAATTGTGATTAATTTGAACTAAGTTAGTTTGAATGAGCATGTCCACACTAGAAACCTAAATTGAACTAGCATGTCTATGAACAGGACTTGATAGTTTGGCTTTGGAGGGGTTACCATGGGAAGTGTGGCAACATGGGACCCAAGAATGGTGATGCCCCCACCCAGTCCATAAAAAGAGGAAGGCACCCTGGGAGGAAGAAGGCCAAACTGCCTTTAGCTCAAACTAACAATTAGTTTGAACTAATGCGGCTCTGTTGGATTAGTTTGAACTAATAAGTTCAAACTAACCGTTAGTTTGAACTAAAGTCAGGTTTTACAAGTTTGAACTAAGCTTTTCTTAGTTCAAACTAAGGAATTCCTTAGTTCGAGCTAAGGAAAGCCAGTGTGGCCATGGACTAATTTAGTTCGAATTAAGCCTCCTTAATTCGAATTAAATTCCCAGTGTAGACATAGCCTTTGTGACTGCTCAAACAAGCAGTCTGTGATTCCACTCAGCCCACCTGCCATTATGTGAAATGAGGCCCTGCGCTAGAGAACTTGGACAAGGCCATGCTTCCCTCCACCAATCAGAGTGAAGGGGTGGTTGTTTAAGGAGAGATGCCAAGCAATTGCCAAAAATGTCCCAGCAGCAGGGAGCTTTCCTGCTTCTTGGGCTAGACTTGTATAGAGTTCTCATTTGTGAGAGGCCTGTCCTCCCTGTAAAGCAGCTCCACAAGCTCTGTCCATCCACAATAGGTATATGGATCCTCCTCTGCCCCACCTGTGCAACCATGGCTCTTTGTGGAAATATTTTTAACTGAACACCCAGCTTACCTTTTTCCATGTCTTTTTCACAAATAAAATTGTTAATATCTTCACAGTGAAAGTCATTCCACAGCCCAGCAGAGATTAATCCAGCACAATCTTCCCCTGGGCCTTGCCCAGTGTTCCAGTTATCAGGTTGCCCAGTTTTCCAGTTTCTTTCAACAAAATAAGAAGTAGATATTATTTTGCAAGTCAGCTCCACACTGTAGTTTTCCATGCACCACAGAACAGATTAGCCAAAAACATCCTGAGATCTGCTCTGACCTGCTGGAAATACACTCTTCAACAAACAATACATGACGCTTATTGAAAATGGAAAACAGATGTGCTGCAGAGAAGGGAAACTACTCAGCCTAAAGCTCTCAAGGCTCAAAGCCTAAAATTAAACCAATGAGCACTATTTTCATTTGTGGATGTGCACGCAAGTGTGATGAGAATATAAGCCATATCAGGCCTGCCAACAGGCATTCTGGGCCCCAGGACAGAACAGTCTTGGCCCACCCTTTCTGCCTGTGTCCCTGGCTACAATCCACCCCAAGCAATGCCCTCTCCTCCACTCCGTTGGTGTGCTCACCACCTTATCCCCCCTCTCTTCCATCACTCTATTCCTTTCATCTTTCCCACATTCCCTCTTCCCCCAGGTGGTGAGAGACAGCTGGTGGGGCTGAGTGTGGAGGGGTGGAGGAGGGTACAGTGCTGCATTGAGAAGGCAAGCATGGAAGGAGAGGAGGTACACATACGGTGCACAAAAGTGGGGTTGGTGGGGCTGAGTGAGGAGAGGGGATGTGGCTGCTGGGAGGCCAGGTGGGGTAAGAGGGGTGTGTGGAAGAGAGGATGGGAGCCAAGCAAGGAAGTGGGTTGGTAGAGAGGGACACGACAGCGAGCAAGGTGGGAGCAGGGCCCTGGATAGAGTGGGCATGGACTGTCAGCAGGGATCACAGGTGGAAGAGGTGGGACAGGGAGCCAGCCTCCTCAAGGAAAGTCTTCACCTCACTGCTCCCTTTAAAAATTGCTGGACCCCCTTAAAATCCCTGGACCACTGAGCAGATGCCTTTTTTGCCCCACCCTCCCGTTGGGGGCCTGTGCTTTATGCACATTGCATCATCCTTCCACAATGTCCATCTACTTTATTCTTACCAACAATTAGTACTGAAATATCCAAGACTCTTCATGAGAGAGTCTTACACATTTCAGTAACTTGCCTTCTAAGAAGAACGCAAAAGGGATATAAAGAAAGGTAGCAAAATAGGCACCTGTAATTGCACAGAAACTCAGAACACTGTTTTGATGGTGATAGGCCTCTCCAGTTGCAAAGCAGAAATTTATCTATCTTTCAGGCCGGAATTTGGATGCAAAATTTTCAAACTCAGAAGGAATTTTTGTAGTTGGCTTTATTTGGAGGCCACTAACCTTGATAGTGAAACCTGGCACAGCAGTTAGTGCCCTTGTTTGGTGGAACAAAAGTCTCTCAATTTTGTTGTCATTTAATAAAAGAGATATACTTCCAATCTTGAAACTTAAAAGCTCAGATTTCTTAAAGAAATAGGCTGTTTAACAGAAGCTTGTGGTTGCTGGCTGAAATGGTGCCATACACAGCAAAATAACATGCCCTGCCTGATACAGAGGATCTGACTAAACTTCTGGGAAGAAACAAAGACTTCCAGAAATAATGAATCACATTCAGTAACTGACAGTTCTAAGGTCACTAGAGGACACCTAAAAAGTACAGCAGAGGAGAACACTGTTGAAAACAGTGGTTTCAGTGACATGGGCCACAAAATTGCTGTAGCCATCAGAAGTTGAGGGAGAGTATTATGGTAGGATTCACCCAAAACAAGTCTTTTTTTTTTTTTTTCATATTCTTCAAGAAAAGTGGTCACCGGTTTGAGACCTGCAAATCATTTATAACAAATACAATAGATTTAGTCTGTTTTTCTGGTGTGCTACATGGTGAGAGTTATAGTCTCTGTTGTCCTCACCACTCTATTAAAAATTAGGATGGCTGCAACCTGGTTCATTTAATACAAATTAGGTGCACCTCTTGGATTCCTGGCCACCTGCCAATCCAGCCCTCAGCTCAACAAACTTTGGACCTCCATGCCTTATACCTTCTCCTTCTGTTTAATATCTTGCACTTAGGTTTGGGTTTTATCTAACAGCTTTTTTTCAGTAAGAATGAGCTCTCTATTTAAGGCCAGTTGTAATGCAAATGAGGAAAATTTAAACCAAGACCAAAAAGCGATCTGGACTTTCCACCCCCACTTCGTAAAAACATTGGCAAGCAGTATCCTGCTGTGTGGTTATGTGATTCTTTCATTCAATATTCAATTTTCCACTTTCCTTCTGGCAAGGAAATAAAGCCTTGTGCATAGAGAAGGGAGAGGTGCGTCAGAAAGACAATATTGAATGGCACTGCCAGATCAAGTATTGCTTCACTGGCATCCAAAAATTCCCTGATCTGCTGATCTTCTGTAGATACTGCAGGTCTCTAGGAAGCTGGGGCAAAAACAGTAGCACTCTACAGAGAATAAACAATATGGTTCTTTTCAACACATACGTGTACTGTGGTAAGGTTCCATCTAGCCATCTCCACTCATTCTCATGCTCTGAATCTGTGAGCCCAATCCAGAAGTTGCCTTTCCCAGTGATCTGCCTTTTTATCCATTGCTGTGAGTAAAAGAAATTCATGATTGCATTTTTTTCATTTCCCAGAGCACCCAATTCCTTTTTTTTTTTTTTTGGTGTATATTTTGTTCTGAATACGGAATAAGAGCCGTATTCTTCTCCTTCCCATTTCTGAGGCTCCCCTAGCGCGCTCCCTTGTTCTGCCTTTTAATTTTGAGACTCTCCTTTGTTCTCTCTCCCATGTGTGTGCTGCTAACACATCTTGTGGTGACTTCAGTATCAAAAGCTTCTGCCCAAAGACATTTGTTAGTCTTTAAGGTGCTGCAGGACTCTCATTATTTTTGCTGTGCACAGACTAACATGGCTTCCTCTCTGGAACTTTTCAGTATTAGTGGAGACTTTGGCAATTGTCTTCCTCACTTGTCATGGAAGAATGCTCTCTCCTTAGAGGATTCCACACTGGCTGGAACTTTCCTCCCTCCTTCCCTGCACAGATAGACTTTAGTTTGTAACAACATCCTAGCTGGTACATGGTTCTCTCCTGGATTAATCATAACTACTCCTGTTTTATGAGGGGTCATAACTGCTAATTTACAAATGATTATGGAAGGAGTATGCAGCTGGAATTCTAGTGCCTGATTCTGCAACCTTGACTTGCCTGAAGTGTCCCACTAGACTCAATGGGTATGTCTACACTTGCAAGTTAGTTCAAATTAAGGAGGCTTAATTTGAAATAACTTAGTACCTATCTATCCTAGGCTTTCATTAGTTTGAATTAAGGAATTCCTTAGTTTTAACTAATGAAAGCTTAGTTTGAAATAGTAAGACCTGCTGGTTAGTTTGAATGAAGCCCTTAGTTCGAACTAAGGATGTTGTGGACAAGGATTAACCCTTAGTTCCTTAGTTTGAACTTAAGTTCAAACTAAGGACAGTTAGTTTGAATTAACAAAGTGGACTAATTCAAACTAACATTAGCTGGAATTAGTCCACATTGTTAATTCTAACTAATACGTTCGAGTTTAGTTCAAACTAAACTCAAACTCATTAGTTCAAATTAACACATTCAGACTAACTTTTCCTAGTGTAGACACAGCCAATTGTCACTATTTGTTTATAAATAAGAGTTCCTTGTGAAAACTGGCTGTTCATTATTGCCACTCTCCCTGTACAAGATCATGGTAAAGGCTTAAGTTGTATATCTTAAAAGATTATATTTAAAAATAATTGTTTGTGACATGGAAAAAAAATGAATTTTATATAATTTGCTGCTAACAATTGGCCTGATTCTGAACGTTACTGATCACTGATAACCAGGGGTTAAAGTATAATTTGGCAGACACCAGAACCCTCCTAAATTGTTGGCCCCCCCTCACATACCCCAGCTACTGCCCCCCAAATGCTTGCCCCCCACCCCAGCTCCTTCTCCCCACACACCTACCTCCACCCCAGCTACCGCTCACCACATGCCTACTCCAACCCCAGCTACTGCTCCCCACATGCCTACCCACCATGCCAGCTACTGCCTCCCCCCACACCAACGCCCAACCCCAGCTACTGCCCCTGTCCCCTGTCCTGCCTCTGGTCCCCCCCCCCCCTGCTGTGCCGCCCAATCTTCCCCCCCTGCCCCGGCTGACCCCCTCCCCTGCGCCCTTTCCCCGCTGGGCCGGCTTGCCTGTCCCTGCCCAACTCCCCCCAGAGCCCCCTTACCTGGCCACCATGTCACTGGAGCAGAGGCTCTAAGCATGCTCAGTCAGAGCAGGCTCAGGCTGGAGCCTCAGCCTGGGCTAGGGCAGCTCCCTCCTCTCCTGTAATGTGGCGGAACATCATTCCAGGGCCTGTTATTTTTAGGGGCTCAGCATTAGGGCCCCTAAAAATAGAAAATGGAGCTGGAATGCTGCGCCGGGGTCTGCTATTTTTAAATGATGGGCCCCGGAATGAAGCATTCTGGCTCCCTTGTCTATTTTTAGGGGCCACAGAATGCTGAGCCCCTAAAAATAGTGGGACCTAGAATGGCATTCTGCTGCTTTCTGGCTTACTTTAACCCCTGCTGATAACTCCCACTGAATTTACTGGAAGTGGCAGATGCTCAGCACTTTCCAGATCAGGCCCATTGCCTCCTATGTTGCTCTTGTGCACAATGAGGGCTGAGCAGACATGGGTGCACAACATTCTGAATGGGATAAATCAGTGTGTTCAATTCACCATATGAATCCCTGATGTGCTCACCTTTCCTACTGCCATGTGGTTTCCAGAGTCAAAATACCTCCAAACATTGTGGCTCTCACAATGGCTGGTGATGTTACTTACCTGCTCCTCTTTGTTGTTTATGATAACCAGGTGTGAGGACCTCTCATCACAGAAAACTTTCGCTTCTTCAAAAATCTCTTTTTCGGATGAAAAGTAGTAACATTTTTCAGTAAAGCTCTTCCAGTGAGGAGAACAACCTGTGACACAAACCATGCTGTTAAACTGGGAATTGTAAACTTCTTCCAGCTTTGTGGCATCTGAAATTCTTAAGATGCTGAGCCAGAATGTAGAATGTAGCTTAAACTGCAGGGCCGGGGACCTGCGCATTACTCATTGCATTTTAAACCACCTCTAGAACAGCTGAAACAAGTCAAGCAGACACAGTTTTGCTAGGTGAGCCTTAGTGCCACAATAAGAGTTTCTGAGGACAAGTGCATCTAAGCAAAAGATCACAGAGATTAACACAGGGGTCTCAGATACATGGCCTCTGGGCTGCATGCGGCTCCTAAAGCTGTTTCCTGCGGCCTGCAATGTCACTATTGTTACCAATATTTGCAATATGGTTGAATGAAAAGGTTTCAGTGGTGCGGCCCTCGGGCTAACCTACTAGTCCTCATGCGGCCCTGTACTAGTCCTCATGTGGCTCTCATAGTGATTTGAGCTTGAGATCCCTGGATTAACATTAGCCCACTCTAATGGCGGTAGGTAAATAGAAAAGTAGGTTGGGTGGGTAGATAACTTACCATTAGCCTCAGGTGTTGATGTCGGCTCACTTTGCAATGCCATAGGCATTCCTGGACCTGGTGGCCCAGGTGGCCCAGGCATTCCTGGTATGCCAGGCAGCCCAGGCAATCCTCGAGGTCCAGGTACCCCTGGCTCACCGACAGTTCCTTGTAGTCCTTGAAATCCAGGTGGACCTTGGGCACCTGGAGGACCATCTTTGCCAGGCGGTCCTGGTGGTCCTGGGTCTCCACTAGGCCCTGGCAGACCAGTCTTGCCAGTAGAACCTCTCTGACCTTTGGAGCCAGGTGATCCTCTTGAACCTTTCCCACCTTTTTCTCCTGGTGGCCCGATTGGCCCAACTGGACCTTTTTCACCGGCAGGTCCTGGTGGTCCTGGCTCACCTTTTTCTCCCTTTTGCCCTTTTAGGCCAATGGGACCAAGAGGCCCTTGGGGTCCCCTGTCACCTTTAGGTCCTCTTGGACCTGGAGGGCCTGAAACAAGTTAAACATGAAGAGGGAGATAAAAAACAGGAAAAATATTCAGTATACCTGAGATTAAAAATGTCTGACGTTCAATACACTATAAAGAGTAAACAAGCCTGAAGTAACTGAATAGCTAATGGAAAAATACAAGAGGTTTAGAAAAAGTAGGTGAATTTCTTCCTAATGATTAGTTATACATTATTATTTACTGAGCCTCCTCTAAGCACTTGATGCTGTACAGGACACAGAAAACAGGACCCTGTCAGATATGCTTTGTAATTTAAGTTAAACTACACGTGATCAGTACCTCAGATGAGCCTCAGCTCTCAAACAGATACAGTTATCATTTGTTTTCTGTATGTTGTGTTATGTATTGCTTTTGTGTCTGGTGGATTGACACTGATGAGCTCGATGGCAGCTGTAAAAAGCAATTTGAACGAAAAGAAAGAGTGGTTGATTGGGATACAGCAATAAAGAAGGCCTTTTAATTTTAAGGAGTAGCATGAAAGAAGGTGTAAAGACAAGAGAGGAAGGAGATAGCAAAACAGATGTTTAAGAGGGCAGTTTATAGAGGCAAGCAGCTGTGGGAAGGAAATTGGATCTGCAACATGGGTGAAGCACAGGTGTGCAAGTATTAGATATATGAGGACCTCTCTCAGTTTTTAATAGGTGCCTCCCAAAGCAGCAGCCACTGTTGATCATCATCCCTGAAATACGAGGCTTTCTGCAGGATTTTCCTGTAATTCTCTCTTCATTGTTATCTTGTCCTTTCACTCGTCTTTTCTTTCAGGAGCCTTTCACTCTAACAGCAGCATGTAGTCTGAGAGAGCACTGCTGTCTTGATGTGGAAATGGCACAGGATTTAGCAGTGATGTTTTGGGATAATGTCACAGAAAAAGAAAAAACCCAAAAGCAGAATGCCTCACAAAGTCAGAGAGGCTTGGGAGTTATTGCACCATATGATTATTATGAAAAAAGAAGCAGACTAGATTGATCCACAGGCCAGCTAGATGATGAAAGGAAGAAATGAGGGAGCTATGAGCTATCTGACGATCATGGGATGTCTTGGTAGTGAGAAATAACACCAGCGGAGGGTTAATGGAAAGAATAGCAGAATGCTACCTGCCTATTGGATAGTTATAAAAGGACAGAGCACCAGTCATAGCAGGAGAGGGAAGGGTCTCCTACAGTTGATCTTTAAAGCAAGTTTGGATTTTGTTCACAAATAAGCATGTTTGAGTATATTTTTATTTAGTTTCATTTTATTTTATTATTATTTATTATTATTTATTTTCATTTCATTTATTTATTTATTTCCTGTTCAATCTCATCAAGGATAAACTCCTAACATGTCTTTGAAAATGGAGGCACCTACTTCTGTGTGAAATGTGAATAGATTAGAAAGGTACTCTGAACTCACATACATCATGGACCTTGCTTCTATCTCTTTCTATTCCAAGGGAAGTTTTTATTTCTGTGATCAGTAGGGTTGCCAGTTTTGGTTGGATGTATTCCTGGAGGTTTCATCACATGACATCATCTTTATTAAAAATTTATCTTTAATTCCTGGAGACTGCAGGACAATCCTGGAGAGTTGGCACCCCTAGTGAACAGAGTTCAAGGCTTGCGACCACCTGATTTAAATCAGGTCAGCATTATGAAATATTAACATTATTTAGAAGAATATTTGGCTTGGAAGATTAAAAAAAAACCCAAGAGCTCAACAACTTTATGTATATTTATTTCTGGAGAACATAAAGTATCCTTTGATGAAAAGAGACAGGAGGCTTCTCAGCCTGCTCCCAGCTGGCTTAAAACAAAATAGTAACCTTCTTTTTGCTAAGGCTGACCTCTCTGGGTTGGATCCAGTTTTGTATTTTTCAGCTATTTCCTCCTTAGTAGGGATTGGTTTCTACCCTCTCCACATTTATTATGGATCACTTTAAAAGCCAGATCAAAAGCAGACCCAACAATCAGAATAAAATTTGACTAACACAGAACTTCCTTTCACAACATCCCAATTTCAGGCCATTAGAGAAGGGATGGGAATAGTGGATGGAAAAATTTAAACCAACTTTACATATCCTGAATTTAGCATAAGATAAAGTAGAGTTTTTGTGCAGCATAAATTGGAAAAATGGACTTTCATACAGTGAAGGACAAATGATGATGATGATGATGATGATGATGATGATGATGATGATGAAAGGCTAGCCTATAGTTCTTGTTCCATTTTGCTGGTGGCCATGCAGGGAGAAGCCAAAAGCCCCTACAGCACATTCCAAATATAGTAGATGATAACACCTGTGTTCTTCTGGTCAGTGTTTTCCTCCTTAGGGCTAGATTTTACAAGAGGTACCGTCAGAAACAATAAAGGGGTTGCAGAGACATTAAGTAGCAAGCCAAAGCCCTTCACAAGTCTGACAGCAAGAGCTGGGCAGGGCAGACTCAGTTTGCGAATAGTGCAGGAATGGATGATTCACCATTGTGCAAATCCTCCAGACCTACACTCTGCAAAAGCAGGGTAGCAGAAGCTCTGAAAACTCCTGCAACTTTACCGTAATTACACAGTTGCTTTGCTTCAGTTCCATGAACAACATAAGGAGTGTTCTTTCTCCTCATTTCCTTACAAACAACCTCCATGCCAAGCTCAGCTAATCAATGTTTGTTCAGGGGAAGAGAATTTAGCCCATATGAAGGAAAAAAAAGGATGTATTTTGGTTTTATTTAAAAGAAGCAAAACCTACATATTGCTTTGAGGTACAACTTGAGGTGTGGACTGAAATTCAGCTTACCTTGCAGTATTGTAAAATTCCTGATGAGCTGACCATGTTTAGAATCTACCAGCTTCATTTCTTCCATAATTAGTGACAAATTGGCAACCTCGATATCTAATCTTGATCTCATGACATCCTGTTGCATCCTGAGAGACGTAGAATCTAAACGAATATTGGCTAGCGTGTTGTTCATAAAAATCAGATCATCTGTATGTTTACTTAAGGTATCTGTACAAGTTGTCCTGACCTCATTGAGATTGCTAGTCAGTGTCCGCAGATGATGCGCAGTATAACTGATGTTGCTAATGATATTGACTATATCTGTCTCAAAAAGCTGAAAGCGCTCTTCTAGCTGGTTAAACTTGGTAGAAGTTTTGTTTTCATAATCTTTATGATGCTCCTGCAGATCCTTAAGATTTTGTTCATTGGCTTGTGCAACTGTGGTGATGTTCTCCAGTTGCCCACTGAATGAGCTAAGTTGACTATTCATGTCTTCAAGCGTATCATTATTAGCTTTGGCCAATGCAGAGTTATTGACTGCTAACATCTGTAAATTTTGTACTTTCTCCTTAAGCCAGTCAGTGTCCTTTCGTGCTTGAAGAACAACCTGTTGCAGATTTTGAAAGTCATTCTTGATTCTTTGGATAGCCTGACTTGTATCATCCACAGACCTTTGCAGAACACCGATAAGGTTTCTTTGCTGAACTTGTGTCAGATTTAAGTTGTTTAGATTCATGATGACCACATTATGAGAATGCATTTGGCTTTGCAAATTTGTCTGAATGTTACTTGTGTCTTGTTGGAGGTTGTTGATATAGCCAGTATATGACTGGAGAGTTTTATTGACACTGATGATCATGAAAGAGTTGCTATCCAAGACACCTTTCATTTGGCTCTGTTTGTCATCTAATATATTTCCAGAATCTTGGAGCTTCTCTATTGTATCCTTGTTTTTGGTGGTTTTCTCTGCAATTTCCTGAAGTTGCTGGCGAAGAGCCAGAATGTCAGATCTGAAGCTAGAAAGTTCTTTGTTAGTGCTCATATCTTTTTGTCCAGTTTGGTCATCTATTAAAGAGGGAAATTTTTAAAATCATTAGGTTTTGGGTTGGTTTTAAAACACAGTATAAAAAACCTCTTTCCTGCACTGTAAATGCTGTATCTAAGAGTGGTAAGGTACCTAAAACATTCAGTTAGTGAAACAGTCTCTTCTCACTTTTCTAAAAACAGATACTGCACAGTCTAATTTTGCCTCCCCCTTCTAATTCCACCCCCCCCCATCAAACATACATGAATGTAATTGCTGTTGAAGCCAATGGAATGTGACCCTTTGTCTTGCAGGGGAATAGAATGTTATTGTCATTATTGTTTATATACATTTATTTTGACATGATTGTTTTACTTTCTTTTAGAACTTAACTTTAAAAAGAATGGCAAAGAGTTGTAGTCTAATACTGCTACTGTAATCAAGAAAAATGAGATGATTATGTGAATAAGTTGAAGGGGGTAAATAAATAGCCGATGGCCCTTTCTTCATGTCAGGAAAGAAATGTTGACATTCATGTTTTCTTTCATTTGGAAGTGTTCTTACTGCCTGTCACAGTGCTGGTTGCTAACCAGGCCTGCCTCCAGCTATACCCTCATAAACGTCTACAGTTCTATGAGCTGTCTCACTGTGATGGGGTGTTTAAACTACACAAAGCCTGAGTAAGTAAAAAGGAGAGTAAGGGGTGATAAGGTTTAGTTGATGAAACCTAGCTGGGCAGGGGCAGACAGATCTAGTGTAAAAGCAGGAAGAAATTCTGTAGTCAGTTCCTAGAGAGGAGGAGTATTGACAAGAGACAAGGAGGAGATCTAGGGGTAAGAATAAACCCTTGGATTTTGCCCCTGACTACAGATTAGACAAAAGCCCAGAAAGGGTTAAATAGTGACTAGGAGCAGAGGAAGCTCCAATGATAATGGAGAGGGGGTCAGAGCTAGAGAAGAAAGACAGGAAGCAATCCGATCAAACAGCACCAAGGCCTGGGATTCTGTAGTCTGTGGCTGCTAGATATAAGGTGCCTGGGCTGGAACCTGGAGTAGAGGATGAGTATGACAAGGTGCTGAGCAAGAACTGCTAAATCAGCCCTCTCTCATGCCAGCTCCCATTTAGGGAGGTAAATTGGAGCTGATTGGAGAAAAGCAGCACCTCATTAGAGAACTAGCAACAGCTGCCAGCCCAATTAGTCTGGGGCTGCATAAAGGACTCAGAGAGAGGGGGCCAAGAAGTGGAAGCAGACTAATGGCACATTGCTCCTGGGGATAGCTGCTAAAAAGGCAAGTTGTTTGTGGGAAAAGGTGGTGGGAGTACACAACCTGTAAATAAATCCATATCAGGGGTTACTGAACCCCTGGGTCTCTCAGTAATTTTGTGAATGCTGCAGTGGCACCAGGGCAAGATCTGTGATGTCCAATTACAGTGGATGTAGGTTTCCCTACCAGTCACTGGGGAAGAGAAAGCACTCTTGAGTTCCAAAGAGGGAGCAATTGAGTTCAGAAGGAGAGAGACTAGGTGAGGAAACAAAGGAGCTGACTGAGAGCTAATCCTCAGTTTTGGCCACCAAGAAGTGCCACAGTGGGGAGTAGTAAACCATATAAACCTCATATTTTCCCCATTCCAGTCGCACCATGACCCTATTTCCCCAAGTCCCATCCTAGTGCCCCCTTGTTAATGTGCTACATGCTTATTGCCTCAATTTTTTTTTTATCTTTTGCAATCAGAGTTGACTGAAATAGGAATTGATGGTGCTAAACATCCCATAGATCTGACTCATGCCATGTGTACTAGAGTATAAACAATGCTTAGAAATTAATGGGTCACAACAGGGTCAGACTATACTTAATTTATATCACAGAATAATACAAGGCCATATGTGCTTTTATTTGTAACAACTATGAATTCATCACTGTAAACAGAGGTCATTGAATGATTTCATTAACATACAACATGGACATCTTTTACTGAGAAGTCATAGCAGTAAGCACCTCACTTAATATACTGCCAGCATCTATAAAACCCTACACAAACCTATTGTAATATGGTGTGCATCATCCAGTGCAATAAATGTCCCAATAACAACTATGTGGGTGAAACCAGACAACCATTATGCCCTCAACCTTATTCCCTCACATAAGACAAAAACACTGCGTCACCTGTGGGTGAACATTTTTCACAAAGTGATCACTTTGTATTAGACCAATCAGTCCTCATCCTCAAAAGGAATCTGCACAACAGTTTCGAAAGATGAGCCTGGGAGCTCAAATTCCAAACTTTGCTAGACACTAAAAACCATGGACTGAACAGGGATGCTGGATTTATGGCTCATTCCAGCAATGTGTAATTTGCTAGTCACACCATGTCTTATGATGACAGGAGTGTTTAGGAGCCACTTCACCTTGAATAGGTTTTAGACTGCATCAACTTATGCTAACCAGGGGCCTCAAACTCAAATCACCATGAGGGCTGCATGAGGACTAGTACAGGGCCACAAGAGGATTAGCCCGAGGGCTGCACCACTGAAACCTTTTCATACAATGATATTGCAAATAGTGGTAACAACAGTGTCATTGCGGACTGCAGAAAATAGCTTTAGGGGCCGCACGTGGCCCCTGGGCCACGTGTTTGAGACCTATCTGTTCAAGCTTGTATGACAATGTGAGTGCCTTTTCTAGACCTGAAGAGCTCTGTGTTGCTTGAAAGCTTGTCACTCTCATTAGGAGAAGTTAGTCCAATAAAAGATATTACCTTGCCTCCCTATAGAACTATCAACCCAATTCAAGTATTTAAAGATGATTTATAAATATCTGTAGCTTCCTTTTTTAGTGGTGCAAAGGAGAAGAAAATATTTTCCACACCATTTCTAGAGCTGGGAGTGTGATATCATGTGGGAGATCCACATTCTGTGCAAATGACGTTGGGTTGCTGAAAGAAAAGGGAGAGCTTTGTTGCATTTGGTAGCCAATCAGAGAGGGTTCTCCTGTGGGCAGTATTAAAACTGTGCCCTTCAGTGACCTGGTTTGCTTTTTCAGAAATCTTATTTCTTGGGTCTCTTTCCACCCAACACACTTTAAGCAGGATAACAGAGGCAATGCTCTTTTTGGAACTTATCTTCTAAACAACATCAACTCAGAGATGATTGTGTGGCTGAAGACTTGTTCTCAAGAGTTTTTTTCTTTCATCCATCCATGTTTGTATCACTTTATAGCTCTGATTGAGAAGAATCATTCCCTGAAGAAGAGCTGTTAAGCACATCCTGAAGTCCCACTGATTTCAACATGATTTCAGTGGGACGTCAGGAGGTGCTTAACAGCTGTCCTGAATTGGGAATAAAAACATATGGTGCAACAGATATGCACTTGTCCTGGTCACCTATTCATCAGACAGATCTGTGGAAACCAGATCAACTCTTGACCACCGATATATCTCCCACGACAACACCACAGAGCGACATGCCTTCTCTGGCTTTTGGTTATGAGAAGATTACCTAATTTCTTCAGACTGCTTTCCACTTCTGTGAGTTTCTCAGTGTATGTTCTGTGGGATGTTTCCATGCCACCTGTAACATTGTCCATTTTCTCTACAACTGGAAAATTTTGAACAGTGCATTAGCAGGCACATTTGTAATTTGTGTATGTACCCCGTGTGAAGTTCCAACTATTAGATATGATATAAATAATGAAATTTTTATAACAAGTCATATAGAAGAACGATAAACAGGAATGCAGTAAATTATGAAAAAATACAGAAGCATAGAAAATACATTAAAAAAATAAACAATTACCCTGCTTTCCACTTAATTCCAGAGTTAGAGTACGCTGCAGAATGTCATACTGATGTGTTTACTGCTCATATCACCTGGTACTCTGCTAAGAAGTTAACCACTAAGCTTGGACCAAATATTTCTTGTGATGATAAACAGATTCATATCATGAATGAGATTGATCTCCAATCAATTAATTTTTATCTGCTAAAGATGCCTCTGCCCAATGAAGGTATGCTATATGCTTGAGGCTCGTTACCTTGTTTGCAGCTGACAGCAGACTTCCGTTTACTCTCCTGTGAGCCACTTCCATTTAGATGGACCCAGTAATTTTCTGATCCTTTTATTCACTATAAACTGTACTCTACCTACTAAGTGTAGGGGCTGGAGATCATATATAAGGTACTGTTCTTAAACATCTTCTGAAAAGTGACAGCTTTGAAACCTCTTGATAACAACAAGGCATTCAATTAAACAGAGGTTTTGAAATAATTCTGATATGCAAGTGTTTAAACCGTGGGTGTTCAGCCAAGCCAGGATGTACGGCTGTTCCCAATTTGCTCTTGGCTTGGTTAGGTTTGAGCTGTTTTTCTGGCAGGTATGCATTCTGTTGCTTTTCATGGCAACAGTATGGGTATGGAAGAAGGAGAGAGCCAGAAAGGAGGAGACCAGAAGGCTAAAACTGCTAGATATGTATTTATAAATTATAACAAGCAAGGGAGGAAACTGAATGCTTCAGAAGCTAGATTCAGCCTTGACCTTCAAGTCCAAACCCGTTTTCAGTTTGGTGTCTGTGTACTCAAATCCCAACTAAACTCAGAAGGTTCCTTTGCCTCTTGTGCCGTGATTAGATTACTAAGCCTCTGGACAGAGAGGACTCGCATCACCCCAGGGGCTGAAGTGGAATTATGGGGGCAACTGCTACCCACTACTATCTTCTCAGAGGCCCAAGGTGTTTTGAAGAACCTGAACATTTTTTGGTGGAAAGCTGCTTGTTTTTATTTTTGTATAATGCTAATGAGCCAGCTACACAAACTCCAGAATGTGTGCGTGTATAAAAATTATAGCAAACACAAAAATAGAAACAGGGTGCAAAGCTCCCCATTTCACAACCGATGGTAACTCGCCTACTGAATACAAGTTCCAGGCTGACAGGGATCCAGAACTGATACTGTAACAGAAGACAGTTGGTCCTTTTCTTTGGTCCCAAAATTTGTTGTTCTAAATTTTTCAGGAACCCAGAATAGAAATCCACTATCACACTGAATCTTCCCTGACCTAGAATGTGGAGAGGAAACAGGGGAAACCATCATGGAAGGGGAAACTAATTTAAATATGGGTGTGGCACCACATAACAATTACTAAAAAGTGAAGTCCAAAAGTGGTAGCTGTGCTAGTCTAGTTCAAATTTGTTAGTCTTTAAAATTGCCACAGGACTCCTTGCTTGTTTGCTAAAAAGTAAAGACATTTTTAAGAGGAAAATGTTTGTCAGTATCTTCTGCCCAGTCAAGGATTTTCTAAAAAAAATAACTCAACTGTGATATTAAACATTGATTATTAAGACTTTTTCAAATGAGAAGAAATGCTGCATACTGTGTGTTTTCTAAATCGAATCAGGATGGATTCTTTATTTCTCTGTCCACCTTCAAGACTGAAGCCTCACTTCATCAAAGCCTTTAAGAAGATGCATAAGTTTATTGACTTGATTGGAACTGAAGCGTATGCTTAAATGCTTTGCTGAATCAAGGCCTTAATGGGCGTTATCATGCCTAATGGCTAATCCTTATTGGCTGTGTTTACACACAGGCATTATTTTGATACAAGTTGTGTCAAAACAACTTGTATCGAAATAATGCCTTATTTCAAAATAACTTAATTCGAATTAACAGTTTGTTAATTCGAATTCAGGAAAAAAGCTGAAAGCGAAATAGCAGTTTCAGGCAACAGTTATTTTGAAACAAGTCACTGTTGTTTCGAAACAACATGTTCGGATGGCATTGTTTTGAAACAATCATTTCGAAACAACATTGTTTCGACCCCACATGGGGTTTAAGTTGTTTCGAAACAACACCGTTGTTTCGAAACAACGGGTGCCGTTGTTTCTAAATAACCATGCATCGTGTGAACAGGGTATTTCTTATTTTGAAACAACCTCTGTTGTTTCGAAATAAGAGTGCTGTGTGAACACAGCCATTGAAAGCAATGGCCAATAACTTCTTTTTCCATGTTATAGAATACTGCTGTATTTGGGAATAAACATATCTTAGTATCAATGTAAGCACTCTATTTCATTGTTTGAGGAAACATTGCTTAGAAGCTCCATGTAGACTTCAAATTTAAATTTTGTAAAAGCAAGATTTTACACTGTCTTTATAGCAATAGAAATAAATGGTTCCACGATTTCCTTCCTTTTTTCTTTCAAATTTCAAATGTTGTTTGTGTGGGTTATTACATTCCCCTGAAGTGCTTTAATGGAAAGGTACTACCAGTGCCATAGCCTATGAACTGGGAAATACAAGTGGTGAGAAATAACAGGCAAGCAACCTGGTCTATTTTCACGCTCTAAATGGAATAAAATGCAGAAAGAAAATGAAGCATTGTTTTTAGTAAGTGTACTAACTTCTCTATGTGGAACTTCTAAAATCTGTGGAAGAGCTATGTCTGGAGCATTAACAAGTTTGGGCCTCAAAAATGTGAATGGTGAAAAGCAAATAATTTTTAACATTCTTTCAGCTATAATAATATATATTGTTATTAATAACCCTAGGTGAGGGATTTCAGTTGAGTTACACAGATGTAAAACAGATGTAATGCAGTGGTAAATAGGGCCCTTGACACATAAAGACGGGGGGGAATCCTTACTTTCTTTCTAGCCTGTTTGAGCCAGGCAAAATGATAGAAGCAATGTAAAAAAGCTGAATTCTGACTGAGGAAAATTCCCCTGGTACAGACACTCTGGAAGACAGCTGCAAGGCTGTCTTCCTAAGTATCCCTTGCATACATGGCCCCCTAGTAATATATATATATATATGTGTGCTATTATCTGGCAGCGGGCTAAGAAATTCCTCTCAGGGATGTCGATGAACAATCCTGATAAATATTATGGAGACAGAAAGAAGACAGCATATAAATGGTCATAGTCATACATGGAAGTGCATGATGGAATGTAGCTAGGAAATAGAAGGAGAGAGGAAAGCCTTGAAGAGAGGAAGAAAGACACTGCTGTAGATATCTGGTGAGAGAAATCTGAAAGTGTAGGGTTAGGAAGAGTGAGAGACACTTAAATAAGGTCTCCTTACTTGCCTTCTCCCATTCAGTGGTTTCAGGAAGGAACAAAGGAATTGATATAGCAGGTCATTTCAGATACCATATAGTAAAAGGTGCAAGGAGCTCTGTTTAGCTTAGCGAAGAGAAGGTTAAGGGGTGACTTCATCAGAGCTTATAAATCTCTATATGGAAAATAAATATTTGATAATGCACTCTCCAGTCTAGCACACAAAGGTATAACAGGGTCTGAGGCTGGAAGTTCAAACTAGACAAATTCAGGTTAGCAATAAGATGTACATTTTTAATTGTAAGGCTGATGGACCACTGGAACAGCTTAACAAGTGGTGGATTCTCCATCAGCGGCAATTTCTAAATCAAGATTGGATGTTTTCTGAAAGATACATCGTAGTTCAAAAGGAAACATTTGTGGGGAGTTCTATGGTCTGAGTTATACAGGAGGTCAGGCTAGATGATCACTGGTCCCTTCTGGCCTTGGAATGTCTGAATCAACGGTCCAGCTGGTATGCTGTCTCTAACAGTAAGCACCAAAGTGGCAGCTGTTTTAATCTAGTTCAGTTAAAAAAGCAAGGAGTCCTGTGGCACTTAGGCTATGTTTACACTTAGAATGTTAATTCAAATTGACTGAATCTGAACTAGTTTGAATTCAGTCAATTTGAATTGACATGGCCACACTAGAAACTCCAATTCTAAATAGCATGTCCATAACTGGACTTGCTAATTCAAACTGGAGGATGGGCAGCATGGGAAGTGTGGCAACATGGCCCCCAAAACGGGCCATGCCACCACCCAATCCCCTGCCAACCTCCAGCCCTCTGAGCTTGGCACAGGGAAAAGCATCCCTCCCCAGCTCTAGCCCCACTGTGGCGAGAGCTGGGCAGGGGATGCTTTTCCCCATGCCAGGCTCAGAAGACTAGAGCCTGGTAGGGGAAGCTTTTCCCTGGCAAGGTGGGGAGGGAGAAGGGATTGCCCCTGCCTGGCTCCAGCAGAGTTACCCCCACACAGGGCTGAAGCCCGGCTTCCCAGTGCAGGGAAAGAATCCCTATGCTAGGTTGGAGCCATGCTCCCCGGGGTGGGGACAGGGACCCCTCTGTGCCAGGGAAGGAACCCCCCAGTGCAGCTCCAGCTCCTTTTGCCACACATGGGGACGGGACCCCCTGTGTGTGGCTCCAGCTCCTCCTGCCGCACATGGGGATGGGACTCCTGTGTGTGGCAGGAGCCCCACTGGCCACACTCAGGAGAAGGGACCCTGTGCATGGCTGGGCTCCCACTGGCCACGTACAGGGAAGATGGCCGCGTGCGGGGGAAGGGACCCCTGCATGTGGACAGCAGGAGCCCTGCCGCGCACAGGGGTCCCTCCCCCATGCGAGGCCAGCAGGGCTCCTGCTGCATGTGGGGGTCCCTTCCGAACACACAGACAGCAGGGCTCCTGCCTCGCGTGGAGGTTTCTTCTCCTACACTCAGCCATTGGGGCTCCTGCCATGTGCGGGATTCCCTCCCCTGCACGTGGCCTGCAAGGATGGAGCCACACGTGAGGGTTCCTGCCCCTGCCCCTGGAGCACAGCTCCAGCCCAAGGAGGGATCCCTTCCCCAGCCAGCAAGCGGGACTGGAGCATGGGCTGGGGTCCCTGTCCCCAGGGGACAGGAGCCCCATTGCCCCCTAGCCAAATCTGGCTGGAGAGGGTGAAGGCATCTTTGGGGCTGCTGGCCTCAGGTGCTGAAGGACTGGTCTTCTTTCCAGGGTGCCGTGCACCCTGAGAGGAAGGTCAACCCATGTCAATTCAAACTCACAGTGAGTTCAAATTGACATGGCCACACTGGGTCAATTCGAACTACTGGGTTCAATTGACCTGGACTTTGAAGTCAAATGAGGTTTGACCAATTTGAAGTCAGCTTTCACAAATTCAAACTGAGGAGTTCCTCAGTTCGAATTGAGGAAAGCAAGTGTGGCTATGCACTTACTTGAAAATGAATTATCATCAATTAAAATTCAATTCTTAGTGTAGACATACCCTTAAGGACTAAGGCTATGTCTACACTTACATGTTAATTCGAATTGATTGTCATCAATTCAAATTCAAATAAGTGCATGGACATGCCCGGTTTCCTCAATTTGAACTAAGGCACTCCTCAGTTCAAATTGAGGAAAGCAGAGTTCGAACTGGTCAAACCTGCTTTTCTGTCGAAGTCAGGGTCAATTCAAAGTGAGTAATTTGAATTGACATAGTGTGGCCATGTCAATTCAAATTCACTGTTAGTTTGAATTAGCCACAGCTTGATTTTTCCCTGTTCTATAGCACCCCCTACTAAATTTGAACTAGCAAGTCCTGTTCATGGACATGCCAGTTTGAATTGGATTTTTTAGTGTGACCATGTCAATTTGAATTAGAATAGAATCAAATCATAGGGTTAGAAGGGACCTCATGAGATCAAGTCCAACCCCCACGACTTGAA
The DNA here is from genome assembly GCA_007922195.1 of Podocnemis expansa. Taxonomy (NCBI): domain Eukaryota; kingdom Metazoa; phylum Chordata; order Testudines; family Podocnemididae; genus Podocnemis; species Podocnemis expansa. Next base: position 17,165,844 of record ML682005.1, read on the forward strand.
CCCAAGGCCTCCTGCATATCAAGCAGAGGTGCTAGCCACTACACTATTTGCAGACTGAATTCAAATTAGATTCAAATTGGTCAGTTCGAATTCAGTAATTTGAATTGAAATGCTCAGTGTAGACGTAGCCAACTGTTTTATCCAGCTAATGTAACTGTGGATATGTTCATCCTTACAAGGATCTAATTATTTATTGAAACTGAGTCAGTTTTTGCTTACAACATCTTGTGGCAAAGGGATAATGATTCATTTTGCAAAAAAACTGGTTTTTGCTGCATTTTCAATTTGTTAAGTTCCTTTTTATTCTTGTATTTTAGTAAAGCAGCAGTTGGTAATCTATGGCACACATGCCAAATGAGGTACCTGAGATGATTTTCAGCATCACTCATACTGTCTTTGGCACCAAGGTTATATAATTTTTGGTGGCTCCTGGCCAGGGGCCTATTTTGGATGGGAGAGGGGCATGAGGGAAAGGGTGGGGTTGGGAGGCAGTAGCAGCAGTTGTGCAGTGCTGCTTGAAATCCAAGTCAAGTCACTTCTGAAAGGTTGCTGACCCCTGTACTAAAGGGCAAATGGGAGCACCCAACTGGCCTTTTGTTTACATCCGTAGGGCATTATACCAATATTATGTCTCCTCTTAGGAAATCTCCTCTCTAACCGGTCCTAATCATTTTAATTTTGCCTGTTCAGAAGTCCTTCCAGGCCTCTGAACTTTTTTGCTGCCTTTCTCTGCCTCTTTTTTATTTCTATTATTTCCTTTTTTAGAGGCAAACAAAACACAGAATGAAAGAGAGTGGGAGTATATGTAGTCTTATTGTAATATTTTCAGCACTGTGTCCCTTTTTTAGTATAGCCAAGCTTTTAACTTCCTTATTTTCCTAATCAGTACTACACAATGAGCAGATGTTTGCATTGATCTGTCCAGAATGATGCCTCTATTATTTGGCGATTATATTGGAATTGAATGTCAATACACATGAGAAGATCAAACGGTTCTTTTTAATGTACATTACTTTGTGCTCATATAGCATTTTCTTGGGCAACACATTGCTCAGAATTGTTAGATTTTTTGGAACTTCCTCAGTCTTCAAAATATCCTTTAAAGGTGGCTTATCAAAATAAGTAATTCATCAGTTTTGGTATCACACTATTTACTGTCTCCTTCAGATCATTAAGAAAAATATTCATTATACATTTGAGCTCCTCAGACAAAAATACTAAATATTAATATATTAAATGATGCCATCCCTGGTCCCTCCTTTATACAAGATGAACTCTAGGGGTAGATCCTGGTACCCAAATGGAGCCCTACAGAAGTCCTTGGGTCTCCAAATTAATACCATTTCATACCAAAAACTGGTAACTTGATTATATATATTTTTAAAAAATCAACCAATCTCTAATGCCACATGTTTATAACTGTTTGAGAAAATCTTCAAAGTATATCTAGTGTAGAATAGCCAAACATAGAAGTTTCATTCTGAAATAATCTCATACTTGAAAATAATATAAATCCATTCTCCCCTCCATCTCATTCTGATCCTTAGAACTCTTGCTTGGTTTCCGGTCTGAAAGTGAATCACTGTGATAAATATGATACCTACCTTTGTATCCCAGAATGGCTACTGTTATTGTTAGCAAAGCACACAAAATATATAGTAATATGATGGAGAACTTCAGTGCCCAGTTATTTTTGCACTTGGTGCATTGAGTCCCCTCCTGGATACCTGCAAAAGAAGAAGAGACTTTCATAATTGGATCAGAGAGTAAATTTCAGGTTTTACTCTCTGGTTTCTTTGTCTAAATCACAAATATAGATACTAGCTGCATATTTATTTGTTTACACTGCAAGTGCTGGCTAACATTCAGTGGATTCCAAACTCATTAAAATCTTGCCTTAGTGATATACTCATTTTAAGGTTTCAAATGGATAATAGCTGAATTCAACTTAACTGGAAAACCAGGTGTGGCTTTATTTGAAAAATGGTATTATTAAGAAACTGATAATGAGACAAGGTTGAAATTAAGGCAAAATTTTTTGGCAATATTCATTGTTTAGATCTTTATGGTAACAGCTTGGTTTTAGAATTCAACTTCCCCACTTTGTCAGCAGTGGGTGACATACACACATAGACGGAAGTAGAATACTGAAATTAAATACTACAGTAAATAGCTGAAATGGGGGCTGGAACTTGGGATGATCAGGGCATTGGTACATTTCCTGGCTTGAAGTGGTTTCCATTACATGCAGGGTTTTACAGCTTGGTTCAATGGCTCTCAGCACTCCATTTATAAAAATTGTGCCTGTACCCCTGTGAAAGGAGATTTTTGCCTTATTTTGCAACCTTTATATTTGATAGTTGGACTTAAAAGGAAAATATTATCATTTCATTTTATTTGCACCATATAAAAGGGAGAAAATCATGTAATTTAGGGTTTGTCTGCACTGGGAAATTTATCAGCATAGTTAAATTAGTATATCTCTCTGTGTGGACACTAAGCGGAATTATACCAGTATAATTATGCTACCCACAGCATTTAGAGACGTAAGCAAAGAGATCATAGGGAAAGGCTGTAAGAGAAGATGAATCTTTAATATTTGGTATTTTAACTTTCTACAGAATATACTGATATCAGTGGGACCAATATCCTTCTCTTTCATCCATGTTCATGGGAAAGTATTGCAAAATATTGCAAGCTTTGACTGGATTATCAAGAAGTGCAGAGGAAACAGTGACATACAAAAACCATGAGCATATGAAAACCATGTTGGATGGATCAGATTCAGCCCTCACTTGAGTGAGGTCAGTGGAAGCAAGGATGAATATAACCTCCAAGTCTATTAACAATGAACTTCCTTGACTTTTTACCCTATTTGTTTATAACTAATGGAGTCCCTAAGGAGAGACCTTTAATAGGTTGCATGTACCAAATTACTGATCTAATGAAAACTTGCTCAACAGCTCTTTATGAGTAAATTATATTTCCCATAGGGATTAACCCACAGCTGATTTTACTTTTCATGGACTTGTGACCTTCTGCACAGTGCAATTCTTCCGAGAAATACACAAACAGCTTCAGTTGTGTTTACTGAGGACGCATGACAGAAATAGCAAGTTGTCAACTCTTGTTATTGCAAAGAGTACCATAGTTTAGTGAAACAAACAAGGAGTCCTGTGGCACTTAAAGACTAACAAATTTATTTATTGCATGAGCTTTCATGGGAGAAAATACCATTTCATCAGATGCTTTGGTGTTCTTTAATCTAATGTGTTTTTTAAAGTATTTCCAACTTAGGCAAACACAAAAAGAAAGATTTATACAGAAAACAAGTTTATTCAATGACTTATTTTCTCAGTCCCCTTTGCTACAGTGCTATTTCATGTATCAAGCTTGGATAAACTGAAATGAATATCTAACAAGCCAGCTTCTTCTTTCATGTTGTAATTGTGTGGTGAAATCATAATCTTATGGTTGTGATGTGATGTGATGTCATGGATTTACAATTATGAAGTCACTGTAGGACATAATCAGAAGAGAAGATCAACTGGGAGAGAACAATTGCTCTTTTCAGATAGAGATACAACCTCAGTCTATCGACAACTGTGGCAAAAAACTGTGGGAAAACAAGCTAATATATTTATGTTACAAATCTAGGTTTGTTAGCATATGCCATAAGTCAAAGCATCTGATGAAGTGGGATTTTCTCCAACAAATGCTCATGTGATAAATAAGTTTTAGTCTTTAAAAGTGCCCCACAGGACTCCTTGTTTGTTTTGCTGAACTAGACCAACACAGCTAGTCCACTGGAACTTGAGAGAGGAGAAGTCCTGCCTCTTAACAGCACCTAGCAGGGAGGCACTTAGTTTTCTTAGGTTTCAGGGTGGTAGTTTGGGGCAGATTACTTATTTGTCATGAAGGTCTCCAGGTATACTGAATGTAGCTCTTTTTGCTGTCATTAACTGCTTGGAGGGAGAGTTCCTTTAGGTGCAGTCGAGCGTACACAGCTTTTCAGACAAGTTTGAAAACAAGGTCTCTGCTCAGAGAAGTTTATAATTTATGATCCAATTTTGTAAGTTTTTGTACACCTAATTTCCCATGGAAATTAATAATAATTCAAGGCACTCAGCATATTTCAAGATTGGCTTTTATCTTATACAGGTAACAGAAAGCTTGATCCTTAAAGTTAATGAAAGCAGGATCAAGCAATAATAAGAAAGGACAACAGATCATAGAGGTTAAAAAACAGAAAAGGAGACAGAAACAACATGTTTAGTGTTAACTGTATGTCAAAAATTTGTGTGTATTAAAATCCCATATGAAGGTTACTCATTTTCAATCAATGATCTGCTTACTGTTACCATACCCAATTTGGTTCCCTGTACAATGTAACAGGCTGCAGCTCTTACTGATGCCACTGAATTTAATACTATTCATCATCTAGCAACATATATGTACTAATATTTCATAAGCCACCTGCTTCCTTCTGTTGGTCTTCTCTCTCTGTCTGCAGTTCAATTAAACAACCCTTGGGCTTCATGGACCTTTCTGTGTCAGTGTATTTCAAACTGACGCACGACAGGCTCTTTTCATTTTTTTAACAATCCACTACTTTCAGTATTGAGATAACAGACATGCTAAAGCAGTCATAAAGACTGAAGTGGATTGCTTATGCAATTCAGGTTTAAATTCTGGACATATTTGTGTGTGTGTGTGTGAGAGAGAGAGGTTCCCATTCTTGTCAGTTTATAATTATATTATAATCTAATGTACCCCCAAATGATCTAACCAGCACAAGGCCTGAAGCAGAGAATCAGGACATTATAAGGGGGTCCCTCCTTTCCCCCACTCAGGACCAAAACACTACAGAGAATCTGGCCCAGATACCTATATTACTTTACCCTCTTCTTGGCTGTGTTATTTATATTACATGGAAGGAGTGCATGGATATTCATTTTGTTCCTTCTACTGGCTGGCCCTCTGATTGAACTAATTAAGTTGCGAGGACTACGAGACATGATGAAAACCTGTATCTCTCTCAAATGAGGGAACAGGTATTAGATGCTTTCTAATGTCTCTGGAGGAAAATTGTACAGTTCAAGTTCACTTTGTTTAAAGTCCATTCAAAGGTGATTGATCTGGTACATAAGAAGCACTTAGTATGCATTGTAAATATGCTCGTATTAAAGTGAACTTGGGTATATATAAAAAATTGCAGCTTGGAATAAAGTAGGTACCTTCTCACAGCCTTATCATGGGAACACAGAGTCATAGCCCAAAGTCCTTGTTTAATCTTTAACTAGGTATAACTTCCACTTGAATAAATGGTATATTGTCTATTTGGAGCCTCAGTATAAAGACTACATGATTTGGCTTATAGTGAATCAATGTTATCCAGGTAAATTTGTAATAACTTATTTGGAGATCTTTAAATTAATTCAGTGGAACCAGTATGAGACATTTTCCTACAAAGAGAACATGTGTAAATCACACAGAAGTGGACTTACTTGGAATCAGTTCTTTGTTGTTCTTACCACAACATACTCCACTATGCATTCTGTGCACGTGGCTTTAATGCTGATCTGCTCCCAGACATTCGTCACTAGCTTTGCATACCAAAAAGTCAGGGTCATGTCTGGATGATGAACATTGCTCTCTGCTGACTTTATCAACATTTAATTCATATCAGATGAGATACTCTGTGCCTTGTTTCACTTGACACACTTTTCTTTTTCCTGACTTATTTTAATAAGACCTTTGTTTTTTCTGTCTCACTGTTGGGAAGACATCTGGCCAAACAGACAGCAAGTCAGTACAAAGGGATCCTGCTGGCCCACATGTTTTGGGGGACCCCCATCTCTGTGAACCAAGATCATCACAATAAACATGCAAGAGAGACATCCCCCTGTTACCAGCCTTTGTAGAATTTGTTTTTATAGCATTACATTCTAGTGACTGGGAACTTTGTTTTCCTGCAGGGGGTATCCATCTGCAGTCTCCCTTTGTGCTGGAGATAGGCAGGATTTTTTTATTCCAGGAAGCTAAACATGTATGCCCTTTGCCAGTATGCAGATACCTTATCAAAGGCCAGAAGCCTCAAACATATTCTGTTTCAAGGACCATGATTTAGAATAAATTTATTTATTGCATAAATGTGTTAGTCCTTAAAACTGCCACTAGACTTCTTGTTTGCTTTGTTGAACTAGACTAACATAGCTATCCCTTTTGAACATGATTTAGAATGATTGAGTATAACACATATATGTATTTTCATGTCAAATAATTCTTTAGAAATATTTTCCATTGAGTTCTCTTCTTGGAGCTTGCTTTGGGGATTTAGGTGGCTTTAAAAAAATCTGTGCTATAGTGTAGAGTTGTGATGAAGCCACAAGATTCCCTACATAACTATGACAAAAAAGCATTGGTAAGAGAATTGAAATGTTGAAAGAATGTAGTGCAGAAAGTCAAAATCAATGCACTAGTGAGAATTCCTTTGGAGTGAGATTCAGAATTGATACAGCATCTCTTGAAACTTTCAAGGAAGGCTTCAAACATAGTTTATAGGCATCTTTGTAAAACATTATGTGGAATCATGGACAACTAGAATCATGCACCTAAATTTATATTTAGTCTAATTTTAAAGATGTTCAGTACAAGTAATTCCCATGGAATAAGCATGTAGGAGCCAGATTTTTAAATATATTTATTTGCCAAATAAGGCCGATAGGAACCTAGTGGAATTTCAAAAGCATCTCAGTGTCGGGATTTGGATGCCTTAATAATTTTGAAAAATCCCACTAGGTCACTATCTGCTTATTTAGGCAACAAAAGTACTGAAAAATCTGACCCTAAGTAACTGAAATCAGGGACCCAAGTTAGAAAATATTAATTGGTGTATTCGACAAGTAAAATCATGATGCTTTAGTGTTGAAGTAAATAAAGACAATTTTCAGACCTTGGGTTCTAAATGTAGGCATCCAGATATGCATTTGAGTGTTTGTACTGATATCTCAGACACCTAAAATAAGTATTTGACTGCCTGAGTGACAATTTGAGCACTAAAGGGGAAAAATTAGATGCTCAGATATGAAAACTGGGATCAGAGCATTTAATATTTGGATCTGCTGAGATATTAAGGAAACAAAGGGCATATTGCATTAGTATGTTCTGTACTCAGGTTACCAATGATAACCTTCAATGAATTTTGGTTGGAGATTGTAGAGTCCAGCAAACTACAAAGTTTTAGCTGAGATTTGCAACTTTTTTCTTTATGTGGTATTTACAGATTACTAGCCTACTGCTTTATGGTACGAGTCTTTATAATCCCAAATTGAATAGTTTAGTTATAAATAGCAAAACTGATGATTCAAATAAATTCTGAGAGTTAACATACCTTAGAAAGAAAGTCAGTTCTTTGTTATTTTATAGATGGATTCTTCATCATAAAGGCTACAGTGGAAACTGAGAAGCTTCAGCAATCACAAGATCAGGCTGTAAGCTTGCAGTGCTGGTGGCTGGTCGTGAGGGCGCCTCCTACGGGCGGTAAAGGGGAGTAGCTGGGGTGGCGCCCTCCCGGCGACTGACAGAATGTCTCTGTAGGCTTGCACCAAGTTCTGGAACCCCGGCCCCCAGGTGGGGTGGCCAACTACAAAGTCTGGAGCCCCGGCCCCCAGGCGGAGTGGGCAAATACAAAGTCGGGAGGTCAGGTACGGGTTAACGCTTCCTTGGTCAGGACAACAAAGAAGGGGTTGAGGAGGGAGACACAGGCCCACCCACTCCACTGCGTCTCAGCCCAGGGCCCTAAACAGGGGCAGGGTGGCCTACCCCAGGGTCAGCGGGGCAGCCGCCGAAACACGCAGCCCTGGGAACATGGCCCGCCATCCTGCCCTCCCTGGGCCACTTCCTCCAACCCCTGTCCTGTCCGCCTGCTCTGGGTACCTATCTCCAAAGGGGATAGTTGTCTTTAGGGTCTCCCTTGTAGAAGGCCTGTGGGATACCGGCGAACCCCTCTGTATCCATGGGTGGCAGGTCTGGGTACTCCGTCGTTCCCTCTGCAAGGGGCAGCTCCTCCAGGTCCTGGGGTCCATACAGAGCCAGCAACTCCTCCTCAGCCGAGGGTAGCTCCTCCAGGTCGCAGGCCGGGAAAGGAGCCAGGCCTTCTGCTTCCCTGTGTCCCCGGGTCGCCCCCGAGTGGGGTGGCTGCGATGGGGCCCACCGGCCCTTTAAGTGCCCACCCCAGTCAGCTGCCTCTGTGCCTCCTTCCCAGTCACTCGGTCTGGGGAGGCTGGGCGGGCCGTAGCGCCAGGTGCCCCTGGAGCCTGGGCCTGGCTGGGGGGTCTGGTCCTGGCCTAGCCAGGCTTGCTCCCTCCACGGCGGCACATCCTTCCCTGTCGGGAGCTCAAGCCCAACTGAGCTCCCAGCCTGGGCTTTTATACCGCCCCTTCCGGCTCTGGCCACGTCCTCCCGCCTCCAGGGCTGAGTCCTTGCTATTCCCTGGCCTGGCCAGCGGGGGCGTTCAGGCTGTGCCTCCAGCCCGGCCTTGGAGGCAGGCCACAGTGCCTGTCTACACACTCCCCCCCCTTAAGTCCAGCTCCGGCCTTTCCGAGCTGGGCCACGTCTCTGTCTCTATTCGTGAGAGGGCATCCATGTTGGCTTGAGCCTTACCTGAATGGTGTTGTACCGTAAATGTGAAGGGTTGTAAAGCAAAATACCACCGCATCACCCTGGCGTTGGTGTCCTTCATCTGCTGCAGCCAGCAGAGGGGGGTGTGGTCCGTGACCACAATGAAGGGGCGACCTAGAAGGTAGTACCGCAAGGCTTCTAAAGCCCATTTTATAGCTAAGGCCTCCTTTTCCATGGTTGCATACTTTTGCTCCCGGGGAAAGAGCTTCCGGCTTAGATACAAGATGGGGTGTTCTTCTCCATTTATATTCTGTGTCAGTACCGCCCCCAAACCTACCGCTGAGGCATCTGTCTGAACCACAAAGAGTTGGTTAAAATCCGGACTATACAGAATGGGAGCTAGACACAACTGAGTTTGCAGCCACCGAAGAGCCTGCTCGCAGGAGGGGGTCCATCGTACCCTGACTGGCTGGTCCTTGGTGAGCAGGTCAGTGAGGGGAGCTGCGACTGTAGAGAAGTGAGGGACGAACTGGCGGTAGTACCCCACAAGTCCCAGAAACTGCCATACCTGCTTCTTAGTGGTTGGTCGCGGGTATTCCTGGAGGGCCTGGACTTTCTCGATGAGTGGTCTTAGGGTCCCCCGGCCCAGGGTATACCCCATACAGACGGTCTCCTGCCACCCTATATGGCACTTCTTGGGGTTGGCTGTAAGTCCTGCTTCCTTCAGGGTCTGCAGGACTGCAAAGACATGGGCCAGATGGGAATCCCAATCCAGGCTGTATATTACCACATCATCAATATAAGCTGCGGCGTAGTTGATGTGGGGCCTCAGCAGGCGGTCCATCAGGCGCTGAAAGGTCGTGGGGGCCTCATGGAGTCCGAAGGGCATCTGCACAAAGTGGTAAAGCCCACTCCGGGTGGCAAACGCTGTCTTTTCTCTAGACTGAGGATGCAAAGGGATCTGACAATAGCCTTTGGTCAAATCCAGGGTAGTGAAATACTGGGCCTCCCCAAGCCGGTCCAACGGTTCGTCTATGCGGGGCATAGGGTAGGCATCAAATTTTGAAATGGCGTTTACGCGCCTGAAATCAATACAAAACCTTCGAGTCCCGTCTGGTTTTGGGACCAGTACAATAGGGTTACGCCAGTCACTGGTTGAGGGCTCAGTTACTCCCAATTCTAACATGGCCTGGACTTCTTGCTCCACTGTCACTTGGAAGTACCGAGGGGTTGATCTGGCCCCCACCCGAATGACCTCTCCTGGGGGAGTCTGAATTTGATGATGCACCAGGGTCGTCCTCCCAGGAATAGTCGTGAAAAGCCCGGCAAAAGTGGTCAATAGCTGTTGGGCTTGTTCTTGCTGGATTTTTGTGAGCAACGGGCTGACGTGTGGTTCTCTTGGATCACCCACAGGTACCTGGGGTCCCAGTTCAGGATCGGGTGCATATGGTGTTATCATCAGGCTTTCCCTTTCCCGCCAGGGTTTTAAAAGGTTAACATGGTAAATTTGCCTCTTCTTCCGGCGGTCGGGCTGCTTGACCTCGAAATTTACGGGGCCTGTCTGGCAGATTATTTCGTATGGTCCCTGCCACCGCGCGAAGAGTTTGGACTCTGTAGAGGGCAGTAGTACCAGGACTCTATCCCCCAGCTCAAAGGAGCGGGTCCGGGCTCCCTTAGTATACGCCCTGGCCTGGGTTTCCTGGGCTGTCCTCGTGTTCTCCTAGGCTAATGTGCTCACTAGGCGCAATCGCTCTTGCAGGTCTTGAACGTACTGTAACAGCCCTTCAGATGGGGAAGGTGTGTGCTCCCAGCTTTCCTTCATCAGGTCCAGAACCCCACAGGGCTGTCGGCCATACAATAATTCAAATGGGGAGAACTGGGTCGAGGTCTGGGGTACCTCCCGGACTGCCATGAGCAAGGGGGGAATTAACTGGTCCCATCTTCGGAGTTTCTCTGGGGAAAACTTCCGTAGCATGCTCTTTAAAGTCCGGTTGAACCGTTCCACCAATCCATCCATCTGGGGATGGTAGACCGAGGTTTGGATCTTTTGGATGCCCAGGATGGTGCAGACTTCTTTAAATAACCGGGAGGTGAAGTTTGGCCCCTGGTCAGTGAGTAGTTCGAGGTAGCCCCACTCTGGCAAATACTTTCACTAGTTTGGCAGCTATAGTCCAAGCGGCCGTGTTCCTGAGCGGTATCGCCTCAGGGAAGCGAGTGGCATAGTCCACCAGCACTAATATAAAGCGATACCCTCCTGTGCTTCGCTCTAAAGGTCCAATCAAGTCTGCAGCTACCCTTTCAAAAGGGGTTTCTACTATGGGGAGTGGCACCAGGGGGGCCCTAGGAGTCCCAGTGGCTGTGGCTTTCTGACACTCTGGGCAGGGGGCGCAGCAATCTTGGGCCTCCCAATGTACTTCCGGCCAATAAAATCGGGTGAGGATTTGGGCTAGTGTCTTGTCAATGCCCAGGTGACCGACTGCAGGAATATTGTAGGCCAGGTGTAGCACTGACTTGCAGTGCCAACGAGGCACTACCAGTTGCGCCCTGAGCTCTCCCATTTGGGCGTCCTTCTCCACCCGATACAAGCGGTCCTGGTGCAGCTCAAACCACGGCCATTGGCTTGCTCGTTGCGGATCAGTCACCCCGCCATTTACCACGGCTAGCTGGTCATAGGCATGGTGGAGAGTGGGGGGTCCTCCTGCTGGTCTCGGCAGGAGCCCGCGGCCCGGTCTCTCCAGTCCGAGGAGGTTTCCCCTTGGGCCGGTGTCTCCTCATTCTGGATCTCTTGGTCTGGGGTCAACACCCCTTCTTGCTCCAGACACTCCGTCTCTTCTGGTCCAGGTTCCTTCTGGCAAGGCGAGTCCTTCTCATCACCTAGGGGTTCAGACCCCCATGCCTCTTGGGGGTTCAGACCCCCGTGCCTCTTGGGGGTTCTCCTCTGGGTTGATTTGTTGCCCCACCCCCTTCAATACCCCGGCAAAGTTGGGCCAATCCCGGCCTAAAATCACTGGGTATGGCAAGTGGGTCGCCAGCCCCACTGGGATGGTTAATATATATGACCCTATGGTTAGGTTGACGGGGAGGGTGGGGTACGTTCGCAGATCCCCATGGATGCATCACAGGTCTACTTTCCCAAAGATACAGCCCTCCTCAGGAACCAATCCTCATTCCATTAGTGTCTGGACACACCCAGAGTCCACAAGGGCTTCCCAGCGCTTCCCTGCTATTGTCACCGTGATGGTTACCTTCGGGGAGGTCAGCCCCTGGGCCCGTCCTTTCCCGGCATACACTGATCCAAAGGCGCAATCCTTTACTGGGCACTGCCGCTGTAGGTGACCCCATTGTCCACACTTAAAGCAGGGTCCAGGACCACTAGAAGTTCCGGGGGGGGTGGCTATCTCGGGTCTGGCCGCCGCAGTCTGAGGCCAGAGCGCTCCGGGTTCCCGATGCCCCCCCAAACCCCTCAGCCAGTGGGTGAGCCGGTGTGGATGCTTGGGTCTGTCCGGGTCGGGTAGCCCAGAGGCTGACGGCGGGTGGGGGTCCCTTTGGGCGTATCATGGGAGGGTTGGGACCCAACAACGGCCCTGGGCCTTTGGCGGCCAGAAAATCTTCGAACCGGCTCACTGCCTCACTGAGCTTTCGGGGTCGATGTCTCAGGACCCAGGTCCGCCCTTGACTGGGAAGGATGTGGAGAAATTGCTCCATCACGATTATATCGATTACCTCTTCTTTTGAGCGTTGATCTGGCTGGATCCAGCGGCAACAGGCCTCTTTCAGTTCCTAGACCAATGCCTTGGGTCGAGTACCCAGTTGATAGGTTTGCCCTCGAAACTGGCGCCGGTATGTCTCCGGGGTTATGTCCAGTACATCCAAAATGGCCTCTCTCACGGCCTGGTAGTCCTGAGCCTCTTGGTCGGAAAGGGAGCGGTATGCCACCTGGGAGGCTCCCGTTAGATAGGGCGCCAGCAAGGTGGCCCATTGATCCTGGGGCCACCCTCCGACCGAGGCTACCCACTTGAACATCTTCAAAAACGCCTCTGGGTCGTCTTCGGGGCCCATCTTGGTCAGCCAGAGGGGAAGCGGGGTTGAAACCATGGACCGAGGCTCTCCGGGAGAGGGACTGACTGCCCCGGCCAGGACGGCCTCCAACTTCTTCCAGCTCTCTTGTTGAAGTTCCTTCTGCTGGGCCCCTAGCTCCTGGACCATCCTTTGCTGGTGTTCCCCCAGAGCCTGCAGGAGGCGCTGTTGTTGTTGCAGCTGCTCAGTCTGCTGTTGCTGCTGCTGTTTGACCCACCACTTTGCGAATCGATCGAGATCCATTGTGGTCGAAATCCTTTCTGCCCCTCTAGATAGGCTACTATCTTACACCCGGTGGGCTCTCCCCTTTTATCAAGGGAGTGGCGTTGCCTGCACTCTCCACCACTTGTAAGCTTGCAGTGCTGGTGGCTGGTCGCGAGGGCGCCTCCTACGGGCGGTAAAGGGGAGTAGCCGGGATGGCGCCCTCCCGGCGACTGACAGAATGTCTCTGTAGGCTTGCACCAAGTTCTGGAACCCTGGCCCCCAGGCGGAGCGGTCAACTACAAAGTCTGGAGCCCCAGCCCCCAGGAGGGGCGGGCAAATACAAAGTTGGGAGGTCAGGTATGGGTTAACGCTTCCTTGGTCAGGACAACAAAGGGGGGGGGTGAGGAGGGAGATGCAGGCCCACCCACTCCACTGCGTCTCAGCCCAGGGCCCAAACAGGGGCAGGGTGGCCTACCCCAGGGTCAGCGGGGCTGCCGCCGAAACACGCTGCCCTGGGAACACGGCCCACCATCCTGCCCTCCCTGGGCCACTTCCTCCAACCCCTGTCCTGTCCGCTCGCTCTGGGTACCTATCTCCAAAGGGGATAGTTGTCTTTAGGGTCTCCCTTGTAGCAGGTCTGTGGGATACCGGCGAACCCCTCTGTATCCATGGGCGGCAGGTCTGGGTACTCTGTCGTTCCCTCTGCAAGGGGCAGCTCCTCCAGGTCCTGGGGTCCATACGGGGCCGGAAACTCCTCCTCAGCCGAGGGTAGCTCTTCCAGGTCGCAGGGGCCGGAGGCCGTGGGCTGCTCCTCTTCTATGGAGGGCAGCTCCTCTAGGTCGCAGGCCAGGAAAGGAGCCAGGCCTTCCACTTCCCTGTGTCCCCGGGTCGCCTCCGAATGGGGTGGCTGCGATGGGGCCCGCCGGCCCTTTAAGTGCCCACCCCAGTCGGCCGCCTCTGTGCCCCCTTCCCAGTCACCTGATCCGGGGAGGCTGGGCGGGCGATAGCTCCAGCTGCCCCTGGAGCCCGGGCCTGGCTGAGGGGCCTGGTCCTGGCCTAGCCGGGCTTGCTCCCTCCGCGGCGGCATGTCCTTCCCTGTCGGGAGCTCAGTCCTTGCTATTCCCTGTCCTGGCTATTCCCTGAGTCCTTGCTATTTCCTGTCCTGGCCAGCGGGGGCGTTCAGGCTGTCCCTCCAGCCCGGACTCGGAGGCAGGCCACAGTGCCTGTGCTGCCTGCTGGAAGGAACTACTCCTGGGCCTGGACCTGCTCCTACTACCCCCCCAACCCACTGCTGTTCCTGTTACCTTCTCCTGCTGCTGCTGCTGTTCCTGCTGCTGGCTGGCCTTCCTTCCACCCACTCCCCTGCCCTGTGAGGAGTGGGGGGAGAGCTTCAGAAGAAAAGAACTCCACTACCACCACCACCGGAGAAGACCACCTCCCCAGCCAGCCAGCCAGCCAGTCCCTGTTGCTCCTGAGCCTGCTGCTTCTCTACCAGAAGCCACCATCATTGAGGGGAGGCCCCAAGGACTGGAACTTTGTTGTTTGCAGCTGGGGGTGAGCTTTGTAGAGACTAAAAAACTTAATATTGCCACCCCTCCCCCCAGCTGGTTCCCCCCTGGCCTCCCCTCTCTCCAAGAGAGCAGCAGGCTCCCAACCTTTAGAACACCTTGGGACTGTTTGAGCAGCAGGGACCATAGAACCTCCCCCCAGCAGTAGCAGTTCCCCCTCTCCGCATTACCTAGTCCCCTCCCTGTTTTTTCTCCCCCACCCCCAGTGGCTGGAGGGCTTCCCACCCCTATTTTTTGCTCTCCAGCTGGTTCAGTGTCCCCTTCCATTACACACTCCCCCCCCAACAGTTCCCTAACCCTTGAGTTTGTTTTAGTTCCCCCCCTGCCCCACCCTATCTTTGAAAGTTTGTTTGGTTCCCCTGCCCCGCCCTATTCTCTCCACTGCCTTTCCACCCCACCCCTGATGCCTAGTAGTCCCACCCATGTAGTCCCCCTCACAAACAGAGTAGGCCAGACCTAATGACCCCTTAACTTTTTGGTTTTTTCCCCTGAGCACTGCACCCCCTGTGAATATAGTTAACCCTTTTACCCAGTGCAGCCGGAGGAGCCGGTCCTTTAAGCCTTAAAGTTCCCTATCCCTCTTTCCTTGGCGCCCTCCTCCCTTGTCTGCAGCCTAGCAGGGAGGAGTGGTCTGCTGCCCCTTATTCCTTAATAGTCCACTCCCCCGTTGTTTGGTTCCCCCCTCTCCCCTTTTCACGCCCTCCTCCCCAGCCTGCTGTTTAGCGGGGAGGAGTGGTGTCCCCTGGTCCCCTCTTCTCCCTTTGTTCCTCACCTTGTCTACCCACCCCAGGTTTCCTTTCCTATAGAAGTATGGATCCCTCCCCAGCTCCCCCTGAACCCCTCCCTGAGCCTGCTCCCCCATCTAGCCCTGTGGCTGCTCCCTTGACCGTGGCTGCTGCCCCTCCCACCTCTAGCAACCCCAGTGGGGCACCTGCATTAGGGAGCGCAGCTGGGACCTCCACTGCTGCTGCTACCATTTCCTCGGCTGGCAAAAAGGGGAAAGGGAAAAAGGCGGGCAAGGGCCCTATTGCTCCCGCAGCCCCACCATCGGCCGCGGCCCCTTCTTCCCCAGCTGTTCCCTCCACCAGTTCTGGGGGTTCTTCAGCCCCCAGATCGTACGCCCAGGTGATTGCCACCAATTCACCCACCGCCGTACCATCTGCCCGCACCGCCTCCTTGAAAAACATCTCGGGGGGCCGGGGCCCCTTCCCCTCCTTGACCAGGAGGCACGGTGTCCGCTGCCTCCTGGTGGCTGCCTTGCCCCACGTGGAAACCTACGTGCGGGCGATGGCGAGAGTGGTGGGGCCCTTGGCTATAGTGGCGGCCTCAAAGATGTATGGTAAGATAGTGTTCTTCCTGGCATCAGAGGCCGCCGCACAGGAGGCGGTTGTTAGGGGCTTGGCGGTGGAGGGGTGTCCACGTCCTGGTGGAACCCTTGGACGACCTGGGCGTATGGGTGGTTCTCACCTCTGTCCCTCCCTTCCTACCCAATGCCACCCTCCTTCCCCTCCTTTCCACCCTGGGGAAGCCGATATCCATCATCAGCCCTCTCCCACTGGGCTGTAAGGACCCCGCCCTCCGTCATGTTTTGTCCTTCCGCCGGCAGGTCCAACTCCAACTGCTGCCGGTGGGGGCACGTGATGGAGTGGCATTAGAGGGGTCCTTTTTGGTGCCCCATCAAGGGCCCATTATAAAATCTTCTACTCCTCGGGGGAGGCTCGGTGCTTCCTCTGCAGGGCCACGGGGCACATCCGGAGGGACTGTCCCCTGGCCCGGCACGAAGAGGGAGCAACTGGGCCCCCCGAGGTGGAAACGGGCGCCGGCCATACCACAGCCGGCGACCCCAACGACCAGGCCACTAAAGCTGCCTCTCCTTCTCCATCAAAGAAAACAGCTGCCACTGCCTCCCGGGACGTGGGGATAACCACCCCACTACGCCTGGAGGAGAGGCCGGGCCCCGTCGCCACCCCCACCAAACCATCTGGGACGGGGCCCAGAGAGGAGAGGGCAGCGGCCATGGTGGTCCCAGACATGGGAGAGGGCGCACCCCAGGGGGAAGTTTTCCGTCCCCATGATGCCCCTCCCCTGATCCTCTCCCCTGAGGAGCCTTCACCCTTGCCGCCTATCCCTGCCTCCGCTGGTCGGTCCTCTGATACCATCCTAGAGGGTCAGGCTCTCCCACAGAGGAAGCACAGCAAGTGGAAGAAGGCTCAGTCCCTCCCCATCACATCCGAAGGGGAGGAGGCCTCCCAAAAGTCGTTACGGGGGGCTGATACCAACAAAAACAACGTTAACAATGAGCCGCTTGCTGCGCCCTCTGTTGAGGCCCAGCGGGAGGCGCCAGCCGAGGAGATGGACGCAGTGGAGGAGGGCAACAGCACTGCCCCCTTGCAGGAGGCCCCTGTTGATCCCCCTCCTGGGGAGGCTGCAGATGGAGCCGCTTCTGTTCCCCCTGAACCTGCTACACCACTACCATCAATTGAGGCGGGGGGGACTTAGGCTCCATCTTTGCAGAGATCGAGGCCCTGGGTCTGACCTTGGTAGCCCCAAGGGAGGACGACCCACTGCCAGCGGGCCTCGATCTGGGTGGTGATGATCTTCCACCACCCCCTCCCATGCCCCAGACCCAGCCTGAACACCAGCCTCTGCCTGCTGTCGCTACTTTTATTCCGGGGACACCCCCGGGCTGTTCCACCTGCCCGGCTGCTGTCGGTATTCCAACTGCGGCCGCCGAGCCTTTAGAGGCGATGGTCAGCACCGAGCAGCCAGGTCCCAGGGTGTTGTCCCCAGCGGGACAGCTGCCCCTTCCCCCACTTGTTTTCTCCCCCGTGTCCGATGCTGAGGACAGATATAATCCACTTACTCCCATCCCTTTGCCCAGCATCGGCACGGACCCTGCCCCTGATTCCTCCTCAGTAAATCCTGCACCCGGTCAAGGGGAGCTGCACCCCGGTGATTTAACCACCGGGGACCCTGTCCCGACTCCTACCCCTTCCCCTGTCTTTACCTGTGTTGTTCCTGACCCTGTCCCCACTTCTCCCTCAGATGTTACCCCAAGTCCTACCTCATCCCCATCCCCTATTGCTGCTGCCCCCGGGATCGTGTCTTTCCCCTTTCCATCGACCGATTCCCAGGGTGTGGCATTTGTGGCTCCCTCTGTCTCCGGGGCTGCTGTCTTCCCTCCACCACCACCCTTCCTTGTGCCGGGGGCTCAGCCGGGTGACTCGGCGCCCATGACATCAGCGCCGAGATGGGGCTCCGCGCCCTGTCTTTCCACCCCGGCTGGCCCTGGGGCCGTCACGGGGACCCGACTGGAGGACCTGGACCCCATGGTGCTGTGGGAGGAGCTGCGTGTGTTCCTGGTAGACACTCGTGGGGCCAGGAGCTGGGTGCAGCTCGCTTTGCAGCGCTGGGAGAATTTCCATCTGGTCCTCCGGACCGTGAGGGCCATACTAAAGGAGGGCAAAGGGACTGGGAAGTGGGATGCTGCGGCCTACCAGAGGGCCCGCACTTTCCACGACTCCCTCATGACCTTTGGGATCAGTCGCGGATTGTTGCGCGGCCCGATGGGGGCTGCTGGTACTCCCGCCACTTCTGAGGATCCCCCCCAGCCCTCCTCATGGCCCCAATCATCTTTGCCACTTTAAATACCAGAGGCTGTAGGGTGGGTCTCCGCAGGACCAAGGTGCTCTCCTTCCTTCGGGGGGGGTACTCTGTGGTTTTCCTGCAGGAGACCCACACGGATCTGGCCGCCGAGGCCAGCTGGCGGCTGGAGTGGGGGAACGGGGTGTTCCTGAGTCATCTGTCCACCCGGTCTAGCGGTGTGGCCACCCTGTTCTCCCCCGACCTACAGCCGGAGGTGCTGGGGGTTGCCGAGGTCGTGCCGGGCCGCCTGCTGCACCTCCGGGTCCGTATGGAGGTGCTGACGTTGAACCTGGTCAACATCTATGCCCCGACATCGGGCCCGGAGCGAGTGCACTTTTTCCGGC
Source organism: Podocnemis expansa (assembly GCA_007922195.1). Classification (NCBI taxonomy): domain Eukaryota; kingdom Metazoa; phylum Chordata; order Testudines; family Podocnemididae; genus Podocnemis; species Podocnemis expansa. Next base: position 17,184,304 of record ML682005.1, read on the forward strand.
AGGCGGCCACGTTCCTCAGCACTTTGGATCCTCGGGAGTGCCTGGTCCTGGGTGGGGATTTTAACACCATCCTCGAGGAGCGGGACTACACAGGGAACGAGCTGTGCCCGGCCGCCGCAAACATCCTCAGGGAGATAATAAACCATCACTCCCTGGTGGACGTTTGGCGCAACCACCACCCGGACGACGAGGTGACTTTCACCTACATCCGGGTGGGGGATGATCGGTTGTGCCACTCCCGGTTGGACCATATATATCTGCCCCGAAGTCACCTGGCACGAGCCCACTCCTCCAGCGTCCAGCCGGCCCCTTTTTCGGATCACCATTTGGTGACCGTGACGGCCTCTCTCTCGGCGGAGAGGCCGGGGCCGGCCTACTGGCATTTTAATAATAGCCTGCTGGAGGATGTGGGCTTCGTGGCATCCTTCCGGGAGTTCTGGCTGGCCTGGCGGGGGCAGAGGGCTGCCTTTCCCTCGGCGCGGTGTTGGTGGGACATGGGGAAGGTGCGTGCCCGGCTCTTCTGCCGCGACTACACTCGGGGGGCCAGCCGGAGGAGGGATGGGGCGATAGAGCAGCTGGAACGGGAGGTCTTAGAGCTTGAGAGGCACTTGGCCACCAGCCCTGAGGATCCATCCCTCTGCAGGGCGCACCAGGAGAAGCGGGAGGAACTTCGGGCCCTCGAGGATCTTCGGGCCCGGGGAACCTTTGTTCAATCTTGCATCCGTCTCCTTCGGGAGATGGATCACGGCTCCCACTTCTTCTATGCCTTGGAGAAACGGAGGGGGGCTAAAAAGCACGTCACCTGCCTTTTGGCGGAAGACGGCACCCCCCTCACGGATCCGGAGGAGGTGCGTGGAAGGGCCAGGGCCTTCTACGTCAGTCTTTTCTCCCCGGATCCGACTGAAGCCGATGCCTGCAGGGTGCTCTGGAACGAACTTCCCACAATCAGCGAGGGCGACCGGAACTGGCTGGAGCTACCTCTCACTCTGGCTGAGTTCTCGGAAGCCCTGCGTCTCATGCCCACCAACAAGTCCCCGGGCATGGACGGGCTGACCGTGGAGTTCTACTGCGCGTTCTGGGACGTCCTCGGCCTGGACCTCGCCATCGTCTGGGCCGAGTCCAAGGAGAGCGGAGTGCTTCCCCTTTCTTGCCGGCGGGCGGTGTTGGCCCTGCTGCCTAAGAAGGGGGACCTCCGTGAACTCCGGAATTGGCGTCCTGTCTCGCTCCTCAGCATGGACTACAAAATAGTAGCCAAGGCCATCTCGCTGCGCCTGGGGTCCGTGCTGCATGACGTGATCCATCCAGACCACACCTACACCGTCCCGGGCCGCTCCATTTTTAATAATCTCTATCTGGTCCGGGATCTCTTGGAGCTCGGGTGTAGGGATGGTCTGTCGTTCGCCCTTCTGGCCCTGGACCAGGAGAAGGCGTTCGACAGGATGGATCATGGGTATCTCCTGGGCACCCTGCAGGCGTTCGGCTTCGGGCCCCGTTTTGTGGGGTTTCTCCGGGCACTGTACGCCTTTGCAGAGTGTCTGGTCAAGCTCAACTGGACCCTGACCAAACCGGTCAGCTTCGGGCGAGGGGTGCGTCAAGGCTGCCCGCTGTTGGGCCAGCTGTACGCTCTGGCCATCGAGCCCTTCCTCTGTCTCCTCCACCGGAGGTTGACGGGGTTGGTGCTCCGTGAGCCGGAGCTGCGGCTGGTCTTGTCAGCGTACGCCGACGACGTACTCCTCGTGGTCCAGGACCCGGGCGACCTGGTGCGGCTGGAGGCTTGCCAGGCCATCTACTCGGCGGCCTCCTCCGCCCGGGTCAACTGGGTCAAGAGCTCTGGCCTGATGGTAGGGGCCGCGTGGCCAGTGAGCTCCCTCCCACCCGTGCTTCAGGCCATCCGGTGGAGCGCAGGTCCACTGCTCTATCTGGGCTTTTACCTTTCTGCCACCCATCCCTCCCCGGATGAGAACTGGCAGGAGTTAGAGGGCAGGGTGGGTGACGGGCTCCGGAGATGGACAGGACTGCTGCAGTGCCTCTCCCTTCGGGGACGGGCACTGGTCATCAATCAGCTCGTCCTGTCCATGCTCTGGCACCGGCTCAACACCCTGACCCCGCCCCTGGGTTTCCTGGCCAAGCTCCAGAGGACAATTCTGGAGTTCTTCTGGCCAGGACTGCACTGGGTCTCTGCAGGGGTTCTGAGCCTCCCCCTGGAGGAAGGAGGGCAGGGCCTGTGCTGTATCTACAGCCAGGTCCACACCTTCCGCCTCCAGGCCCTGCAGCGACTCCTTTATGGTGCAGATAGTCCGGCGTGGAGCCACTTGGCGCACACCTTCCTCCGCTGCTACCGAGGGCTCCGATATGACTGGCGGCTCCTTTATCTCGATCTGAGGGGTCGTCCGCGAGATCTCTCCGAGCTGCCGGCCTTCTACCATGACCTCCTCTGGACCTGGAGGCTCACTGTGGCTTCCAGGTCAGTTGTACCCACCGAGGGGGTGGACCTCCTCGCGGAGCCCCTCCTACACAACCTCCATCTCGGTGTGCAGGTGGCGGAGGCCCCCTCCGTGAGGCTGAGGCTGGTCCTGGCAGGTGTCACCAGGGTCAGAGACCTCCTGGATTATGCGCGGGGGGACTGGGTGGATCCCCATGAGGTAGCCTGGCGCATGGGGCTCTCCACTCCACGTACCCCCTGATGCCTACTCCAGGAGGTGAAGGCGGCCTTGCCTCCCACTGCTCGAGCCTACCTCGAGCGGGTCCTGCGAGAGGGTACTCCCCACCCCCCTCTTAGTCCTGGCCCTCCGGAACTTCCGATTGGGCCCTGGCCCCGTGAGCCCCCCCCCGGCCATCCCTGCCCCACACCCCCAGCCGGTTGCTAGATCTGCAGCCGGTCCCATTTCGAACCGCACCCTGTAAATATCTGTACACGCTCGTGCTGCATACCATCCACTTCCTCGCCCTTGCACCCCGCCCCGATACAAAGTGGCGGGATCTCATTACACCGGTGGAGGGCGAGGACCCCTGGTGGGCCAGTTTGTATACCACCCTCATCCCGCGGCCCACCGGGGACATCAGCTGGTGGCTCCTGCATGGAGCCGTAAGCACGGGCGTGTACCTGGCGCGGTTCACCCCTCATCCTGACACCTGCCCTTTTTGCGGTGTGAGGGAGACCCTGGCGCACGTATATCTGGAGTGCGCCAGGTTGCAGCCCCTTTTCCGGCTCCTCCAGAACCTCTCATTGAGGTTCTGGCTGCACTTTTCCCCTCACTTATTCATTTACACACTCCCTCTCCGTGGCCCCACAAAGTCGCAGGACCTCCTTGCCAACCTCGTCCTGGTGTATGCTAAAGTAGCCATCTACAAGACCAGGGAAAGGAGGTTGGCTGAGGGAGGGGCCTGCGGCTGTGGGGCCTATTTCCGGTCCCTCGTTCGTGCACGTCTCCGGGCAGAGTTCCTCTGGGCGGCGTCCGCTGGCTCCCTGGACACCTTTTGGGAGCAGTGGACGCTGTCCGGGGTTCTCTGCTCGGTGTCCCCTTCTGAAACCCTTATTATAAACCTGTGACCCTCACACCCTTCCCTGTTATTTCTTGAGTTGCCCCAAGGAATTAGTTGAAAACTAGTTCAGTGCCACCTCCCCGTAGGCTGGGGGAGGGGTTTTGGAAGTGGGTGGGCTTACGCCCACCACCACTCTGGTTTTTCAATAGGTACACAGGCCTTGTGGTTATTAAGCACTCTAATTTAGGGCCAGATTCTGCCACCTTTACTCAAGTTGAGAAGAACTTTACTCCACAATTCAACCCTTTTATTCCATATGGCTTCTCAAAGAGTAAGTACTACTTATAGGGAAGAAGGTTGGCAGAATAGGTTGGCCCTTTATATACTAAATATCAAAAAATATGTTAAAAGAATATGTGGTTGCAAAGACCAGAACTTAAAGGTTGTGTAATACCAGGATTAGAGGTGCCTGCACAATGCATTCCTAGCCTCCTCACCCATCTAGTCCAAGCTTCTACTCAAACCACTAACTACTGGTCCGAGTGTCTTTGTCCAGCCATTCCAAGTCACTTTGTCCAGCCAATCCTAGTCTCATTTTCTAACCTCCCCATTCTATTTCCTTCCCTTTCTATGGGGTTGGCTTTTGTTCCCTTTGCATTTGAGTCAGACAGCTTCTTGCTCCATGCTGCCTAAGTGTCAAAAAGGGGATCACTCACATCACAGGCCAAACAGACACCCTGCTCTCAGTTCCAGTGTGGCCAGCACCACATCAGTGCAGAACAGTTCTTATAGAAAAAGTCCAGCTTCACATCTCTAGCCTGGACCCGAGTCATGCTCAGTTGCTGCACAAGGACCGTGCATACACAGCCTGGTCAGAACTAGCAGCTGTGAGTATCCTGAGCATGTCCCGTGAGGACAGAATCTTTGGAAATTTTAGCTACTAAAATAGAAGTGAGCCCTGGGAGGTGGCGTGCAAATGCAGGCTTGGATCTGTGCTCTGTACTTACCTTACACACTTACATGGGGGGGGGGGCACGGGAAAGGGAGGAGCCACTCCTCAGCCTCCTGCATCCCCTGCAGTCATTCACACTTACCTGCCACTCCAGTCCCGCAGCCTGGTGCCAGCTCAGACAGGGTGGCCTCATCCCCCAGCCTCGACCAGGGGGAAGTGTTGGGCTGGTCCTTCATGATGCGCAGGGTGTGGAAAGCACTGGAGAGGTCAGCAGAACCCCAGCCCCTGAGTGTCATGAACAGCTGACCTACTGTTCTCATCCCTGCAGGCCGACACTTGGGAGCCTGCCCCTGCACCCACCCTTGCCTCTCCCAATGGTATGTCATTGACAGAAAATAAAGTCTTATAGTTGGAAGCATTAGCTGACTTTAATAATAGGCAGCATTATCTGCCCCACCTATCATACTTCTGAGGTTATATGAGAATCTCAGGTTTCTTTAAAAAAAAATGTTTCTAGCTGTACTGGTTGTAGAGGAAAGTTTGAAAATATGAATTCTAAAAGCTCAAAACCAAAAGGCAATTAAAAGAATCCAACATTTGTTGTTTTTTTTAATTTAATGATTTTTAAACCAATCTTATGATGGGGGAGCTGATCCCTAAATTTTGGATACTTGGAGTTGGCAGTATCAGAGATGCTTAATACTTTCAGCTTCTACTGAGGTTAATGGGAATTGAAGGAACTTAGTACTTCCCATGAAGTGCGGAGGCACACAAAGGCTATGTTTACACTAGAAAAAGTTAAGTCAAATTTGTTAATGTGAACTAATACGTTTGACTTTAATTTGAATTCAACTCGACCTTATTAAATTGAATTAACAAAGTGGACTAAATCGACTTAAAATTAAGTCAACTTAGTCCACCATGTTAATTTAACCTAACTGCCCTTAATTCAACCTTAATAAAGTCAAATTAAGCATTATAACAGGTCTACGCTGTCCTTAGTTCAAACTAAGGAGTTGAAATAACGCTTAGTTCAAACTAACAGGAGGTTCTTATTAATTCAAATCAAGCTTTCGTTAAGTCGAATTAAGGAATTTCTTAATTCAACTTAATGAAAGTCTATTGTAGGCAGGGACCAATTTAGTTTGAATTAAGCTTCCTTAATTCAATCTAAATTGCCAGTGTAGACATAGCCAAAGGCATCTAACAGAATTAAGTAGGAATCCAATAGGATTCGGGAGCCAAACTCACTTAGACAGCTTTGAAAATCCTAGCCTCAGTGCCTTGCCAGATGAAACTTTAAAATCTACATGTGTGAAAAGCAGTGAAAGTTCATCTCTCTAAGATCTGTTCTGTTACATGTAGTGGCTCTTTTCCAAGTATCCATTGTTCTACATCTGACATAATAAAGGATCCCAAGGGCTGGCATTATTTTCTCTGGAAAGCACCCAGCATTAAATACTTTATTATATGCAATATATACAATTCCTTTCATTAAAGGAGAGACAAGTCCTCATGATTCAGCTTGACCATCATCTCATACTTATTTATCTAACCCAGCCAGCATTTTTCCTTTGGCTTTGTTTTTGTTCATTGTAGGCTACAAATGCAGAATGAATTGTCAAGATTGCTAAATAGACACTGTAACAATCTTAACCATTTAGTTATATAGTATTACCAAACAATGTTCTGCAGTGATTAAACACTAAAATGCTTAATTAAAAGGGGTATAAATATGGCCCAGCCACAACACAGGCAAAGTAGAGACTACTGAGTGTCTGAATTGTATATGGTATAAACATTATGAGAGGAGTTGTAGAATTGTCATGGTAAATTTATCAAGCCATAGAAATGTGGTATGATTATTAAACTTCTAGGGGATGCAAGATCCTTTAAATCATTATATCAAAACAATAAATCCAGATCTAAGATCAATCCAGAACAAACATGCAGTAAACAAAGGCACTTTGAAATAACAGTCTTTAGTGGATGAGCAGTCACTGCACTCCATTAACACAAACTCAAGCAGGTGATCACTGAGTGCACTGCCTTGAAAGGAAGGAAACCCAGTTAAGTGATTCAGAAGAAAGAAAAACTAGAATTGCTGGAGAATAAAATAAGATCGTGCATGAATTGTGGGTGTGTACACTGACTCACAAGACAGCCAAAACATCAACTAGCCTCCCAGCCAAAAGTTTTTTCTTCAACTGAGCTACATGTGTGCACACATGCATGCACAGAAGATTTAGACTGAATAACTTAAGAAAATTCATAATAGTAAGGTTTACTGGATTGTGCAACATTCTTCTATGAGAAAAAGTGGAAGCACCATTGCTGAGTAAAACTATATATATGACTAAATGCTCTGCCTCTATCTATCTATCTATATATATCTATATATATGTGACTGGATAGCGTAGTGGTTAAGAGCACCGTAGTGATTAAGAGTGATGCCCTTTGATACAGGAGACTGGGGTTCAAATCCTGGTGGGTGACTGCCTACCTTCCCAGCAGGGGTCCTTGGGCAAAAAGACCCCCTAATGCTTCACTTGCCTACCTCAAATATGAGAGTAACATGAACTAGGAGAGCCATGCTGGCTCGGACGTGGCCTGGATTAAAAAGGTCCGTGCCAGATGTTGGGAAACCGGGACAATCTGACAATAAGTGGGCTACTAGAACAAACCATGCATGGACGAGACAAGAGAACCTGGAATTGAGGGAATGCTACTACAACAGCAGACCTAAAGAGAGGGGATGTATGAGGGAACTATGGATGGACAAAAGACCCTACATCCACACAAACTGAGAAACAGCTAGTTACCCAACGCTTCAACATAGTAAAGAGGAAGCTGCTCTCACAACTTGAGATAGACCAACTCCACATTACATCCTGGACTCAAGAAGAAGACCTGGAAGAACAACTAGATGTGCAGCCAACAAGTGAAGGTGGAATTTCACTGCCACCCCCTCGATTGCAGAGCACAGCAGCTGATATGAGGCATAAGATCATGGATAAACTAGCTACAGTCAACCCTCGAGACCGATTACCAAGGCTTGTTGGAGAAGTACCATCAGTTACTACACTAGAAGATGCCAATAGAGCCCTAATGACAATTCCTACTACCACCATAACTCAAACCAATGAACTGGTATATGGTACAGCCTCTGTAATCCTGGGCTATGTTCACACGGGGAGTGCTTGTTTCGAAACAACACGTTTCGAAACAAGCTGTTTCGAAATAATATGTTATTTCGAAACAACTTATTTCGCTGGACAAAAACCATGTCCGCGAAATAAGGGAGTGAAATAGCAGGTCCACAGTGTGGACCTGCTATTTCACTTCGGGAGGGGACTGCAGACACCCACAGGGTGCAGTGCAGAGGGGCACTGCACCCCATGGGTGCCTGCAGGGCTGCGCCTCACTCCGCCCGTACCTGCAAGGGACTGCAGGCA
>ML682005.1:17197193-17214050 GCA_007922195.1 Podocnemis expansa
ACTGTTCAGGAAGGACAGGCAGGGAAGGAAAGGGGGAGGAGTAGCACTATATGTAAAGGAGCTCTATGACTGCTTAGAGCTTCATTATGAAAGTGGAAACAAGCCAGTTGAAAGTCTGTGGGTTAAGTTTAGAGGGGAGAGCAACAAGGGGGATGTTGTGGTAGGTGTCTGCTATAGACCACCAGATCAGAAGGAGGAGGTGGATGAGGCATTCTATGGACAACTGACAGAAGTTTCTAGAGCACAGGCCCTGGTTCTCATGGGGGACTTCAATTACCCTGACATCTGCTGGAAGGCCAATACAGCAGTGCACAGGCAATCCAGGAAGTTTCTGGAGAGTGTTGAGGACAACTTCCTGGTACAAATGCTGGAGCAACCAACTAGGGGCCTTGCACCTCTCGATCTGCTGCTCACAAATAGAGAAGAATTTATCAGGGAAGTAGAAGTGAATGGCAACCTGGGTAGCAGTGACCATGAAATGATTGAGTTCAAGTTGATGATTAAAGGAAAGAAGGAAAGTAGCAAAACGCAGACCCTGGACTTCAGAAAAGCAGATTTTGTCTCCCTCAGGGAACTGATGGGCAGGATCCCTTGGGAGGCTGATCTGAAGGGGAAAGGTGTCCAAGAGAGTTGGGTGCATTTTAAAGAAACCCTGCTAAGGGCACAGGAAGATACAATTCCGATAAGGAGAAAGCACAGCAAATGTGGAAGGCGCCCACTGTGGCTTAATAGAGAGCTCTGCACTGAGCTGAAGCATAAAAAGGACGCTTACAGGAAGTGAAAGCTAGGACAGATGACTAAGGAGGCATATAAGGACATTGCTCGGGACTGCAGGGATAAAATCAGAAAGGCCAAAGGACAAATGAAGTTACGACTAGCAAAGGATGTGAAGGATAACAGAAAGGGGTTCTACAAGTATATCAATAACAAGAAAAGGATCAGGGATGGTGTAGGTCCCTTACTGAATGGGGCAGGCATCCTCGTGACAGAGGATGAGGAAAAAGCTGAAGTGCTCAATGCTTTTTTTACTTCAGTTTTCACAAGTAGGGTCAGCTCCCAGCCCACTACACTAGGTAAGGTAGACTGGGGAGAAGAAGAGAGGCCCTTGGTGACAGAAGGTCAGGTTAGGGACTACTTAAAGAAACTAGATGTGCACAAGTCCATGGGGCCGGATGAACTGCATCCGAGGGTGCTGAGGGAGCTGGCTGATGAGATAGCAGTACCGTTGGCCATTATCTTTGAAAACTCATGGCGAACAGGGGAGGTGCCAGAGGACTGGAAAAAAGCAAATATAGTACCTATCTTCAAGAAAGGCAAAAAGGAGGATCCAGGGAATTACAGACTTGTCAGCCTCACCTCAATCCCTGGAAAAATCATGGAGCAGCTTCTCAAATAATCCATCGTGAAACACTTGGAGGAAAATAGAGTAATCAGGAACAGTCAGCATGGATTCACCAAGGGTAAATCATGCCTGACCAACCTCATTGCCTTCTATGATGAGATGACTGGATTTGTGGATGCGGGAAGAGCCGTTGATGTGATATACTTTGACTTTAGCAAGGCTTTTGATACAGTTTCCCACAGCATTCTCACTGGCAAATTAAGGAAGTATGGGTTAGATGCGTGGACTGTAAGGTGGATAGAAAACTGGCTAGATCAACGGTTTCAGCGTGTAGGAATCAATGGCTCCATGTCAAGTTGGCAAGCAGTAACGAGTGGCGTGCCCCAGGGGTCGGTCCTGGGGCCAGTTCTGTTCAATGTTTTCATTAATGATCTGGATGATGGGATAGATTGCACACTTAGTAAGTTTGTGGATGATACCAAACTGGGGGGAACGGCAGACACCCTGGAGGGCAGGGACAGGATTCAGGGAGACCTAGACAAATTGGAGCAGTGGGCCAAGAGGAATCTCATGAGGTTCAACAAGGACAAGTGTAAAATCCTGCACTTGGGACGAAAAAACCCCATGTACTGCTACAGGCTGGGGAGTGATCAGCTAAATAGCAGCACTGGAGAAAAGGACCTGGGAGTCATGGTGGATGGGAAGCTGGATATGAGTCAGCAGTGTGCGCTTGCTGCCAGAAAGGCCAATGGCATACTGGGCTGCATCAGAAGAAGTGTTGCCAGCAGATCGAGGGATGTGATCATTCCCCTCTATTCTGCACTAGTGAGGCCACATCTGGAATACTGTGTCCAGTTTTGGGCTCCCCACTACAAAAAGGGCATGGACAAATTAGAGAGAATCCAGAGGAGGGCAACAAAAATGATCAAAGGGCTGGAGCACAAGCCCTATGAAGAAAGACTGAAGGAACTAGGCTTATTTAGCCTGCAGAAGAGAAGATTGAGGGGGGATTTGATAGCAACCTTCAACTACTTGAAGGGTTGCTCCAAGGAGGATGGAGCTCGACTGTTCTCGGTAGTAACAGAGGGCAGAATGAGAAGCAATGGTTTCAAGTTACAGCTGGGGCGGTCCAGGCTGGATATTAGGAGAAACTTACTTACTAGGAGAGTGGTGAAGCATTGAAATAAGCTGCCTAGGGAGGTGGTGGAATCTCCATCTCTGGAGGTGTTCAAGGCCCAGCTGGACAAAACCCTGACTGGGATGATCTAATGGGAATGGTCCTGCTTTTTTTGGCAGGGGGTTGGACTAGATGACCTCGTGGGGTCCCTTCCAACCCTATGATTCTATGATTCTATAACAGGTACACCCTGCCAGTCATCAGATACCCTGCCGGTATAGTGAGCTGGCCAAAGGAGGATGTGGAGGCTGCCGATGGGAAGACCCTGAAGCTCCTCACAATGTACGGAGGTTTCCACCCCAAATCCAACACCCAGAGACTGTACACCAGCTGGAAAGAAGGCGGGTGGGGTTTGGTGAGTGTCAAAGCCACTGTCCTGGATGAAACCCAGAGCATCCAGGAGTACATCAGTAAGATGGCACCCAAAGATGAGCTGCTGAGAGAATGCCTGAGGCAGCAGAAGTGCCATGGCAAGACAAGACCCTGCATGGGATGTACCATCGACAGATAGCTGAGGTGGCTGACATTGGGAAACCCTACCAGTGGCTTGAAAGGGCTGGACTAAAAGACAGCACTGAGGCACTGATCATAGCAGCACAAGAACAGGCACTAAGCACCAGATCCATTGAAGCAGGGGTCTACCACACTAGACAGGACCCAAGGTGCAGACTATGCAGAGAAGCCTCAGAGATAGTCCAACACACAGTGGCAGGATGTAAGCTGGAGGCAGGAACAGCATACACTGAACGGCACAACCAAGTAGCTGGCACTGTGTACAGGAACATCTGCACAGTGTATGGGCTAGACCCTCCCAAGACCCGATGGGAGATTCCACAGAAGGTCATGGAGAATAACAGGGCTAACATTCTGTGGGAGTTCCAGATGCAGACGGACAAGCAGGTACTGGCCAATCAACCAGACATCGTGGTAATAGACAAGGACCAGAAGACAGCGGTGGTGATAGATGTAGCAGTGCCAAGTGACAGCAACATCAGGAAGAAGGAATATGAGAAGCTAGAGAAGTACCAGGGCCTGAAAGAGGAACTAGAGCGGATGTGGAAAGTAAAGGCCAAAGTGGTCCCAGTGGTGGTAGGAGCACTCGGGGCTGTGACTCCTAAGCTGGGGGAATGGCTCCAGCAGATCCCAGGAACAACATCAGAGCTCTCTGTCCAGAAGAGTGCAGTGCTAGGAACAGCTAAGATACTGCGCAGAACCCTCAAACTCCCAGGCCTCTGGTAGAGGACCCGAGGTTGAGGAAGACACATACCACCCATAGGGGTGAGAGGGGATTTTTTTTTTTATATATATAAGACTCAAATTACATTTTTTCTGACTAGTCTAAGTTTCTATACCATGGTATCTGAGTGCTAGTGATTACAGTCATGGCATCTTGGTACTGTTAGGCAGAAGAAATAAGAAATGGATGCTTCACTGTTCAAGCTCCCCTTAACAGGTTGTGTTTGGCTCCTGAATCCTATTGGATTCCTACTTAATGTGGTCTTACAAGGAGCTGTAAAGTGTATTGAGTATGATATTGGCCACCAGTGATATTTGCATGAAGGAGTGGATTTTTGGGGAAATAATGCTATTGCTTAAGGTGACAAATGAAAATTCCAGGACCCTTTCAATCAATCTTTGCATTAATATTTACAAACTTTTTGAATGCTCTGCTTGCTAGCCTTCATGTTCTGATAACGCAGATTTTAAAAAAAGGGAAAGAGAAAATGAGAGGATATGCCACTATTTTATTAAGAACAGAGGAATGCTCTCTCATACCATATACATATACAATGAGGCCAGGTCTCCTTGCACACGCAGTGTCATAGACCACATTCCACAAACCACATTTATTACAGCTAAAATTCCATTCAACTTTGCATGCACAAATCCAAAGGGAATAGTAGGAGGTCATTTGTTAGTCTTTAAAAGTGCCAGAGAACTCCTTGTGTGTTCAAAAGGAATTTTGGTAACATTCATCTATGTGCACATGTGCAGTATTAATGGAGAGTTTGTAAGTGATGAGTTTTATTGTATAACATCACTCACTGTGCATCCATGAACTGTTTTTAAACTCTTATACTCAAAAGAACCAAAATAAATTTTCACTGAACCAGTGTAAGACATATGTATGACCTCAGCACGTTCCTAATAAATGTCAAGCTTTCATCACTTACAACTGCCACACTACAGCTGTCCAAAATTAGGTCCCAAAATATTTTATAGAAGAAAAACTGCATTCTCTCTTTTTCCCATGTTTGCAAACTGCAGAACCATCTCTACTGAAACTTAGAGACTGAACAAGTGTGTCAAATTCCAGCTGAAAAAAAATATGAAAGAATAAAAATGATTGGCTAGTCTTAACTATAGGCTTCACAATATAGTCCACCTAGAATATGGTAATGGAAAACTGACTATACAAATCAGAAGTCAATCATAAGTTAATAGTTTTAAATTGATATATAGCTCCTGTCTTGATACCACTGAAGTCAGTGACAAAGCTTCCAATTACTTTATTGGAAGTAAGAGTAAGATCATAATGGATGGAGTACTTTCTTGTCCCAGTGAAGGCATTATTCAGGATTTAAAATAGAAGAGCTGGAGGTGCTCCTGTTAGTCTTGAAAATGTGGCAGTAAAATAGGTCTACTGCTTGGAATGAGATCAAATGAGTACAATTATGTGCAAAAATAACGAGCCAGATGAAGATGATCAGTCTAAGCATAACAGGATTTCATGAAGAACATGAACATGCAAAACATATGGGTACCACAAACTATGCACCATTTATTTCTCAGGCTATGGCTGTGGAAGAAAATGTCCAAAGTCATTTCTTAGTAGTCTCTCCCATGGTGTCACACAGGGGTGTCGCTAGCGCTGGACACACAGGGCTCATGGCTCAAGTCTCAGGGCCAGTGCCCCGGGTCTTCTGGAGACCGGAGACCTGGCCACCGCGGGCCCAACGCAGCCTCCCTCTGGGGCCCAGGGATCCGGGGCTTGGCTGCTGCCAGCCCGTCCAGGGCCGTCCCTTGGGGGGTGGGGCCCAGAGCCAATCGGCCTATGTGGGCCTCCCCCTGGCCAGTCCATCTGGGGGGCAGGGCTGGCTGGCGTCTGGCCGGGGCCCTGCAGAGCCCAGCAAACAGTGGGGCCTGGGGTGATAGCTCCACCCCCGGGGATGGCCCTGGTCCCGCCCCTCTGGCCCTGTACCCCCAGCCCAGCCCCAAAACTATTTTGGGGGCAGCAATGCCCCTGGTGTCACAAGCATAATATTATAAGAAAAAGAGCCCTACTGGTTAGGACCAGTGGTTCATATAGTTCAGCATACTGTCTTTTACTAGTAGCCAATGGCAAATGTTTCATAGAGAATGAATAGAATAAGTTATCATCAAGTGATGATGCCAGCATGCTCCAGCTCCTAACTGCAGTGTTGGGACTTCATCACGGCATAGAAGAGAAAAATGGCTAAACATACTAAGTCAAATTCACTTTACTGTGAGTAGTTACAAATCTGTTAACTACAAAACAATTCCTAATCTCAACAATTTGCATGGCCACTGACAGGAAGAAGTTATACTCAGCTGTAAACATTGTTCCACAGAAAAAGACTGAGTATTACCTTCTTAGCTCTTTCAGTTTTATGGCACATGTATTTCTCCAGCATCCAATTACCCCATTATAAAGTAAGCTCAGCATGAGATCTTCTCACCAGACCAGAGCCTGTTTCAAGCAATTATGCCAATGCATAAGAATTGTGTAAGGTAAAGAAACCACAGTTTTGATTAATGGACTATCTCTGTCTCAGACTAGCACTCCCTAAATTTGGGGAATTTTATTTCTTATTTTAAATTCATCTATATTTTGGAACGGTAATCTTTATTGCACTGTATTTCATAAATTGCTATATTATACTCCCAGAACCACTGGCAGAACAGGGGCTAATAAATAAAATTTCTGGTTTTTCCTCTCCAATAAATTTTAGAAATAGGCAACTGCCATATTCTCTGTTTCTTTCCAAACAGCTCATGCACAGTGGAATTAAATCTACTTGTGGCAAGTTTAAAACAAGAGGGAAAAAAAAAAAAAAAGAAGAAGCCATTTGGTATGTGGAATGGTGTCCTGTGCAGTTTGTATTCACACTCCTGGTCAATTACCCATCAACAGTAACACAAAGTGTTGAAATAATACGTTTTTTATTTTCTTATGGCAGTATTTGCAGATATGGATGTATAGCAAAACCCTTCTATTCTGTTAATGACCAAGAAATAAGCCTGTTAAACAGATAAAAATTCTACTGCAAATGACAGAATATATTTAGTCAACTAATCTGCAAATCTTTTAAATGTGCACATAGGCTCAGGAACAATTTATCATGTTTTTACTTAAGAAAAATTCATTGAACAGCCACCTAATTAAGAAATATCACAATAAAAATAAAACTTATGTGAGGCTGAAGTGTTCACATTTCATGAAATATGTATTTTGTTAAACGTGTTTCAAAAATAACTCTCTGTAACATGTCAGGATTTTATTTGAGCCTCCCCACTATGAAAATGTTTGAAGACCTTGGTTGAACACTTTCACAGCACAGGCTACAGCACGTGACTATTTTGCATGCTTTTCTTGTTTAAATGCTGCTGGCATCATGCCAGATGTAGTCTTTATAATTGTATTAAATGAATACAAAGTAATTATGGTGCAGAGTTGCACAATTAAAAGTGTCATATTGACATAGATGTAACCTTAAAATAGATGCAGTCAGTAGACTAACCTTGAGCATCTCCTGTTGTTTTAATCTCTGTCACAGCTGCAAAATGTTCTGCCAGCTCCTGTGTCATATAATCAGATGGAGCTATGGCCAGAAAAGGTATCATGCTTAGAAAATCTAAGGATAGCCTAGCCTGAAGTAAAGGCTCCCTTTCTCCTCCCATCTCTATTTTCTCAAGATCTCTATTAAAGTGAACAATATTTCTGAGAACTGCTTCTTGCTAAGCATTTTGTTAGAGCAGCAGTAGCAAAGTTAGGGCAAAATCTTGCTGCACAGAAGAAAGAAACTAAAAGATAAAAGAGCAGTGTTATTTTTTAAAGCCATTTCTTTCCCTAAGAATTAAATACACAGCACTGTTTAATGAAACACAGTACTGTCTGAAGACAATGATCAAAGCTCAATGAGTGAGAGTGGTACAAGCAGTCCTTCTTGTGACCCATGCATCAGTGGATGCAGATTGTGCAAGACACTGCAAAGGGTGTGGGCCATGGTTTACCTCTTAATTGGCCTGGTGTGCAAAAGGGGAGTGTATCATACTCCTGAAGGGATATCGCACCTGGTGTGCTCTGCATGATTCAGCATGACCACATAACCCCAATGTGGGAATGTGATTAAAGACACAACTGAGCCCATAAATAGTATGGGAAAAGAGTAATTAGCACCAGCACGTGTTTCATGCTATTGTCAATTTGAAAGGGACTCCATATAAAATGGATGAGTGGATCAATAGCCTGTATTCTCTCAGTACCATGAGACACTGTCCAAATGATTTTATTTATACAGACCATAATAACAATAACAGATTTATTTTTTGCATGAGCTTTCGTGGGAGAAGGGATCTTCTCCCACGAAAGCTCATGCAAAAAATAAATCTGTTAGTCTTAAAGTGCCACACAACTGCTAGTTGTTTTTTTACTGGACTAGACTAACATGACTATCCCTTTTGAAATTGACATAATAACAATGTTTGTTCTAGGAACAAAGAGGATGAATCAGAATAATTCCAGATATGAATGAAAGCCTGTTTGGCTATGTCTACACTAGCAAATAGTCCATGTCTACATTAGCCTTTCCCTAGTTCAAACTAAAAAAAAAAAAAAATTAGTTCTAACTAGTTAGCTTGAATGGTTAGTTTGAGCTAACCGTTAGTTCAAACTTATTAGTTCAAACTAGGGTGATGTAGCTACATTAGTTGGAAGTAACCATTAGTTCAAACTAAATTGCAGTTTGATCTTCTTCCTCCCAGGGTGCATGGCACCAGGAAGGAAGTGCCTGCCCTGGCCAATGCCTCTCCCCACCCTGTCAGCCACACCCCTCCAGGATAGCCCGCTGGTGCAGACATGTCCCAGGGTAGCAGAGCCAGCCAGCAGCACAGGAGGGCACGAAGCTGGAGCCATGAAGAAGTCCTTGCCTTCCTGGCTATCTATGGGGAATAAGGATACACTCTCCTGGCTGCAGAGCAGCCACCGCAACCAGGAGGTATACTCAGACATCTCTGAGGCCCTAGCTGCCAAGGCCACGCTTGCAGCACCAAGCAGGTGCGGATTAAAATAAAGTGCTTTTGCCAGGACTGATGGATTGTAGTCCATCTTTTTGGGAGATGTTGTTGGAAACAGCTTGTACGTCCATAGTGGCTAGAATGGTGTTTTCTGGAAGATCGCCAATGGACTGTAGTTTTCTCAGGACGTCAGTGTTATCTCAAAGATAGTTACAAGTATGAGGAGTAGGGCCTAAGGAGAGAGTCCACATAGCCAGATAATCCTGCTGTAAGACTGCCAATGACTGAGACGATGGGGTGCACTGGATTTCCAGGTTTATGGATCTTGGGTAGCAGATAGAAAACCACTGATCAGGGTTTTTTAGGACACATTTATGCCTCTTTACTGGCTCTGATAACTATTAATTGCTTATATGCCAGAGTAATATTGTGAATGGCTTCAGTGGTTAAAATATAATCTGAGGGGCCCTGGAATGTTCCAAATCTCTAGGCCCCCTTCCTATATTGTCTGGGTCCCCTTCATGTATGTGTGGGGCTGATATTTCTAGATTCTGGAGTCTGGGCCCCAGAACTCTGGCCCGGCAGTACTGCTTACTTTCTGGCTTACTTTAGCCCCTGGATGACTTAAATTAAATAATTTGCTGCATTTCCCACAGACACTTAAAATGCTGTAAAGGAAAGGATCCAGGGCTGTGTCTTCCAGCTTATCTGTACAGTGCCTGGCAAACCTGAATAATAGAAAAAAAAATTGAATTCTTTGAATTCTCATTCGACTTCAGTGTTTGGATTCTATGCCCAGTCCAAGTGTCTTGAATCTAAGAGCATTCTGTTTCATCAGTATTATTTTCACACAGAGGCTGAACCAATTTCTTTTCACAATTACTTTTGTGGATCCCACAGTAGTGAAAGGTGCTGATATAAAGTAACCAAGATCAAAATTTGGCTGATCAAGAGTTGGCCCTCAGCACTGTCTGACTGCTTTGTAAAACTTCTAGGAAGAGTACAGTCTGAAAGTGATTCAGTTTCCTGAAATCTAATTTCCCTGCACACTCTGTGTGGCCTGAAAAAAACTAGCATGTTTCAATAACTGGTAGTTGTTTATTTAGAGAGATGATGAATGCTGGATTCTTTACATTGTCTGCCTCAAAAATATAAATATTTACTTTCTTTCACTGAGATTTTTTTTTTTTTTAAAATGTACTTCCATTTATTTAAATGAACTGGATTTGTTTATCAGTCACTATTGACTGACATTCTGCTTTCTTATACGACTATTATGGTAGATAGGTCTCTATAGCTTATAGGGTAATTTGACACTTAGCTTTTGGATGTGCATGTGTGATGGTATGCAGAATCTCTGAGGTACTGCCTGGGAATTGTGGAACCACTGGACAGCTTGTACAACTATTTTGTTTAGGGTGAGCTCTCCAGCACTCTGGCTGGCGACATACACAGGCAGCCTCCCCACATGTTGTTATCACCCAGCCTGTCAGCAGGTGGTGTCAGACACCCAACTTAGTTCAAGGAAGGCTTTCCCCGGCCATTCATGAACCACCAATAGTGAAGCTTCAGATGGCTCCCGGACCCAGGACTATACCCTCTAACCCTGGTCAAAAGCCCCGACCAGTGAAGATTATTATGCAGTCTAGCCCTTCCCTCAAAGTGGAAGGGAACACACACAAGCTTTTGTTACCGAGCAGTGTCTGTCTAAACACTTCACTCAAAAAGACTCTGATTAACAGGCCCACCAATGGGGTACTGGGCAGAAAAGGGGGCAATTGCCAAGGGGACCAGAGATTTAAAAGGACCTATCCATGGCTCCTCCACACTCCACCCCCACTTCACCCCAGGCCCTCCCTGCTCATCTGATTATTCCTTTTTTCACCCTGGTTTGACCAGCCCATGATTACTCACTGCTTGCATCCTTCCTCACCTCCTTGACTTTACCCCTCAGTGCTGCTCATTGTGTCTTTCCTTCCCACTTAGCCCCTGCCCAGCTGTTGCTTACCACTTGAAGAATGGAAGAGTGTGGGACAGAGGAGGGGGACCAAGATGGAGGGGACGGATGTGGAGGTGAGTGGGCTGAGCAAGGCAAGGGATGGGACCTGGGGTGAAGCAGGTCGTAGACTGTTGTATGGGCTGAGGGTGGAAGAGGTGGGATGGGACTCTGGAATTGCTGTGAATGGGCCTGCTGGTTAAGACAAAACATTATCTTATCCAAACTTTATTAACTACAGAAAAATAGATGTTAAGTGATTAAAAGTGGCAAGTATAAAGGGATTAAATGTAGTTACCAGAAGAAATAAACATAAAATCGCAGTCTCAGTTCTACATGCTAACAAGATTTGAATTAACAATGTCTTGCTCTTAACTGATACAAGCAATTTCTTAAATGTAACTTTCCATGTCTGGGAGTCCCCTCCCCACTTTCAAAGTCCTTTTGTCTTCCAGAAGACCCTTCAAGTGTTCAGGTGCATGGGAGTGGAGCCAAGTCATGATGTCACTCCTCTTTTTTTAGTTTGTTCCAACTTGCTAGAATAATCGGGCTTGTGAGCTGGGGGTTGTCTTCACTGGTGAGTCCAGCCCCATTGAGAACATATAGTGAAGCCTCCTTTGTAAACAATTCCTGTCAGAGGAATCTATTTACAAATGAGTGAGAGAGAGCCATTAATGCTCTCTGGACATACCAGTCTAGTTTTTGAAAGGATGTTTGTTGGAGTTTCCTACCCTGCAACATGATCAAATAGCATGTTCAATAATGTTTCATAACTTTGGAAACTATGATAGCTCATACAATCCAACAAGATATTAATGTTCAGCAGATCAAGACTTTTAAAATACCAGTGAGGTATACTTAGTAGAGAACATATCATAATTACACAACACTGGTGAACATGGAACTTCTGGGGTGTTCTCAGACACAGAATGTCACAGCATGCATGTTCCATTAATTTCCACTTGTGACGACATACACTAAGATTGACAGGATTTATCCCTAAATGTGCTTTTGTGTGATCAAAGAAGCAGGTATGGATTCTAAAGCAAACACATTTTTGAGGAAGTTCTTGTAATGTGGATTTTTAAGACATTTAATATCAATTAAAAATACCATTAAAAATAAATAAAGTGCAAGTATTTTAAGTTTGGCTCCCCTCTGAAACTTTTCAAATTGATTCTTAATGCAATTCCACCACGTAAATCAATGGAATTGTTATTTGCTCACAGCTGATAGTGTGCTTAGCACATTACAGAATATGGAAGAGATGTGCTCCATACCCCACAAGAGGTTTAACATTTAAAGTCTAATCCTGCAGCCAGATACCTCCCTCCAATTGAAAGGAGTCACAGGAGTGAGAACTGAGCCCATCAGGCAGTGTCTGAAGCAGGGGTAGAAAACCCTGGCACACGTCCCAAAGCTGGCACATGGGTCTATGCACAGCAGAATGCAGGGCTCCTGGCCCTGCAGCACCATGACCGCTCCCCCCACTGGCCTCATCTCCAGTGGGGCCTGGGGCTGAAAGAGCCACTCCTGTCCCCTGGCGGTCCTGCTCCCAAGCTGTGGGGGGAGAGGTCAGCACGGAAAAGCAGCACACAACACCTGTCCCAGCTCCCCAGCTGCAGAGCAGGGTAGGGAAAAGGAGCACGCAACTCTTGTCCCCTGCTGGCCCTGCCCCCGGCATCTTTCTGGCCCCATTCCCAGCACCTGCTGATGGTTCAGGTGGGCAGGACTGGCATGAGGGCCAGCAAACATTGCTGACCCCCAGGATCGAGGTCCCATAGTGTGCACAGATAATCAAAGATCATGAGACTGTAGATGGAATCTGCTTTCTTCATGTGGAGTTTCTTTCTTATGCTAAATTGTGATCTCTATTACATCAGTGTAAATCCAGAGAAGTCCACTGATTTCACTGAAATTACTTCAGATTTATCCTGGTATAGATGAGGGCAGAACTTGACTTAGTACATTTAAGATAATACTGGTTGATATAAACTTTAGAAACCTTGTTCAGTAGTTCTGGTATCCTATTTTGAGAACATTTCCTAGGCTTTTGCTCATCAAGGTCAATTTCAGAACAAAAATAATATTCAAAATAGTTTCATATTTTCTCATGGCCAAATCTAGTTGTTCTTACTTACTCCTTGTCCAAGCAAAACTCCCACTGATGTCAGTGGGAATTTTGCCTGAACTTAAAATATGCACTCTAGGATCCAGCCCTCAAAGAGCAAGGGGCTCAAACTCTAATGAGATCATGCTGACAACTACCTCTCTGGGGAAGAAGACATGAGTTGTAGGAGAAATGTCTATAAAAGGGGTGAGATCAAAATGACTTGCTTTTAAAAATGAAATAAATGCAAAATTTAATCTCAGATTGGTCATGGTGCCCATTTGTGATGTCTAATTTACACTAAGCCAAAAGTCTTTTCTCTTCTCATGCACCTGCTGTACTTGAGAAAAATACCCACAGACAATACCTACTTATGGTAAACAAGATATAGTGAAAAACAAACAGGGAGTCTGGTGGCACTTATAAATACTAACAAATTTATTTATTGCATGATAAATTTGTTAATCTTTATAAGTGCCACCAGACTTCTTGTTTGTTTTGCTGAACTAGACTAACACGGCTACCCTTTTGAAAGATATAGAGAATAAATAGAGCCTTTAGAATGCTCTATAATTAACATATTAATTAGCCAAATGTCTTTGTTACTATTTTACTTTCCAAGAACTGCTTCTCTGAGGGTACTTGAAGTGAGAGACCATTGCATAATGCAGTTAAGAGGCTGTGTAAACTTCCTCCTACGGCTCTATCAATAAACCTCAATCAAGCCTACTGTACGGCTTCCCTGCTACACACATCCTGGGCCTCTTTGGCAGAAATTGCAACTTTGCCTGTCTATGGGGTAGTTTTAGGATGTGGAGAAATGGAGACAAGGCTGTGAGTAAGCAGCTCTTTATTACTAGACTCTTAAAACTAATATCAATAGGTAAAAGTTATGCATTAAGGATGCATTAACAAACTATTCAGCAATGTTCAGTCCTCTTCACACTTTGGAATAATGTCTCTTTCCCCTTTCTTTGCAGATAGTGTGAGCATTCTTAGATCTACTTGGAGCTCCTGTGGTCTTTTTGGCACTTTTCTGACAATAGCAATCACATGTCTAAATCTCCCAGTATGGAATTGAAAATGAACAGGGAGCTAGATATTACACACAATTTCTGCTTGGTATTCTTCATGGCTGCGGAGTATGAATGCCCAAACAAATGAGAAACAAATATATCCACCAGAGAATTAAAGCTCTATGCAGTGGGGGGTTAAAAATATCAGAAGTGTTTCCAGTAGAAATTTACAACAAAGGGTTAATTTCCATATGGAAACAATATTAGCTGTATATTTCCTGCTATCTTATGAATAAAACTCCCATAACTTAAACCTTTAAGATGTGGCTCTTAGTAAGTTTTATTGCTTTTTTTCTTAAAATGCTCCTAAAATGAGCTTTTTCTCTACATCCTACTAAATTCCTGGTCCTCTCTTGTCTCAACTATCAAAACTTCCTCCCGACTGGCATCTTTGCATCTCTCTTCTGCCCTTTCCAGTCCATCCAAAGTACTGCAGCTAAGATGCTGTTTCCTTCCAGCTAGTCTCACAACATTATTTTTCTCAGATATCTCTACTGGTTTCCCCATTCTTTCAGATTGAAATAAGCTGTTTTCTCCCATCTTCATAGCTTTTCATAACTGCACCGATAAATTTGATCTCAGTTCCACCTCCGTAGGTTTTTCCATTTCATGGGTCCTAACTGCTCACTTTTTCTCCTTCTCCCATCTGTCTTTGTACTTTTTTCTTTGAGGTCCTGATCCAAATCCCACTGAAATCCATGGAAGTTAAATCAGTACTAAGGGCTAAATCCACAAAGGGATTTAGACTTTGCAAACTTCAGTGTTGCCATGCTTATCTTTTGAATCTTCCACTAGTCAGCAGGACCCTCAAACCCAAGTTAGGTTCCATACTGTCTACAGGAAGCATGGGGAAAGTTAGGTGTCTAAGAATGGGATCCACAGAAGCCAACTCCTTGTGCATGGAGCCACCTAAGACAACCACTGAGAAATATCAAGGAGAGGGGCAGGGCAAAAGCCTCATCCCTCATAGATGGGGAAGCATTTAACTATAGGCAGACAAAGGTTCTTTGCTTGGGATTCACAGTCATGAAACCTCTCCTAACTGTAGGCACCTAAGCTCTTCTCATGAGAAAACAGGAGGAAGTAAAAAGACACCCATGCCATCTCATTATAAGCATTAGCTCATTGGCTAGGGAATACAACTGGATGGAGGGAGTCCAGTTTTCAAATCCCTTCTGTGCCTGATTTGAAACCTCAATTTGAACATGCTTCTCCCACCTTCTAGGGGTATGTCTATATTGGTGGCAGCAAATTCACCACCATCAGTGCACTCCTTTGGGTTTGACTGAGTGGTCTGGAAAGATGCATTCAATCGATCTACAGCTCTACACTAACTCTAGCCCTGTAACTGGAATAGTGCTAAGTCAACCAGCCAGTATTTCTGGTCACCTTAGTATAGCGTGAACAGGGAGATAAGTGGGAGTTAGTATGGCAATGGAAGATACACAAGGTATTTTATGTACCTTGTGTATCTCCCATTGACTGCTGCAGAAAAGTGCAGCAAGTGTAGATTAGGTCTAAGTGTGTTCCCTAGCCACCAGGCTGTAGGCTCAATCTCTTGATCTCTCCATGGCACAATTAATATTTAATTAATATTATAGTGTGGAAGAGCTTCAATAGGACTGATCAAGAGAAGTCTGCTCAAGAAAATCCAATAGTTTGGGGGTTAGTACACTCATCTATAAGGTGGCAGATCCAAGCTCAATTCTCTCCTCCAAGTCAAACAGCAAAGGGATTTGAAAATAGGTCTTCCAGGTGAGTGCTGTAATTCCTTGGCTATTAGGTGCACACCCATTCACTCTTAGCCTGGAAAATTCATAATCTGGCTGTCCCTGCCTGCCTGTTCTGTGAGTTCTAACCTGGTAGACATGGACTGGAAAAGCAGCTGAGCAGCCCATCAGCATCAGGACTCAAAGAGTTTTGCATCTGACCATCACTGGAAATGTAGGCACCAAGTGGACTTTGCTCACAGAAACCTACAGTAAGCGCCTAGGGAATTTAGACATCCATAGAGTTGTGTAGCAGCTGGGAGAAGAGGGGTTGAGGATTAGATTTAGCAGCCAAAAATGGCAGTTAGCACCTAAATCCCTTTGAGGATTTAGCTCTAAACTCCCTTGGCTTGGTGTGACTTCTCATTTCTTTCTCACCAAACACTCACTCTCATCTCCTTCAACCCCCTCCTTCAAATTCTTTTTCTGTTGGCCTGCCTTCTAGCTCCAGTGATTACATACCGCCTGTTCATTGCGTTTTATATGGTATTGTATCCACTCATGGCTTTAGACTGAAAACTTTTCAGGGCAGTGGCTCTGTTACTTGTTTTGAATAGAGTACCATTTGTACAGTGCCATGGGGTATATCTACACTTAGAAGTTATTTCAAAATAAGGAGAATTATTTCAGAATAACTCTTTTCCTGTCCATGCAGGCATTTTGTTATTTCAAAATAAGCATCTCTTTATTTCGAAATAATGAAGCAGTATTTTCAAATTATAAAACCTGCTTTCATTTTGAAATAGTGCTTAACTTGAAATAATTATTTCAAAATAAGCCATTCTTAGCTGTGGAATAGGCTTATTTCAAAATAATGGCTCTATTATTTTACCTACTTCCCCCAATTCAAAATAGATAGTCTAGTGATGACTCTCTGTTTCGAAGCAATGTTCCCTCTAAGGGGAGAGAGCAGCTGAGCAACGCCTGTTGCTCGCTGCGCTCCCCCCCATGGGGCCTGCTGTGCAGCCCCTCCCCCCCGCTCCCGGTCGCCCCCTCCCGCTCCCAACAGCCCCCCCCCACTCCTGCTAGCCCCCCCCGGGTCCCGGCATCGTCCCCCAGCCCCGGCATCACCCCCCCCGCTCCCACTCGCCCACCCGGTCCCAGCATCACCCCCCCACTAGCCCCCCCC